>CM062819.1:1801017776-1801340276 GCA_031772625.1 Pinus tabuliformis
TATTTCCTCCTTACTGAGAAACCAGAACAAAATTATTGAAACCCAGGGAAAATCTTCTTGTCTTCTCTCTCCCTGGCAACAACGCCAATTAATTGTTTTTTCCTAATAAACCAATTTCCTGTTGTGAGGAAATTGTGCTTAAGACATTAATAAATATTATTTTAGTGTGTCACTTTCTATTTTTTGCGTTCTCAAATGAAGGAACTGGAAACTTGGTCTTTAACTCTTAATACATGTATGAACAGAAACATCTCCGAATGCCATTTGTTTCTAGATATAAATGATGAATGAAGAAAATTTGAAGGAGAAGCTAAAGATAATATGTTGATCTTTCATAGGAACTACTATCTATAACATAGAGGAATTATGATAATGAGAAATGAATCATAGGAAATATGCCAATCTTTCAAAGAAACTATTATCTATAACACTCAGAAAGGATGTGAGGACCTCAAATATATGAGCGCTATTTTAAGGAATCTTAACCTTCAGCTTCATTACTATACTTGAAAAGAAGAAAACATAGCATGACGCATGATAGAAAAAACTTACAAAATTATATGTAGCAACTCATGAAACCTTTGATTCTTTCATTAATCAACGATGATATCAGAAATATAGTGGCCTAGTCTCCTTGTTCTCCCAAACTTCCAACCCTCTCTTAGTAATTTTCCCCCTTTTTATACATTTTAGAATATTTGTTGATCTCTGTAACTGTATAAATTATTTAGTTGTTTCTCTAACTATGTTAATTATAACTATTAGAAAATTTTACAGAGGTTTAAAGACACCTCAAAGAACATAAGACAAAAAACAATTGAATAATGACAATAACTGTTGGCCTTTTGGCTCTGTTAATCTCCTATCGAATTCCTTGTATGTGCCTTAATGATAAATAATCTTCTTTAATAATACAAACTATGTTTAACTTGTGCATAAACCTAGCTTATGCACGTATTGGCACAGTTCAATCAGCTAGAACAGTAAGAAATTTGACCAACTACCTTGTTCTTTAAATCTAGCTTTAACAATGAACTTTCTGTTTACACAGCAAAATCAACACAAAACAGGCAAAGCAGAACTAAAAGGGAATTAACCCGATTTAATTAACTTATTAGATCTACCTATTCAGTGTTGCATTGACTTTCCCTTATAAATCACAATCGACACTTATAAACGTGTAACATCCGAAATATTAATGATTTGCAATATGGCGGACCCGACGATAGAATAAAACATAGCATATATGATATCGGGTCTCACCATCGCAATCACAATCGGCAGAACCAAACCATATGCATAAAGGCTTGGCAGACCCACCGCAATTATCAAATGCAATATATATTATATCAGGTTCGGCTTCCTAATCGACGCTTATTTGTATTATAATCCCTTTATAAAAGAAATATATTAAAAAATGTGTAATCATAATTTATATGAAAGGATATAGTGGACCCTATAGAACTTTACAACAGGGTATATATATATTTTGGGTCCACCATATCAAGTCGCAATCAGTGGTTCTTAACGTTCAAAGCTCTGTGGTATGGCAGACCTGACGAAACCTTAAACAATGATATATGTACCTTTCAGGTCTGTCATTTCAAATCGCCATCGGAAATCATTGAATGAACCAATGCATATGCATTTGCTGCTTTATGGACCCACCGAGGTCCAGTGTTAATCACTTTAAGAGATGTTTCCTTTGTAAATCCACTACATTTATGCTTTGTGATATATCTATATCTATATATATATATAGATAGATATCTATATATATACCTGTACACCCATATAACCATTGGCTTCCAATATACCATTATCTCTCCTTCCTTTTGCTTTATCTTTTTTTTTTATGTATTTTCAAAATATCGTTGAATGAAAAATGAATTTTATAAACAATAAAAAATGCATGTTACAACATCTGGCTCCACCTGGGATAGTGAGTTTTCCACAGAAGCACTAACAATAGCAGATTGATTAGTGCCTTGATCTCAGGCATGGAGTCATATATTGCTTTTCATAAACTGAAATGGTATGGAATTTGTACACTAATTTCACTCCAATATTTACAATGAAATAATTCTTATTCTTTAGAACTGGAAGTAGTGCTTTAAGTATTTCCCATTAAAAGGTAGCTGTAGAGTTTCACCATCAAAATTTGCAAGGATGAAGGTATTATTGGATCTCATTTTAGAAATTATAAAAGGACCATACTAGAGAAGGTCAAACTTCCCATGCTTACCCTTATCCTCTCTTCTGGTATCCCATCTCAATACTAAATCTGCAACTTTAAAATCAATTTCCTTGGCTTTCTTGTCAAAAATATTTTTCATCTTGGATTGATATATAATCAAGTTGTCTCTTACCTTGTTCGTGTTCTCGCTTAGCTCCACCACTTTGTTCATTCATCTTACCATAGCATTTGGTTCTTCTTTTGCTTTCTGAATCATTGCAATTATTTGCTTCACAAGTTGACTTGGAAACAAAGCCTTAGTTCCATATACTAATTCAAAAGGTGATTTCCATGTAGATCTTCTTGTAGTTACTCTAGCAGCCCACAGAGCCAACTTTAACTTAGAATCCCAATCTCTTTTATTTTCTGCAATGATTTTCTTAAGGATCTTCATCAAAGTTTTATTAGTAGATTCAACTAATCAATTTCCCTGAGGATGGTAGGTTGTTGAATGGGACAAAATAAAATTATACTTGTGACAAAAAGCAATGAACTTACTTGAATTGAAGACTTGAGTGTTGTCTGTTATAATTTTAATGGGAAATCCAAATCTGTTGAAAATATTTTATTCCAGGAACTTCATTACTACCTGGTCATTTGCTCTCTTAGTAGGATTTGCCTCTACCCATTTGGTGAAGTATTCTGTTATTGTGAGAACCCACATGTGTTGTCTACTTGAAGGTGGATTGATTTCTCCAAAGAAATCCAATCCCCATTGCCTAAAAAATTGGAATCAAAGGTAAAGGAGCTAATCTCTTTTTCTAAGCAAAAAGCTGACATTTCTGAAAGTTTCTAACAAACTTATATGTATCACCAAATAAAGTAGGTCAATAAAATCTTGCCTGAAGAATCTTATGTGTAGTTACTTTCCAACTATAACATCCTCCACAAAACCCTTCATGATAATCTTTGATTGTTTCTGTAAATTCATCTTCCGTTAAGCATAGAAATAAAATTCTAGCAGGATCCTTCCAGTACAATATGCCTTCCACAATCATGTATGGTTGTGCCTTGATCTTTAGTGCCCTATACTTTGTTCTATCCAAGGATTGAGGACAATAAAGAAGGACAAATAATGAATTATATGCTTATACCATTCTGAACACAAAAATTTATACCTGAAAGTTTGATTATGTTAACATTTTTGCCAATCCTAGTCCTTTTACCAACTTTGTGGGTTTTATGTCCAAATCATATTCTTGGATCCTGGCAATCCAATTTCCTCTTCTTCCTTCTACATCTCCCTGTAATAATACATCTTTCACTGCAACATTTGGCACATAAGAGATGAGTTGGGACTGCAGCACATAAGTTCTAAAAGGTTTCAGGGCTTTTACCAAGGCATACACCTACTTCTAAAGAATATTATATTTCAGTTTAGAATTCCAAAGAATCTTACTGAATAATGTAACTGGCTACCCTTTCTCCTCATCATTCTTCTTTAGTAAGAAAACAACTATTGAACTCCGTGATGCAAATGAAAAAACTTTGAAAAGCTTTTGATAATTAGGTCAGATTAAGACTGGAGCTGCTTGTGATCCTCTTTAATCCTAGAAAATGATTCTTTGGTTTCCTTAGTCCAATGCACTTCATTCTCCTTCTTCAGCATATTAGTGATTTCTTTCAGGATTTTTGCATAATTGGACACAAAACATCTCAGGAAGTTAATCTTTCCCAGAAAATTTTGAATATCCTTCTTAGTCCTGGGCCATGGTATTTTCTGCACAGCTTGTACTTTGGTTGGATCTATATTTACTCCTTCTTTGGAAACAATGTGTCCCAATAGTTTTTCTTATTCCAGAGCAAAAATGAATTTCTTTGTGTTTAAGGAAAGTCCAAATCTTCTACATTTATTAGAAGTTCTTTTCAGATGATCCAAATGTTCTTCATCAGACTTTGAGAAAACCATAATATCATCCAAATATATCACTACAAACTTATCTCCAACAAAAGAAATGTCCATAGCCCTTTGAAACGTAGCACCTACATTCATCAATCCAAAAGGGATTCTGTCATACATAAATGTTCCCCAGGGAGTTGTGAACGTTGTTTTCTTTTGATCCTTCTTAATAATTAGCTCTGAATCTCTAAAAGGACTTGATTTCCATCTATTTGGCTATTTGTAGCGCAATAATCAAGGACTCATATTTTTCCACATTGTTAGTTTCCTCGAATTATAATTTGAAAGAAAAAGGAAACATATTACCTCCAGGTGCAATTAGAAGAAAACTAGCACCTGTTCCTTCCTTGGAATAAGCTCCGTCAAAGAAACATTTCCACACTTCTTCCATTTTCAACTCTGTAATTAGATTGGCTAAAGCAAGATACTTATGATTATCTTCAGCCAGTTTTGCATTATCATGCAGTGTGAAACAAGCGAAATCATCCTTTTCCTAACTATATGCAGGTGAATTTCTTGCTCCTTTTTTTGTAATTGTTTTTACAAACCTAGTTTCTCTATACAATCTCCTCTCCTCCCCACCAAAAATCGGTATAACAACATATGTAAAATATAACTTCAAAACACCTCCCAATTTAACCCCCCAGGACCTAGATAGAAGCATTCCAAATCTAGCAGGAATATTAGCTACTACAACATCCATGACTAAACTTCTAGCTGGAATTTGGGCTAGTGACACTGCCAAATCCTTAATAACCCCCAGACACTTGACCTTGGTTGAATTGAAAGAATACAAATCCCTGGAAGGTTTGGTCACATGTAAATTTAATTGCTTCATCACTGACAGAGGCATAAGATTATGTGAAGATCAAACATACAATTATGTAGGAGGAAATCATGAACCAATAGGGAAATATAAAAAGGAGGTATTGAAGAATCTACTTCCTCTACATTTGGACCAAAAACCACTACTAGTTTATCTTCTTTTAGATTTATAGTGTCACTCTCATTTTCTTTTAAATTAATAAACTCAGAAATCTCCTTTTGATAAGTAGATGTTTTTGCAAACTCTATAAGTGGAACTTGTATTCTTACCTTTTCCAATTCCTTGGTAAGACTAAATAAGTGACCTTGTTTAGCAATTTTTTCATTCTCATCTTCACCTTTCTTCATGACTGGAATTATTTGAGGAATTGAAACAAGTTTTTCCAAAGGAATTTTTCCAGTTTGATCTTGAGAAGACTCACCTTGAAGTATCTGTGTTTTTTCCATTTGCATTTTGTTGCTACTTTCCTTTATTTACTTGTTTTTCAGACTGAGATTTTTGTGGAGTTGCCTTTGATGAGGAAGTTGAAACTTGCTGCTCACTTTCATTTTCTTGATTTCTCAATCTTTTCCTAGATCTCAGGTTATATTTCTTATGTAGTTCATCCTGCATAAAATTAGAAAATTGTTTCCAATATTCAGCAATTTCATTTTCATTATGAATATCATCTACTTCATCATACACATATTATTCTCTTTCAATGTCGAGTTCATCTTCATCAACTTCATATAATGTGGAACTTTGATCTTCAGGTTGTTCTTCACCAAGATCTTCTTCTATATATAATGGTGCTTGAATTTGATTTTGATCTTTACTTTCATTTTGCAAAATTTGCAAAGGTTTCCTTTTGAATTGGGGATTAAAATTTTTATTATACCGTGTTTATCTATGAGATTTCTTATTTTCTAGCTCTAACCTATTTAGCTTATTTGACAAAGTTTTAATTACATTACATATTTCCTCCAATGATTGACTTTGAGAGGATTCTATCTTTTCCTTTCCCTTGTCTTGGGTAGGCTGTGTTTCTAGTGCTTTTCCCGCGACTACTAGATTCCCTTCTATCTCTAAAGCATCTATTTGGATTTGATAAGGCGTTGGAGATCTTCCTTCCCTTAATGTAAATCCAAAATTTGATTCAAAATCCCCTGCAAAAGTTATTTTTGCACCAATAGGAGGAGGCTTAGTCTCTGCTGGGAGACTATTGAACAATTTGTTAAATCTTCTGACAAATTCGACCACAATTTCATCAGGCTTCTTCTTTATGGAATTGAACTCCGTTAATGAATATCTATGATCTCTTTTTTCTCCCCATCTCTGAATAAACACACATTTCATCTCTTCCCAAGAAGGAATGGTATTATTGGAAGTCCTTTGAACCATTTCCTTGCTTCTCCATCCAAGGATTGAACAAAAAGTCTCAGAGCAACATCTAAATGTTCAACATTTAGGCTTTCTGCAAAGTTACAAAATACTACTACATGATTCTCTATTGTCTGTTCATCTTCTCCAGAAAAACTTGGAAGGGTTTTAAGGTAATGATGTGGCATTTGATTGAAAGAATGTGGTAGTTGAGGAGGTGCATACCTATTCACTAAGAATGCAGGTGCTGCAATGTTTACTGAAGTTTGATTATCAACAGATGTAGAACTTGATTGAGATGTAAATGTAATGTGCAAAGGTGGTAATGTGGTTATTGGTTGAGATTGAATAATTACAACAGGTAAATGAAAAGTAACAGACTCAAAAGATTGATCTTGACAGCCAGGTTCCTGAAATGAAGATGATGAAAAAGATAAGTCTCTATCAGAAGAATGTTCAAATAAGTTGCTGCTTGATGCAGACAATGTAGTACTTGGTCTAATTGATATCTTAGAATTCCTAACCCTCCTTGAAACCAACCTTTCAGGATATGAAAGAGATTGAACCTTCTTTTGTGAAGTTTCTGATCTTGTATGGGAACTTCTTGAAGCCAAAGTTATTGCTTTGATTTAAAACAACCAAATATTTCCTCCTTACTGAGAAACCAAAAGAAAATATTGAAACCCAGGGAAAATCATCTTGTCTTCTCTCCCCGGCAGCGGCGAAAATTAATGTTGTTCCCTAAGAAACCAATTTCCTGGCTGTGGGGAAATTTTGCTTAAGACATTAATAAATATTATTTAGTGTGTCACTTACTGTTTGTTGTGTTCTCAAATGAAGGAACTAGAAACTTGGTCTTTAACTCTTAATACATGTATGACTAGAACATCTTAGAATGTCATTTGTTGCTAGATATAAATGATGAATGAAGAAAATTTGAAGGAGAAGCTAAGGATAATATGCTAATATTTCACAAGAACTACTATCTATAACTTAGAGGAATTATGATAATGAGAAACGAATCATAGAAACTATGTTGATCTTTCGTAGAAAATATTATCTATAACTCAGAAAGGAAGTGAGGACTTCAAATATAGGAGTGTTATTTTAAGGAATCTTAACCTGCAGCTTCATTACTATACTTGAAAAGAAGAAAACATAGCATGACACATGACAGAAAAACTTACAAAATTATATGTAAGAAATCATGGAAACCTCTGATTCTTTCATTAATCAACGATGATATCTGGAATACAGTGGCCTAGTCTCCTGGTTCTCCCAATATTCCAACCCTCGCTTAGTAAATTTTCTCCTTTTTATACATTGTAGAATAGTTGTTGATCTCTGGAACTGCCCAAATTATTTAAACTGTTTCTCTAACTATATGAATTAAAACTATTACAAAATTGTACAGAGGTTTAGAGACACCTCAAAGAACATAAGACAAACAACCACTGAATAACGACAATAACCGTTGGCCTTTTGGCTCTGTTAATCTGATATCGAATTCCTATGTATGTGCCTCAATGATAAATAATATGCTTTAATCGTAAAAATTGTGTTTAGGTTGTGCATAACCTCGCTTACACATGTATCGGCGCATTTCAATTGGCCAGAACAATAAGAAATTTGACCAACTGCACTCTTCCTTAAATCTAGCTTTAACACTGATCTTTCTGTTTACACAACAAAATCATTGCAAAACAGACAAAGCAGAACTAAAAAGGAATTAGCCTGATTTAATTAACTTATCGGATCCACCTGTTCAGTGTTGCGTTGAATTTCCCTTATAAATCACAATCGGCACTTATAAATGGTGTAACAGCCGAAATATCAATGATCTGCGATATGGCGGACCCGACAATATAATAAAACGTAGCATATATGATATCGGGTCCGGCCATTACAATCAGAATGGGAAAAACCAACCCATATGAATAAAGGCTTGGCGGAACCGCCGCAATTATTGAATGCGATATATATTATATCAGGTTTGGCTTACCAATCGATGCTTATTTCTATTATAATCCCTTTATAATAGAAATATATTAAAAATGTGTAATCATAATGTATATGAAACGATATAGAGGACCCGCTAGAACTTTACAACAAGGTATATATATTTCGGGTCTGCCATATCAAGTCGCAATCGGCGGTTCTTAACATTCAAAGCTATGTGGTGTGTTGGACCCGATGGAACTTCAAACCATGATACATATACCTTTCAGGCCTGTCATTTCAAATCGCCATCGGCAATCGTTGAATGAACCAATGCATATGCATTTGCCTCTTTATGGACCTGCCGAATTTTAAAACATAATATATATATTTCTGGTCTAATTTTAATCACTTTAACACATGTTTCCTTTGTAAATGTGCTACAGTTATGCTTTGTGATATCTATCTATCTATCTATCTATCTATCTATCTATATATATATATATATACATATATATACATATACATGTGTACACCCATATAACCATTGGCTTCTGATATACCATTATTACTCCTTCCTTTTGCTTTATATTTTTCTTTAAAAGTATTTTCAAAAGATTCTTGAATGAAAAATGAATGTTATAAACAATAAAAAATGCATGTTACAACAATCTGGATACCACTTTAGGCTTCTTGAAGAATTGAGGTTTGGAGTAGACAAACCTCCCCAAAACAGACTCAGCATACCCTACTTCCTTCTTCAATCAATGATAGATATGAGCATGAAGGTGCAGGAAGGAAACCGCTAATAGCTAGCCCATCACCGGTTAATTAGTCTTATCATAGAAGATGCCCTCGAAAACCTCAAAATTACTATACATTGGGAAACTTTCAGAGACATGAAAATAGAGGGAGATATAAAATCTTTTGAATATGAAAAGAGCCCCACTGCCAGTGAAAGAGATGAAGAAGAAACAGAGGAGGATGAAGAAGAAACTAAAAAGATGAAGACAAAAAAAATAGGGATGAAGAGGAAATAGGTGAGGAAGAAGAGGAAGAAAAAGAGAAGGAAAGTGGAGAAGAGACAGAAGAAGATGCAAAGGAAGAAAATGATGAAGAGAGTGAGGAACTAGAGGGAGAAGAAGAGGTGAAAGACAAAGATGAGAGGGGGAATGGAAAACAGGAGGCAAAAGACAAGGAGGAATCACCCAGGGCATCTCTAGAACCCACTAAGAAAGAGGTAGCAGCTGCCCTCATTACTCTTAGTACCCCTATCAAACAAAAAGGAAAAAGACAGAGACAAACTCCATTGTACTTTAGGACAAGAAAAAGAACAATAATAAGGCAAAAAAAACCTAAAACTCCCACCAAGGTTCCTATTGTTATTGAAGACTCACCTTAACATCAGGAGAAGGTGGATCCTCTTGTGAAACTCAAGGAGAAGGATCCTCAGGAATAACCTCCCCAAGTCTCCTATCACTTATGTGAGAAGGCCTGTGACTAGATCTCCCTCATCCAAGGGAAAAGACATCCTAGACAATACACAGAAGGACCTACAGGAAGCAAAGGAAATCCTATAGGAAACCCTGCTAAACCTACAAGATACTCATAAATTAGATAAACAAGGGAGTGTGTAGCAAGAAACAAAGAAAGAGGACCCATAGATAAGGGAACCTAGTCCTCAACCTAACCTTGACTCCCACTAGAGGTTTATTGAAGGGGGTAGGGTCATTCCACAAAAGTTTACCATCCCATTATTTACCCCCTTCCCCTTCTTTTGCGCAGGTCGCTAAGGCTTCGAGCTCTATCAATCTACCCTTTATTCCGCCCTTCAGTACCTCCGTGAATGTGCATGATTGACCTTTGTGCAGCGCTAACCCGTGGTTCAGGTACTTTTGCGCAACTATGACAATGTATGTTATAGGTTCCTGTTGAGGCCTCGAAATTCGTAGCAACAACATCGGGGAAACCACCCGGTCCGGAACTTAGTGCAGCTCCTTTTCCGTTTGGAATAGTGGCTCCGACTGGGGATAACGGGACCAGTTTCCCAAAGATTATAAGTGAACGGGATGGATGGATGATTTAAGATATGAAATGATAATAAACAAAATAACTAAACTATAAAAGAAATGCAAAAAACTATAAGCTAATCCCGGGACTTATCAATTCGGACAGTACAGCGTTTAATAAACTATGCTTAATGACAGGCATATAGATGACACTAACAACAAGCATAGATGTTTAATCATTTGAGATTGCTCTGCGTAAGTAGTTACGCAGAGCTATAATAGCGAATTACTGTACTCAGTCATTTATATCATTGATACATACATGGGTGAAAGATAACAAATCTCAAAAACATTCAATAGTGATATGAAATGAAGACTTATTGTTGTATTGCATACATGTATTCAATAATAGCAAAGTAATAACACAGCAATTCATATAACTGAAAAGAGAACAGATATAGATAATAGTACCATGCAAGCTGTTTGATCAATCCAATGTATTAATCGCTATGTAGCAGTCCTTCCTTCCAACCAGAAAGCATTTCAAGCAAACGACAATAGTGCACAATTTACTTAAACAGCATTCCAAGTAAAATTAAGGACCAGTGGTCGAGTTTCAAAAAGAATATGGACTAAAGCACAATAGTGCAAACTTCAGCCTTTTAGTCTTTTACAAAATTTTACGACCCTTTCCAAAACAATGAAAGGGTCTATAAATACTATTCTAATCTAACTATTAAATATCTAAAAACTGAAAACTAAGAAATCGGCATCAACAAATATCATCTTGCAATTTGGGTGAATCGGCAGTCGGCGGTGATGCTTCAGTCAGCTGTCTCTTTGCCTTTACTCTTTCGCTGACATATAGCCAGCATTGGCTCTACTTCTGGTGGAGTATTGAGGCGAGAAGTCAGCTGTGCATCATATGTGGCATCTTGGAAATCGGCAATCAGGTATTGGAGAGCGTCGGTTAGACAGTTGAGAGCCGACCTTTGAGAATGCGGTTTAATCAAGAACAGCCAGTATGCATCGGAGGTCAAGGTATTTACTCCAGCAATTAACCGCCCTTGTTCTTCCAGCTTAAGATAATTCTTATGCTCCAGCATATTTGTGGTTGTTATATTTCCAGGTGTGCATTGTGAAATCATATTAGCCAGATACAATGTATCATTGACTATATTGATCATGTTCGTGGAAATTGTTTTGCATCTGGATGCTGCCCTCTCTGCCTTCATTACCTGTGTTTCCCATTCCATGAAAAGTATGTTCTTGTATGTTTCACTGATTCGGGCTAAATTAGCAGCTTGCCCTTCTGGAGTATCTTGCCATTCAATATATTCTATTATTTCATCTTCGGCCTGATCCAAGTTAGTCCTGGCTTTCTCGATTTGCTTACATACTGCTGTAGATATATCACAAAGTGACTCAGTCTCAACTAGCTGTCGGCACAAAAGTCTAATCTGGGATATTAAAGCGCCGTTTATCAGAGTTGCCTCTGTTCTGAAATCTTCAATGCTCTTGGCGCCTTTAATACCTTCAAGTTGTGCTGAGAGCTGAACTATTTGATCTTCTTTAGATTTCATTAACAGCGCATTTGATGCTTCCAACTGTGATAATGCCTCTGCTAACTCTCGTGCTTTAATGTCACTTTGGTCTATCCTTAGTTTTTCGATTTGCTGGATTAACAAATGATTTTCCTGTTGTTGAGCCAGCAATTGTTCTTCCACCTGTGTCGTTTTATTCTTTGCCTCTATCACTTCTGCTTGCAATGCATATACCTCATGCTCTTTAGTCTTCAAAAGAAGACTCACTTCGGATGCTTTGTCAATGGTTGCTGCTGAATAAGCTCCCGCGAATTGCGACAGCTTTGTTAAATCTTCAGAGGGACTTAATTCTCCCTTCCAGACGACATTGCCCGTGACTGTTTGCTCATTTGAGACAGAAAGTTGATCAAGCCTTCGTCTCTTCCTTGAGCGTCTTACAACGGCTTTATGCTTAGGGCTGTAGAAAATGTCTAGAGGAGGAATTTCCTCTACCTGAAGATCAACTTGATCAGATGGATTCTGAGTAACTTCTTCAACATTCTGTACTGTGGGTGGGCCGCTGGTTCCTTCAAGAACCGGAGAAACAGTAATATCGGGAGTCTTTAAGGCATCTGAGTCTTTGGAGGCTTCTTTACCACTTATAATGGAATCAAATTGGTTCCATTCCTCAATTAATTCAGTATCGACAGAGATTTGGCTACTCTGTTCTTTTTCTTTTTCAATTTTCTGCTGTTCTTCGAATGCCTTCCGCTGTTGCTCCTCTTGTATTCTCCGTTGCTGTTCCTCCAATTCCTTTTTCTGCCTATCTTCCAGTTCTTTCCTACTTTTTTCTTCTTCTTCTCGTTTCCTTTGTTCTTCTATCTCCCTTTGCCTTCTCTGTTCTTCTATCTCCCTTTGCCTTCTCTGTTCTTGTTCAATTTGTGCTTTTTGCTGCTTTTCTGCCTGCAGCTTTCTTTGATTTTCCTCCTGTTCTCTTATTGTAACGGGAGGTGAATTTATTTCTGGCTGATCAGGCTCGCTTGAGGATGAAGTTGGGGTTGTAGATAATAAGCTTAGAGGCAAAGTTTGCAACCTTTGCTTTCTGAGTTTATTAAATTCAGTTAATTCCCTATCTCCATATCTCATTGCAGCGAGTTGTGTAGCTTGACTTATTGATTCAGCACCCATGAACAGGTCATCAAACTGGTCTTCTTGATGAACAACTTTTGTCAGCTTAGCCTGCTCCAAGGCAGTGAAAGCAGTCTTGTTTGGGTCATAGAGTCTATTGGGAATAGAGACAAGAGATAGCTTTTGGAGTTTTGCCGCTTCCTTTTCTGCATGTTTATAATTTAGCAGCGTATAAACTCCAATTCTTAAGGGAAATGATGGCCATCCTCTCTTCTTCTCCTCTTTGAGAGTTTGGGTAACACCTTCAGACATTATCTGATAAGAGATTTCTCGGGCCAACAGTTTGTCTGGGATGTATACGGGAAGAACATGTGGCCTGGCCTTGCTTCCAAAAACTCTGATATAAGAAAAACATTCTTCACCGAACCAATGGGCTACGGCTGGCAGGTCAAAAGAGGCTTCATAGGAAATCCTAGGGATAGGTCTGTCAAAAATAGAATAGTGAACGGGAACCATAAAACCATTGCAAATTTGGTACAAATGGTCTTTGTGAGAAGGTTTCCACAATTTACGATGATACAAATGAATAGGTGTTGGGTCATGGGTTGTCCATCTCCAACCAAGGACAGGAAACTCAGAATTAAAACAAAGGGCATCCATAATGTATGCAGAGTAATAAAAAGGTGGGATTTTCCTCTCACTGACTCTGGTTTTGGCCCTAAACTCACGAATAGCTAAGACCAACTTATCAGACAGGATAGTGGCCCAATCCATAATTATACTATTAACGGCCGCTTCCATTAAGGGAACCATATCAACATGGATATTTGCTGAATCATGAAATCCCCACAATCTACACATCATAATTCCAGCATAGCAGTAAGGTGAAGCCAGAGAAGCATTGGAGTACTTACCCGACATATCTTGTTTGTGTTTTGCTGGATTTTGCCTCCACTCTCGTAGAGGTTCGGCTGGTGATTCATTCTCTCTGGCAAATTTTTCCACAAATGCTCTGTTATAGACTTGCTCGGGATTGGGCAGATGATACGTTTGTCTTAAGTCTTCAGGCTTGAAGGAGCCGAAAATCCTTCTAACCTTAGAAACGAAGGTTCTGTTAGTGAGAGGAACTTCTTCAATTGCCCAACGTACCACATCAGTATAAGGCAGGACTTGTTCCCTGGCTGCTATTCTGTGCAGAAAAGAGTCCGCCAAATCTTTAAGAGTTGCCTCAGACTTTCTTAATTCATCCACACTTGCCTCCGTTACTGTCACTTCTGGTTGTTCTCCTTCTAGCAAATTGTATGTCCCTTGCCATGTAGTACCAGTAAGACCAGTGCATGTAGTATCTGAGATTAAGCCCTTCCTTGAAGGTGTAGCAGCTTGGCCTGAGGCGGGTGTTGCAGTAGAACCTGCCATCTTCTTAGACTTTTTTCCCATCATATTCAGACTTCTCTCGTTAGTTGAATTCTACACAAGTGCAAGAGAAATCGTAACAAAGAAATAACAATGACAATCCATAACGGGATAAATATATGATTTGAAGCGTGGCGAGATTATTCTAAAAAGAGGCTGCGGATTTAATGATTTGAGCAGGCGCCGTAGATGTAATGATGGTGATTTTACGGCCTACAGCTTCATAAATGACCATTACTTAAGTTATTAAACCGAATGACTCCTTAAAGCGTGTAATAGATCTTTGAAAGGTCTAATCGTAGTTGTTCGTTAATTCGAAGGGGCAAAGCTTTTAAATACGCATGCATTACCTTATCCCTTTACTTAACGGCTTTTTGAAATCTGTGATTTTGTCAAATCGATTTAAATATAACTTTAATGCTTTGAAATAATCACCTTTTGGAACTGAGGTCATCATTAAGCGTCATCATATCGCATCGGAAGTGTGTGTGTGGCGTTATTACTTGGGAAAGTTTTTTAGCGAAAGCCGATTGCGATATCGCATTCGGCACGCGAACATACCCCCAGATGTGTATCAATTGCTTTTAGCGAATGCCGATAGCCGATATCGCATCGGGCCGGAGTGTTAAAACATTTTCCACACGACATAGTGGAATGCCGATAGCCGATCGCCGATATCGCGTCACATCGGGGAAAGGTATGTGCCCTTTTGTGTGTGCATTTGCTATTGCCGATGGCCGATAGCGATATCGCATCGGGAAAAACCAAGATGGCAACCGAACTTGCGATTACTTCTTTGGACTTAACCAAAAAAAATTGCTTACCACTTGCTCAATAAGGGTTTTTTGCATAAATTCATTTGATTATCATACCTTATTTGAACAAGTTTATTAATGCCAATTAAAAATTTAAAAGGGACCCATTTCATATGTAAATTGTTTGTGATAAAATTGTTATGAAATGGGGGGTTGTTGTAGGGCACAACAATTGGCGATTCGCTGGCAGAACCAGTTATCTCTGAACTAACAATTATATTTACATTTTCTCAAATAGAATCTTCATAAAAGAAAGGAAATTTCTAATATAACTAGATATCTATTGATTCTAAATAAAACAGGTTTCTTCATTAAACTTCCTCTTTTTATAAATGCACTTCGAGTATTAAAATAAGTCCTTATTGGTTTGTAAGAGTAAAAATAGAAAACTTTTCCATATCAGCTTTTAAAATAAACTCCTCTGTCACAGGTAGAGCCTCTGCTGCCAGCAAACGTTCATAGTCTCGGCAGGGTTACCTTTTAACCATGTTCTTGTCCATTGTTCCATTCACCTTAGAGTGTGACTAAACAGAATGAATTCAAAAGATATTCTCGTATTTTTTTTGAATTTCAATTTCTTTTTTCCGTTTAAGATAAAAGCCATTGTCCTGGTTTGGTGGCCAGATAGGTGACAATGCCATTCACGGGTAGTAATTAAACTGAACAAGCTGGCTCGTGATGAGACCCCTTGTCTTGAGATTTCAAGCCATTACCCTGTTTGGTATGCAGTTTTGGTAATGTCAGTTAAATTATTTTCCTATGAACATGGTAAGCAGGCTTGTGATAAGACCTCTTATCTTTAATCTTTTATATTTTAGAATTACACTCTGAGTCATCAACAACTGTTGGTGAATGGGATGAACAATTATCTTATTAAGAATAAATGGATGACAGGTTCAAGAGTTGAAGATGCTGAAGATGAATTAGCTCCTATTTTTGTATAGATAACCTTTGGGGACTAATTTCAACCACTCAAGATGATTCATAGATCTTTGTTCAGAGTGAAATTTACAAAGGTGAGTCTGTAATGCTTAGAATAAAAAGACATCTAATTTCCTAGAAATGATCTCTCTTGGTTCAGGATGCTATTTTTTAAAAAAAATATTAATATTATTATGGCGAGACAGCTTTTATTTACAGCGAAAGGTCAATGGGAATGTCCCACATTCTTATTCCTACAAATCCTATAAACTATGAAAAACTAATAAGCTAGAAAGAGAAGGGGTTACCTCCTTAGTTAAAGAATTTCTTCAGAATTAGACCATTGACAGGGAGAGAATCTCTCACCCCTGATAGATTTTGAAGTATAAATGTAGAATGGCCTACTTTTTCACAGATTTGAAATGGTCCCAGCCACAGTTTTTGGAATTTGGAATGTTTACCTTTGTCTTCGTGGGCTTTGTCCCATTTCAGGACTAGATCTCCGACTTCAAATTTTCTAGGGCTGGATGAGGCTAGATCGAAAGCTGCTTTAATGACTTGCTGATGTCTTGCATGTGTAACCTTGGCTTTGTCCCTTTCTTCTTCCAGTTTGAGTATTTGATCATGTCTAAACTGTATGGAAGAAGAAGGAGTTTCGTCTATAAATTGCACTAGGGCTAAAGATGGGAGAAGAAGATTGGTTGGTACAACTGCTTCTTTTCCATAAACAAGATTAAAAGGAGAGGTCCCTATGGAAGCTTTCTGTGTAATTCTATCGGCCCATAATGCAAATACCAAGGATTTATGCCAGTTCTTATGATTTTCTTCAATTGTTCGCTTAATGATTTTGATTAGATTTTTATTAGTTGATTCTGCTAGGCCGTTACCCTGAGGGTAATAGTTGGCAGAATATTTTAATTTGAATCCTCTTTTGATAGCGAAATCAATCATTGCATTGCCTGAGAAGTAAGAAGCATTATCAAAGACAAGAGCGTTTGGAACACCAAACCTGGTTACGATGAACTGATCTATAAATTCGATGATTGCTTCCGAGTTTGTTGTCTTTAATGGAACTGCTTCTACCCACTTTGTAAAGTAATCAGTTGCTGTAAGGATATACTTGTGTTGCTTGGAAGATGAAGGATTAATTTCTCCAATGATGTCCAATCCCCATTGTTCAAAAGGTTGTTCAATGTTGATTGGTTGTAAAGGGAAAGCTGGCTTTCGTTGTCTTCCACTGGCAGCTTGGCACTTAATGCATTTCCTTACATATTCATGAGCATCCTTAAACAAAGTAGGCCAGTAATATCCGGCATGAATTACTTTATGAGCTGTTGTATCAGCTCCAAAATGTCCTCCTGCCGGTCCATCGTGTAGCTCCTGCAAAACCTTTTGAGCTTCAGGTTTCTCAAGGCATCTTAGTAATACCGAATCATAGTTTCTCCTGAAGAGCACATCGTTAATAAGAGAAAAACTTTTAGCTTTCAACCTAATGGCTCTCTTATTCTTGTAGGACAAATTGGTAGGTGCATAACCATTCTTTAAATAAAAGATTAGATCTGAATATTGAGATTCGGAATCCGGTATACTTAGCTGATTGGCTTCTTGATTTTGCTCTGTATCACCTGATTCAGGAATGTTTGATGCTCCTGCTAAGATCCTGCAAAAACCTTGACCTTTAACAAATTTTGCTGGCTTTATTTCTAGATCATATTCTTGGAGAGCTGCGACCCAGTTTGCCCTCTTTTCTCCCAATTCCTTTTGAATTAATAGTTGCCTAACTGCGGAGAAAGGAACTATTACTTTAGTATGGGTTTTAAGAAGAAAGGGTCGATAATGTTTGACTGCTTTAAAGACAGCAAAAGCTTGTTTCTCAATTTCTGAATAATTCAATTCGGCGCCTTGGAAGTTAGAACTGAAGAACGAAATGGGCGCTTCCAAATTGTCATCATTCAATTGAGTTAGTACTGCTGCGTAAGATAAGTCGGATGCAATAGTATATAATGTAAAATGATTAGAAAGATTTGGAGTATTCAGGGCTGGGACATTGATTATGGATTGTTTAATATCATGAAAAGCTTGCTTTTCTTCTAGTCCCCATCTGAAGGTTGAGTTCTTTTTAATCATCTTTTGCAGTGGTAGTACAATCTGTGAAAAATCTGGAACAAATCTCTTAACGAAATTAATTTGTCCTAAAAACGACTGCATCGATTTTTTATTGTGTGGAAAAGGAATTTCAGAAATTTCCGTAATTCGCTCAGGATCTACATAAATGCCATCCTTAGATACAATAAACCCTAAGAGCTTGCCTTGATTGAGAGCGAAAAAAGACTTTTTCGGGTTAAGAGAGATACCATATGTTTTGCATCGTTGAAAAATCTGATTCAAATCATGCAAGTGATTATATCTCTTTTTAGAATATACAGTAATGTCATCGAGGTAGACAACTACTGTTCGGTTAATTAACCCTCTAAAGGCTGTATCCATAGCTCTTTGAAATGTCGCCCCTGCATTTATGAGTCCGAAAGGCATCTTTTGGTATGCGTAAGTTCCCCATTTTGTTCTGAATGTAGTTTTTAATTGGTCATCGGGATGGACCAGTACTTGATTGTATCCTGAGAAACCATCAAGAAAAGACATCAATTCAGATCCTGCTACCGATTGAAGGATTTGCTCCATGGTAGGCAGAGGGAAGTTATCCTTTAAACTTGCCTTATTTAAATTTCTGAAATCAATACAGATTCTGATGTCGCCGTTTTTCTTCCTGACGGGTACCATATTGGAGACCCAGTTTGAGTGTCGGACAGGAAAGATAATCTTAGCTTTTAAAAGCTTATTAAGTTCCGACTTTATCTGGCTCTCCAAATTTGGATGGATTTTTCTTAACTTCTGCTGGACTGGTTTTTGATCGGAAAGCATAGGAATAGTGTGTTGTATGATAGATGTATCATATGTTTTAAGGTCATCATACTTCCAAGCAAAAACTTGTTTGTTTTTTCTTAAAAGTTTGATAAATGCTTCCTTTTCTATTGTAGAAAGTCCTAATCCTAAATTTACATTCTGAGGAGTTTGAGCCGTTCCTAAATTAATCAATTCAAACCTAAGAGTAGAGCTCTGGAGTTTAGCATTAATTACAGGTTTAAATCTATCTTTAATGTCATAAAGATCTTCAAGCTTTACCACAGGTTTAGGAATAACGTTATCTTGAGATGTTTGCTTCATTTGAGAATCATGCTCATCCTCTTCAATGACTTGATTGTCATAGGACTTTTCAGAGGTCAAAAATTGCAGAATATCCTCGTCATGGTTGAAAACCCTCCAGCTAGTGATGTTATCAGGAACTGAAGGTCTAAAAATTAACTCTACAGAAAATCTATCAAGACTATAGTCTTCGGAAGGGAGAAGCTTGGAAGCTACGTTGGCTAGTAAATCAGCTGCTGAGTTTTGCGATCTTGGGATTGATAAAATATTGAATGCTGAGAAATGTGAAGTGAGATCTTGCACTAACGTTTGATAATGCTTAAGGTGGCTTGAGAGGCAATGGATTGTATTCCTTACCTGTTTAACAATGATCTCACTATCGCCGAATACTTTTAAATATTGGACTTTAAGGTCAATTGCCTTATATAATCCCTGAAGTAATGCTTCGTATTCGGCTGTATTGTTGGTACATTCAAATTCTAATCTACAAGAAAGCATTGTCTTTTCGCCTTTTGGACTAACCAAGATGCAACCTGCTCCTGAGCCCTCGCTGGACTTAGAGCCATCAAAATATAAAGACCAAAATAAAGGAGAATCAGAAATATTTACATCCTTTTGATCTACATTAAAGCATTTGGATAAATTTGATTGTGAAAAATTTTCTACTTGAGATGTACAATGATTAACTTGAAAAGGGGAAGATTGGGCAATAAAATTGCCAAAGAATGATTGTGAAGAATAATTTCCCAAAATGTTATTGTTGAAAGCCACCGGCTGGTTTTCTTGTTCGAAATCGGTTACTGTATGAGTCATATGCTTCTCACGGTCGATCCTTATTTGATTTGGCTTACCCTTGTAGGGGAGCCACATATGTGACCAATCGGTGGAAATGTATCCATGTAGTTTCTCAGACCAGTCTCTGCTCAAAATTAAACCGTAAAATTCAGGTATGTCGGCTATCAAAATGTCTATTCTCTGTACTATTCTGGGATCAGCAGACAACCTGATAGTCACGGAATTAATTTCTCCTATGACCTGAACTTTGGTTCTGTCTAACTGTACAATGTGGATGGCTGACTTCTGGGGTTCTATGTTCAGCTTAGAACAAACTGAAGCTGGCATAATATTGGATGAAGCCCCTGAATCAATTAAACAGTTATGCAGATTTCGATTATAGATTTCATAGGTGAGCAAAAAAGGTGGGGTATGAGAATTGGATCTATCTCCAATCAGAACCGAATCGGTAGCCTCGACCATATCTGGAGGGGGTTGTCCTGAATCATTAGCAGCTTTTGAACTGGGAAGAGGGGAAGAAGGAACAGCGTTAAATTCCCTTAGGAGCAGTTTTTGCTGATGTTTTAATTTACCTAGCTCAAACATAGTTATGTTTGCCTTGGTCTTTTTCATGTCATCGACAATATTATACTCCATATGGTCAGATACCACTAGTGTTTTTGATGTTGAAGGAGAATTAGAAATTGGAGGCTGGTTTTGAGTGGCTGCTACCGGAGATTTCTTTGGAAGAACTTTTTCTTTTGGTGTGGCAGCACCTGCGCTCCTCTTTTTTGTTTGAGTAGGTTCAGGAGCGCTTCTACTTCTTGTAGTAACCGGAAAGGCTTCTTCTTCATTCTCAGTATCAGAATTTGGGAGTATAAAATCCCACATTCCATGGCACTCAACTACTTCTTCTTCATCATGGGTCTGTTCAGTTGTTTCACCTTCCTCTTCTTCTTGGTCTGAGTCTGCATTTGATATAACATTGGGTGGCTTTGACTCTGTTTTCTTGAAAGTTCTAAATGGTCTTTTATTTGAGGTTTCAGCCACCTGTTTCTTGATATCAACCATTTCATTAGACAATGTTTTAAGAACCTTTTGTAAACCCTCCATATCATAGGGGTCCTTTGGGGTTTTCTTCTTGGAATCATCTTTAAACGAGACTTTTTTAGCTTTTCGGTCTTCAAGAGCAGCTTTCTTCTCAAGAGCATTAATGCGCTTTTCAACAGCAAGTGCTTCTTTCATGTTTTCAGCTAAGGTAGGTTTGCCAGCCCTGTCTACAAAAATAGCTATGTTGGCAGGTAAGGCAGTAATATACCATTCGCTTCTGATTTGTTCACTTGGTTTAGAGTCAGTAGGGATTTTATTCAGGAGTTTATTAAATCTAGCATTAAACTCTTTTATTAGTTCCCTATGCTCTATTCTTAAGTTGGAGAGATCATTTATTAAGGTAGCTAAGGACCTATCATCTCCATACTTGGTAAGAAACTCCTCTTGGCATGTATTCCAACTGGTAATTAAACCAGAAGGTAAGGAAAAATACCAGGATCCTGCCGATCCTTGTAAAGTGTAGGGAAACAGTCTGACAACAACATCCTGCTCTGTCACTCCTTTCAAGTTGACTGCTAACATAAAATTGTTAATATGTTCTTCAGCTTGGGTTCCGTTATCTGGATTAAATTTAGGCAACCATTTTTCGGGAGCGTCTGGTAGATCATGTAATGGTCCAGGCATGTTGACTGCACCTGGCCTAGTCCATGGATCTGCCATTGTGCTAGCAACAGGGGTTGGCACTACTTTCGGGGTTCCAGATATTTGAGGAGGTATCAAAAATGAAGAGTGAACAGGTTGGGATATTGAGGCTCCTATTCCCTGATGAACAACAATCTGTAATGGAGGAGTGGATGGTCGACTTTGCAGATGAGGAGATGAAATGGAAGATGTGGAAGAAAAATCTCCACTATCAGATCCTTCAGTGTTTTTCTTTGGCCTTTTCCTTTTGGGTAAAGGAAACTCAGTGGGTTCAATACCAAGTTTTTCGCTCTGAAGTCTGGTGAGAGGATGAGTGAGGTTGAACTGCGAAGTCGCACTGCTTTCTGATATCTCAGATTTCTGTGGTGAGATGGAGAAGGTCTGAAGTTTCTGGATTAGAGACTCGACTTCAGGGGATTCAAGACTCAGTTGTTCTGAAATATTATGGGTATGAGCAGTGGTGGTTGATTCTTCTTTTCTTTGATCATGTGCTGGTAAACCAGCATGTGATCGAGAAGGAGAAGATGGTTTGGAGGGGGAATTACTCTTAGAATGGTTTGTGGGGTTGGACCTACTTGCCATTCACAGTTGATGGCCCACCTTCTAGCGCCAAAAATGTTGAGGCCTCGAAATTCGTAGCAACAACATCGGGGAAACCACCCGGTCCGAAACTTAGTGCAGCTCCTTTTCCGTTTGGAATAGTGGCTCCGACTGGGGATAACGGGACCAGTTTCCCAAAGATTATAAGTGAACGGGATGGATGGATGATTTAAGATATGAAATGATAATAAACAAAATAACTAAACTATAAAAGAAATGCAAAAAACTATAAGCTAATCCCGGGACTTATCAATTCGGACAGTACAGCGTTTAATAAACTATGCTTAATGACAGGCATATAGATGACACTAACAACAAGCATAGATGTTTAATCATTTGAGATTGCTCTGCGTAAGTAGTTACGCAGAGCTATAATAGCGAATTACTGTACTCAGTCATTTATATCATAGATACATACATGGGTGAAAGATAACAAATCTCAAAAACATTCAATAGTGATATGAAATGAAGACTTATTGTTGTATTGCATACATGTATTCAATAATAGCAAAGTAATAACACAGCAATTCATATAACTGAAAAGAGAACAGATACAGATAATAGTACCATGCAAGCTGTTTGATCAATCCAATGTATTAATCGCTATGTAGCAGTCCTTCCTTCCAACCAGAAAGCATTTCAAGCAAACGACAATAGTGCACAATTTACTTAAACAGCATTCCAAGTAAAATTAAGGACCAGTGGTCGAGTTTCAAAAAGAATATGGACTAAAGCACAATAGTGCAAACTTCAGCCTTTTAGTCTTTTACAAAATTTTACGACCCTTTCCAAAACAATGAAAGGGTCTATAAATACTATTCTAATCTAACTATTAAATATCTAAAAACTGAAAACTAAGAAATCGGCATCAACAAATATCATCTTGCAATTTGGGTGAATCGGCAGTCGGCGGTGATGCTTCAGTCAGCTGTCTCTTTGCCTTTACTCTTTCGCTGACATATAGCCAGCATTGGCTCTACTTCTGGTGGAGTATTGAGGCGAGAAGTCAGCTGTGCATCATATGTGGCATCTTGGAAATCGGCAATCAGGTATTGGAGAGCGTCGGTTAGACAGTTGAGAGCCGACCTTTGAGAATGCGGTTTAATCAAGAAAAGCCAGTATGCATCGGAGGTCAAGGTATTTACTCCAGCAATTAACCGCCCTTGTTCTTCCAGCTTAAGATAATTCTTATGCTCCAGCATATTTGCGGTTGTTATATTTCCAGGTGTGCATTGTGAAATCATATTAGCCAGATACAATGTATCATTGACTATATTGATCATGTTCGTGGAAATTGTTTTGCATCTGGATGCTGCCCTCTCTGCCTTCATTACCTGTGTTTCCCATTCCATGAAAAGTATGTTCTTGTATGTTTCACTGATTCGGGCTAAATTAGCAGCTTGCCCTTCTGGAGTATCTTGCCATTCAATATATTCTATTATTTCATCTTCGGCCTGATCCAAGTTAGTCCTGGCTTTCTCGATTTGCTTACATACTGCTGTAGATATATCACAAAGTGACTCAGCCTCAACTAGCTGTCGGCACAAAAGTCTAATCTGGGATATTAAAGCGCCGTTTATCAGAGTTGCCTCTGTTCTGAAATCTTCAATGCTCTTGGCGCCTTTAATACCTTCAAGTTGTGCTAAGAGCTGAACTATTTGATCTTCTTTAGATTTCATTAACAGCGCATTTGATGCTTCCAACTGTGATAATGCCTCTGCTAACTCTCGTGCTTTAATGTCACTTTGGTCTATCCTTAGTTTTTCGATTTGCTGGATTAACAAATGATTTTCCTGTTGTTGAGCCAGCAATTGTTCTTCCGCCTGTGTCATTTTATTCTTTGCCTCTATCACTTCTGCTTGCAATGCATATACCTCATGCTCTTTAGTCTTCGAAAGAAGACTCACTTCGGATGCTTTGTCAATGGTTGCTGCTGAATAAGCTCCCGCGAATTGCGACAGCTTTGTTAAATCTTCAGAGGGACTTAATTCTCCCTTCCAGACGACATTGCCCGTGACTGTTTGCTCATTTGAGACAGAAAGTTGATCAAGCCTTCGTCTCTTCCTTGAGCGTCTTACAACGGCTTTATGCTTAGGGCTGTAGAAAATGTCTAGAGGAGGAATTTCCTCTACCTGAAGATCAACTTGATCAGATGGATTCTGAGTAACTTCTTCAACATTCTGTACTGTGGGTGGGCCGCTGGTTCCTTCAAGAACCGGAGAAACAGTAATATCGGGAGTCTTTAAGGCATCTGAGTCTTTGGAGGCTTCTTTACCACTTATAATGGAATCAAATTGGTTCCATTCCTCAATTAATTCAGTATCGACAGAGATTTGGCTACTTTGTTCTTTTTCTTTTTCAATTTTCTGCTGTTCTTCGAATGCCTTCCGCTGTTGCTCCTCTTGTATTCTCCGTTGCTGTTCCTCCAATTCCTTTTTCTGCCTATCTTCCAGTTCTTTCCTACTTTTTTCTTCTTCTTCTCGTTTCCTTTGTTCTTCTATCTCCCTTTGCCTTCTCTGTTCTTCTATCTCCCTTTGCCTTCTCTGTTCTTGTTCAATTTGTGCTTTTTGCTGCTTTTCTGCCTGCAGTTTTCTTTGACTTTCCTCCTGTTCTCTAATTGTAACGGGAGGTAAATTTATTTCTGGCTGATCAGGCTCGCTTGAGGATGAAGTTGGGGTTGTAGATAATAACTTTAGAGGCAAAGTTTGCAACCTTTGCTTTCTAAGTTTATTAAATTCAGTTAATTCCATATCTCCATATCTCATTGCAGCAAGTTGTTCGACTTGGCTTATTGAATCAGCACCCATGAACAGGTCATCAAACTGGTCTTCTTGATGAACCACCTTTGTCAGCTTAGCCTGTTCCAAGGCAGTGAAAGCAGCCTTGTTCGGGTCATAGAGTCTGTTGGGAATAGAAACTAGAGATAGCATTTGGAGTTTTGCTGCTTCCTTTTCTGCATGTTTATAATTTAGCAGCGTATAAACTCCAATTCTTAAGGGAAACGATGGCCATCCTCTCTTCTTCTCCTCTTTGAGAGTTTGGGTAACACCTTCAGACATTATCTGATAAGAGATTTCTCGGGCCAACAGTTTGTCTGGGATGTATACGGGAAGAACATGTGGCCTGGCCTTGCTTCCAAAAACTCTGATATAAGAAAAACATTCTTCGCCGAACCAATGGGCTACGGCTGGCAGGTCAAAAGAGGCTTCATAGGAAATCCTAGGGATAGGTCTGTCAAAAATAGAATAGTGAACGGGAACCATAAAACCATTGCAAATTTGGTACAAATGGTCTTTGTGAGAAGGTTTCCACAATTTACGATGATACAAATGAATAGGTGTTGGGTCATGGGTTGTCCATCTCCAACCAAGGACAGGAAACTCAGAATTAAAACAAAGGGCATCCATAATGTATGCAGAGTAATAAAAAGGTGGGATTTTCCTCTCACTGACTCTGGTTTTGGCCCTAAACTCACGAATAGCTAAGACCAACTTATCAGACAGGATAGTGGCCCAATCCATAATTATACTATTAACGGCCGCTTCCATTAAGGGAACCATATCAACATGGATATTTGCTGAATCATGAAATCCCCACAATCTACACATCATAATTCCAGCATAGCAGTAAGGTGAAGCCAGAGAAGCATTGGAGTACTTACCCGACATATCTTGTTTGTGTTTTGCTGGATTTTGCCTCCACACTCGTAGAGGTTCGGCTGGTGATTCATTCTCTCTGGAAAATTTTTCCACAAATGCTCTGTTATAGACTTGCTCGGGATTGGGCAGATGATACATTTGTCTTAAGTCTTCAGGCTTGAAGGAGCCGAAAATCCTTCTATCCTTAGAAACGAAGGTTCTGTTAGTGAGAGGAACTTCTTCAATTGCCCAACGTACCACATCAGTATAAGGCAGGACTTGTTCCCTGGCTGCTATTCTGTGCAGAAAAGAGTCTGCCAAATCTTTAAGAGTTGCCTCAGACTTTCTTAATTCATCCACACTTGCCTCCGTTACTGTCACTTCTGGTTGTTCTCCTTCTAGCAAATTGTATGTCCCTTGCCATGTAGTACCAGTAAGACCAGTGCATGTAGTATCTGAGATTAAGCCCTTCCTTGAAGGTGTAGCAGCTTGGCCTGAGGCGGGTGTTGCAGTAGAACCTGCCATCTTCTTAGACTTTTTTCCCATCATATTCAGACTTCTCTCGTTAGTTGAATTCTACACAAGTGCAAGAGAAATCGTAACAAAGAAATAACAATGACAATCCATAACGGGATAAATATATGATTTGAAGCGTGGCGAGATTATTCTAAAAAGAGGCTGCGGATTTAATGATTTGAGCAGGCGCCGTAGATGTAATGATGGTGATTTTACGGCCTACAGCTTCATAAATGACCATTACTTAAGTTATTAAACCGAATGACTCCTTAAAGCGTGTAATAGATCTTTGAAAGGTCTAATCGTAGTTGTTCGTTAATTCGAAGGGGCAAAGCTTTTAAATACGCATGCATTACCTTATCCCTTTACTTAACGGCTTTTTGAAATCTGTGATTTTGTCAAATCGATTTAAATATAACTTTAATGCTTTGAAATAATCACCTTTTGGAACTGAGGTCATCATTAAGCGTCATCATATCGCATCGGAAGTGTGTGTGTGGCGTTATTACTTGGGAAAGTTTTTTAGCGAAAGCCGATTGCGATATCGCATTCGGCACGCGAACATACCCCCAGATGTGTATCAATTGCTTTTAGCGAATGCCGATAGCCGATATCGCATCGGGCCGGAGTGTTAAAACATTTTCCACACGACATAGTGGAATGCCGATAGCCGATCGCCGATATCGCGTCGCATCGGGGAAAGGTATGTGCCCTTTTGTGTGTGCATTTGCTATTGCCGATGGCCGATAGCGATATCGCATCGGGAAAAACCAAGATGGCAACCGAACTTGCGATTACTTCTTTGGACTTAACCAAAAAAAATTGCTTACCACTTGCTCAATAAGGGTTTTTTGCATAAATTCATTTGATTATCATACCTTATTTGAACAAGTTTATTAATGCCAATTAAAAATTTAAAAGGGACCCATTTCATATGTAAATTGTTTGTGATAAAATTGTTATGAAATGGGGGGTTGTTGTAGGGCACAACAGTTCCGAAGTTATCTCAAGTGTTTTACTTATCTTACTAATCAATCACAGTTAGCGTCATGTAAACTAACATCTTTACCCGCATTCAATTAATAGATATAATCACATACATTTGTGCATCAAATAAACATTGTAAAATAAACCCAAAACACAATATAATTAGATGTGTTAAGAGAGACTAACTACACAGTAATTGAAGAATACTTATCTTTATTGATATCTTCCAATTTAATACAGACTCTATCCGCCATGTGCACATAGCTACAGGGTTCCATGCACTCAGCTATGGACTTCGAACCTAGGCGTCTGCACACTCAGCTGCAGAGCCTCTACCTATGCTAAGACCCGAAAACCTTAGACTTCTCTACCAAAACTCCAATGCTTCCTTCTTCTCTTAACTGCTCCTCCTAGACCTTAGTTACTTAGCTCCTTTTTATACAATCCCATGGTCCATAGACAATGGGTAGATCTTTATAGCTGACTTGACACTTTACAAAATGAGGGTGGAGAACCCTTTATGACTCTTGACACTTTCGCACTCCGCAACTAAAAAATGCGGAGTCTTTATAATTTTATTACACAATTTTGCCAAAACATGGGCTTTTAGCCCTAAAACTTCTCTTGAGGGAACCCGTTCCTAAAAAACTTGCTCATTATTCCTATGAGTATGCAATGATTATGAAATTTGTAATCCACATTATTTTTTCCTAGTCTCTTTTTATTTTGCTAAGAAAAATATATAAGCTTAGAATATTTCTAGTGGGCCATGATGCCTTTTTATTTAGTGCTTTTTTTGAGAATATTTCCAGTGGGTCATGATTCCTTTTTATTTAGTGAGTTATTTTTTCTTCATTGTCTGTCTTTGTTGTATGTGCCTATCTAGTGTTATAGTTGACATTTTCCAAAGGTTCCTTTCTTAATAAGATAGGTTGATGTAGGACAAGGGGAGAATATGCTAACATATTTTAGGTATAACAATAAAATAAAGATCAGAATTAAATGAAAAATTAGGAAATATTAATTTAATAAATAAATAACAAATTATTTACTTAACAAATAAAAATATAACGAATATGGATCATTATTTTAGTTCAAAATTTCTTAAAATAATTTATTTTATCTTTTTTAATTGTTTTTTAGGAAAATGAAAAAGAGAAAATTACAATTAAGCTTGCTCATTATTCCTATGGGTATGCAATGATTATGAGAATTTGTAATCCATGTAATTTTTTCCTTGTCTCTTTTGTTTTTGCTAAGAAAAATATATACGCTTAGAATATTTCTAGTGGGCCATGATGCCTTTTTATTTGGTGAATTAATTTTTCTTCATTGTTTGTCTTTGTTATATGTGAATATCTAGTGTTATAGTTGGCCTTTTCCAAAGCTTCCTTTCTCAATAAGTTAGGTTGATGTAGGACAAGGGAAGAATATGCTAAGAATATGCGCATATATGACAGAAAAATCAAGACATATTCATTTAATAAATAAATATATAAATAAATAACAAATTATTGACTTAACAAATAAAAATATAAGCAATATGGATCATTCTTTTAGTGCAAAATTTCTTAAAATAATTTATTTTATCTTTTTTAAATGCTTTTTAGGAAAATGAAAATTAGAAAATTACAATTAAACTTTCTCATTAATCCTATGAGTATGAAATGATTATGAGGATTTGTAATCCACATAAATTTATCCTAGTCTCTATTACTTTGTTGATAAAAGTATATAAGATTAGAATATTTCTAGTGGGTTGTGATGACTTTTTATTTAGTGAATATGCTTAGAATATTTCTAGTGAGCCATGATTTCTTTTTATTTAGTGAATTATTTTTTCTTCCATGTTTGTCTTCATTGTATGTGCCTATCTAGTGTTAGAGTCATTCATTTCCAAATATTCCTTTCTCAATAAGATACCTATAATGAGTTGCAAGCTCACATAGGGATTTTATTTTCCAGTTTCTATATAAGGGAGTTCTTTTATGTACTTTTAAACATTGTGAGAAATACCAATACTTTTACATGGTATCATAATAAAATTCTTTTTGCCCTAAATATTTTTGTTTTTGTTAATGGAATCTCAGAATTGTTTCTAACTTCAAATCCTCTGTTATCTTGTTTGGTCAAATTTGAGATTGATCATACCTATAAGTTCTTCTTATCAAGGGGTTTCTGGGCTAAATTTGGCACTAAATTTTTGAAGGTTCATTTTTTTGCTCTAGGGTGGTTAAGCATTTACTTTGAAACCATGTGATGCATTTTTGTTTGACCCACTGATTTTTACATTGGTAGATGGTCTTATACAAATTATTTCTTAAACCCTTGCTAGATGGTTTTATACAAATGATTTCTTAAACCATTGAGAAGTGTCGTCCTTTGGCCACTAACTATGTTTTTCTTTTATTTTTTTAAATTGCAGAAATGACGAAGAAAATGAGTAAGCTATTTTGGGTCTCCATTGTATGGATTGCCATCATGCTCTTTCTCATCGGACAATCAGTTGCTGGGATTGGACGTCAGTGTGTGCATGTTCCTGATTGTAAATATTTCCCAAAGTATAATGGGTGGTCATGCGATGAAACTACTCTACGATGCTGCACATAGTGCAACAATGTGCACTTTAAGTGACCATGGCCCTCACATTTAAATATATAGATCTATATATTGTTAGGATGTTCAATATTTGAATAAATATTTCTTATATGTCGCTAGATGTTCTTATTATTTAATTTTTCTTATGCTTTGTCATTTGTTGTTTCTCCATGCAATAATGACAAGATGACAAGATAATCAAGGAACCCTAAAATAACTGGTTTGTAATGTTTTAATAAATATTTGTTATATCTAGCCATAATTAATAGATTAAATGTTTTTTAACTTTTGGTCATAATTTTGAGTGAGATAGTAATTGTTTTATTATTTGAAATTAATTTTTCAATATATAAATGGATTCAACAGACTTGAACATTTCAAAAATAAATTAAAGTTATATTTTTAAACATTTAGCTTTCAAACCCCTATAGGGGTGGTTGAATGTAATAATTACATTAGATGGCTTAATATCACTCTAAAGGGACGAAGGAGACTTGTTGGGTGTATGGAGGAACTAGTGGGGAGCATTTCACATGTTGAATTCCATCTTCATGGAGAGTTCAGTAGCCATTCCTCTAGATATTTTTATGAGCCTCATCATTGGGTAACTATATGGACCTTAATTCACCTCCTAGCTTAGTCAAATCAATTATTCTCACAATTTATTACATATTTTGGTTGTATTTTGTAATGAGATGAGTAAAAGTGATATATTATGCATAGTGGACTAATCTGCATTGAATGCAGGTTTATGAAAGAAAATCATGGATTTTTGGCTAATTAAGGGTTGAAACTCGAATGAGACAAGGAGGATAGATTGTAGGAGATAGATCCTCCTCATTTACTCCTCCCTCATTCGAATATTCCTCCATCAATCACACTAGCTCGGAGTACAAGCAACGAACTCATGGAGATCAAAAGGAAGCTGAGCAAGTGACAGTCAAAGAGCTAGTTTATCTTGAGTTTGGGAGTCAAGCCTCCCTAGATTTAAGGAAGTCATTGGAGAATTCAATTGTATAAATAAAGAGGCCTAGAGCCTCATTAGGATACGATTTTTTGATGTAAAAACACTAGTAATTTTTGTGTTCAAGACTTGTGGAAGACATATTTATGTAATTTTATGTTTTGATAATGAGAATGAGCATTTCCTTGATCCAACACTGAGTTAACTCATAGGGTTGAAGCACTTTGGTTAGGGCCAAACCCTAGCAACAAAGGCTCCTTTTCTTGTATTTTTATGCTTAGATTATTTCATAAATTAATGATTGAATTGTATTTAGAATTATTTCATTGCAAGTAGTGTAGATTTGATTAATTTGCTTATTAGTTTCTTTCATCTATTCTCTACTTCAACAATAGTTTAGAAGAGATAAAGGAATATCAAAAGATACCAATAGGTGTTTTTGGCATCAATCCTTCCTTCATGGATCATGGTTTGAGGAAATAACTCATATGCAGCCCTGAAAAGACAGACTTCTAGTTTCTCATGGAATTTAGGGTTTTTTGTACTTAGGCCAACAATTTATCAGTTTGCAAGAGTAGGATTTAGTTATCATTTCTTATATCTTCAGTTTTACATTAGTTCTCATCTTTGATTCCATCTTATTCTGTAATTTTTCCTCATGCATGAAGTAGATAGCTAGCTCATGAAATTTTGTCTTCTTAGATCATTGAAATTCTTCTTGCTTACATGATTTTTGGGTAAATGTCAATGTTTGATGTAGTGCATGTGTTTCTGAAGTACAAAGAGTTTTCGTAGACAATAACCTTATTACAAATTCATCCACCCATGAAATTCATTTTCTTTCACTAAAACCCTCACCAATTTCATAATTTCACAAGGAAACTTCCCCAAGCTTGTTGAGCAAATCCAACCATCTCCCAACCTTGGTTTTGAGTTCTGAAGTGGTCCTAGGCACTCCCTTGCCTCATTCCATCCACCAACCACCTTCCCTAACCCTTCCATCACCTTCAACACCCATGCTTTTTCTCTTGGCTGTATCCTTTAGAAATAAATGGGATCATGTAGGCTTTCAAGACAACCTTTAGGTTTTCCTATAGTGGCTTGTGTTGAGGCATAATTGAGGGAAAATCCTCTAGGAAGCTAGAAAAGGTCACCTACTAGTCTCCCCAATTGTTCTAGCCATTCACCATCATCCCTAAGCCACATGCCACATCACCAAAAGAGATTAGCTTTCACACTTTCACATAAAAAGGACAAAAAGAAAAACAAAATTATTTTAGCCATTTACATGCACAACAGTAGAATGTTTGATGTTTTGAATTTTCATGCTTAGGACAGTAGGATGGAATACATGTTAACTTAGCATTCCTTTGAAGCATAGCCTCTTAGCAGTTAGTTAGAAAATGGTGTGTTTTTTAGCATTTGATTTCAATCTTTTTCCTTATTCCAGTAGACAAGCTTTCTCATAGAGTAGATGTCTCGTTCCCTCATTAGTAATCAAGCTTCTTCTGAATCCATATAAGTCTGGCTTAAAAAACCCTAGTGGTCTATCACCCAGTGAGCAGTCACAAAGAGCAGACCCACCACTTTTACTTATGTATACAACACTGCTGTTGGGCCGTGAATACAACCACTTTTTGAATGCTTATTCCACCCATTTCTACCATTCTTCATCATGCCATTTATCATAATTTATCATATAATTCTATTTTACAATGATTTATGCTCTTATGAATGAATATTATTTATTCTCCTTTATTTCTAATAAATTGATGATTATGCATGATTTTATCAATGATAGTTTTAATAAATTGGTTGTAACACTATTCACCATTTTTAGCCTCCAATACAATTTCCAGACTGAAGATCTGATCATTAAATATTCCAACTCAGAAATTCGTTGGAATAAGAAGTGACAGGTTTGCGATTACGATTCTGGGCAGATGAAGAAGCATCTGGAAAATCTGGAACATGGGTTTTGTCCAGAACGGACCAAATTAACTTTTTTGAATAATAGTTTGCCCAAATTCGACTTGTATTGAGAGAAACATAGGGTTATTTGAGCACAATATTCTCAGATTTGCTGTGTGGCTGTTTCCCAAATCTCAGCTACAAAGCCAAATTCGCCTTGCTCTTGTTGAAAGATAGATGGAAATACATTTTCTTGTTGATCAATTGGTTGGAAACAATCAAATTTTGTAAGAGAAATCATGTTTTAATTATCTTTGTTGTAACTTCTCTCTCATCTCTCTCTATTTAAATGAAAACAGAGATCAGAGATGGGGATGGAAAAATGATGGAGAATTGAGGATTCAGAATTGGAAATTCAAGAATGATGATGGGAAAGGATAGAATAGGAGGAAAACGAGATTGCTGCACTACCATTGTAGTTCTCAAAGCTTAAGTTGTTGTAATAATTTCACAGTTTGATGATGAATAAATAAAAGGGTTGTTGTTCATTCTTCTCATCTGAAGTAGCCCAACAGCATCCGCTGGCGACTAAGGGCCCAACCTCCGGTGGAGTATGCTGCTGCTGTATTATACCTTTCCAATTTCCACCGTGTGATGGTTTGATTTAATTCCTATTTCTTTGAATCATATTGCCTTGTAGTTTCATGTTTTGGCAATGAGTTGTTATAATATTTTATGAAATTGCTTTATTGCACAAGTTGAGATTAAATCGCGTGGCTGTTCTTTTTCAACATAACAGAGATTATTGTGCTTTTCTACTTATATTGTTATGTTGTTCATTTCAATTGTAAGGCTTCACTGTTCATTTCAAACTTTGATATTCATTATAGACTGTTGTTTATTCGATTCCTTTAATTACAGTTTGTTGTCCGTTTACTTTGTTGTTCATTTATGTTGGTTAATTGCAAGAGTTTTCTTTTAAAGAGTTTTCCTAAATTACTTTCAATAGTAGCTTTAGTTCAATTTCTATTTCCTTTTGATTGTTTTAAGCAGGGATGTCAACTGTAGAGAACATTGGTTACTACTTCCTCATTCTAAGATTGATTGTCTTGTTCTAGTTGATTTCAATTGTATTAATCTCTAGAGGAATGAGTTACTGCTATTGTATCCTTGATTGATGTTTGTTGAGTGAATAATTGGATTTCGAAGCATTTGAGTTTATGTTGTTGTAGTTAGATTTCTTTTCAAGCATCCATTTACTTCTAAGCACTATACTGCAAAACATTACTCTTGAGTAAATAGCCTTCTCAGACTAAGTACACTCTTGAAATAAAAAGTCGTCCCTAGGTTGATAATTAATGTGAATATAATTAGGATTTAAAAAGACACCTTTTTATTGCTCGAAATTTTGGCGCCATTGCCGGGGAGAGTGTAGCCATTTTTAAAGAGTAGTGTGCATCTGATGAGTGCCTGTTAGGAAAGAATTGGGTATTAAAAACAGAAGGTAAGAACATGCGTATGGAGCATCTAGAAGCCCTGCTCCCCCGCCCGCTTTCCAACATATCTGTTAAAGAACTTGGGGTAGAAATAAATGTTTGAATTTTTGTGTGAATGATTAAAAAAATAGAAACTTTGAAAAATAAATCTCATGATTTCACTTAAGTGGTGATGTAAGCACCACCCATTTCACTAACCAATTGACAGGAACATTTGAAGAAGGAGCCTTAAATAAACACATGAAGAACATCTTCTATTATGGTAACAAATGGATCACATTTTTACTTTTGAATTTCCTATCAAAGATCTAGGAGGAGTGACACAAATGCACATAATTCCCCCATTGTCTCTACCAAATTTTCATGGCTTGACAAATGAAGACCCAGATGCATTCTTATTTTTGTTTGAAATACTTTGTAGAGGATATGATTATTGTACTAATGATCAAAGGTTGAAAGTGTTTCCTCTTACTCTAAAAGGAGCACCTCTCCAATGGTTCATGAGTTAATAGTCTTCAACATTTGTCCATCTCCAATGTTCTTTAACACATGGTCAATCAAGAATTGTTCTATTACTTCCATTTCTTCTAATAGCTTCATTTCTTCAGCAACCTGCATAAACATAGCTTGTAAAGGTTGTTCATCACCTTCATACATGCACAAATCAATAGTTTCAAAAATTCTAGGATCCTTTTTCTTCGATGTGTCAATCATCACATCTCTCTGCTGATTTGAACTTGTCCAACAGTTCAGGAAATCATCAATGGTTCCTTCCTTAGTAAGGTAAACCTCTTGCTTGTGTCTACAATAGCTATCTCCCATCTCTAACTCAGTGATTCTGAGATCTTCTCTTAATTTGATATGCTTTCTCCTCTTTACCTGTTTCTGCAACAGCTTCCACTTTATCTTCTTTCTTTTCATAGTCTAACCATATCTTTGGTTTCCTTCACATTTTTCTAGCAGCACTATCATGTTATCCATAATTATCTTCAGTTCTATAATTTCTCTTTCAAATACCTCTTGACTCATCTTCTCTCCTTTGCCTTGTTCCTTGGCATCCTCCTTTCCTCTATTGTGGCTTCTCTCTGAATCCCTACTATTACTATTAGTAGTCATTTCCTCGTATCGCTAAGAGCTTCTCACTCACTATGAGTTTCTCTATGCCTCTGCGACAACAATTCCTTCTTGCTATCACTTAACTCACCAATCCCTTCTCTGGACTTGGTCTTTTGGTAAGCACTGGTTCTCTATATCTGGAACCTCTTGAGCATCCTCTTCTGCTGTCTTTAGGCTTGTATCCTCGACTCACCTTCTCTTGAGAACAATTCAATTGTTCTCCCTATCCAACTTTCAGCTAGAGTATTTAAGTTCACTACCACCAACACAACACTTCTCTTTCTCTACACAGTCTGCTACTGTGTGTTGCCGCTACTACTCTCTTCCATTTATAAAAAAACACTTCAAATGAACCAATCCTCAAAATACAACTCATACCTAATGATCTCTCTTTTCATCCTTCACTGGCTGGACAATACACATGCTGCTTTACTTTTCACTGTCTGTAGTTCAACCCTTCTTCAACTGAATTTCTATTCTTGCTGAATACATCCATATTCGCTTTCTCTCCTTACAATAGTTTTGCTGTAATTTCATTGCCTGCATTCACCTACACATGCCATTAAAGCTTTAAAACTTACCAGATCCTTTATGATCCTAGCTTCCTCAAATCCCTTTTTCACAGTCTCTCTTGAATAACTAGTTGAAGTCTTCATTTCCTGTAACATGTCAGAATTCTTTTGTGCGTGACTCCTTGCACTCTCTGTTCTCCCTCTGTGTCAGATCCATTACCATGCCAATTATTTATGCTGGAAAATAAAATTTGGTTTCTCAATCAATCTCCATAGAGCATTAATCTTGCTCTGATATGAAAATGATGCAGGGTTACCCCTACAAATATCCACAATATGCATGAAATGCATAAAACTAATTTTCCCAGGTGTATAACTCCCTAAGGAGTAAAATATTCAATCTCCAAATGGTTAAGCTCTTTATAACATTCATTATCCCTTTTTATGAAGCCTCTGTCAAACATCCCTTATTGGAACTTAAGAAACCCCTCAAAACCTTTATATGGCCCATAGTATGCAGATATAATACCTTTTCCCTCTTAATACATGGGTTCATTTGTGAAAACCACAAAAAACCACATATCAGTGCTTATTTTGTTTATAACCCAACTACAAAGGAAATCCCCGTAAAAAACACCATTTTTCGCCATTTGTACGACCTTTGCATAGAACCCAAGGTTGTACCTCATCGCTGATTGCAATCGCCCCTACCACAGGTCTTTAACACAAATATATATAACACCACATTTCTTTGACTTCGATCTCTATGTTTACAAAGAATTAAAAAGAAATTTGCATAGGCCGGATCTTAATTATTTTTCACCTACATATATAAAAATGTCAGGTCTGCCTTAAGCCGCTCCACTCCACCGACATACCAAAATCCAATTGTCCAATCACTGATCGCCTTATCACTATCAACATATTACATATGCATTGCCCGATCGCTGCCACTCGAACCCACCGACGACACGATTTGCGATTAGATCTGGACCGTCAATCTAAATCTTGATCCGACGGTCCATGTTTAATCGCAGGATCACGATTGCTCCATTCCAATGGTGCGTGCCGATGTTTTCAAAAGGCTTAAGCCACCGCAACTTGATCTTAACCATTGATCTAAATGATCCAATGTCTATTGAGTGTCACCACTTCACTTCTCATTCTTTCTGTTACTTGGATTTTACGCTGTTTTCAGCGTTATTTCTATGGTTTCTGATTGGTCATGTGGGGCTTTTCAATGACGCACTATCCCTCCTGAACTTATTTTTGATCACTCTAATGGATTTAACAATTCATTAGGATCCTCCTTGTCATGTTCTTCTCTGTGTATTTGTCGAATTCCGCTCCTCTGCGTTCACGCGATCCACTTGCATTAATATGTATAGATGCAATCCTCTGATGCATTCAACAATCATTCAACACTCAATCACACATTATACAGTCCTACTCAATTACTGTATATATAAATAGAAATGAATAATTACAAAATGGAATCCCGGTTCCTCAGGTCTGATTCCTCTTTACAATGGCCTTTTATTTACAAATCTGCCCGTAGGATGTAAACCACTCCTAATATCTAACCTATCCAACCCCTGAATTATACAAGGAAATCACAATTTATACTAAGAATGGATTCATGACCCAATTCTAGTTCAGAACCAAATATCTCTCACCTCCTCCTAAAAAGTCTCTTCAGTTCCACTCTTTACTAAACAACCACTAAATCAAGCTTTCAGTTTCTTCATTTTCTATTTAAAACCAATTAGATCTAACAGTTTAGCCTGATCTCCACATAGGGAGAATCAATCAACCACTATGCCCATTTTCTCATATTTTACAATAAATAAACACCCTCACATATTTAAATAAAAATTAATTAAACTGTTGCCTTCCAACCCCTTGCTAGTCACAACATGTGATCATGCTGTCACATTGTTGACTAGACCTGAATGATCCTGCATCATACTCCCAAAGTTGAAAGTTTCCATGGACTCCTATTCATGAGTCTTTCTATTTCCTCTGTTGTAAACTTCATCAAAATTCATTACCCAACTAGTTACCTGATCCTTTTAATCTGCAAGTGTATTTACTGCCTCTTTTATTTCTCTTGGTTGCCAAACTTTGTGTTGTGGATGTCTTTTTGCTTTGCATTCATAAGCATATCCTTTGCATAATGTTTTGGTGCTGATACCATATATAAACACCTCCTCAAACAACATAAATCTTTGTTTCTCTATCTATTGTTGTCATGTCATCATACCAACAGAATTGATCTCCATCTTCATGTATTTTCTCTTGTCTTGTTCCTGACTGTTCCTTTTAACTTCTAACTCGATCCCCAGTATCTCCTTCTATTTATAAACCAATTTCTTTATGTTGTTCTGTATATCCTTCCAACTTCCATTGATTCGCTGACTTTGACAAATCTTTATGCTCATCACCTTTGTAGTTTTTATCATCCATATATCAAACAACTTAAGTAGAGTCCTTCCAATCTCAAAAGAAGATTGAGCATTGTTTAATATAAGAACATATAGCCTTCCAACTATATATTGTTCTCTAGCTGCAAATATCTTAATTATTGAACTTTGTTCATTTTTCTCCAATTCCCCATTAAACTTAGTTGAACTACTCACCCAATTTCCCAATTGCACCCTCAATATAAACTCTTGACATTCAAGTCTTCGTTGTATTAAGAACAAAATCTATCTATGGACTGTACTTCCACGTCTCCTGAAATCTTCTTCATCTTAGGCGATAACTGGTTTAAGAGCTATGTCAACTCTCCTTCCTCTATTCCAAACTTCTGAGTCAACTCATTACTTACTCTCATCTTCTTGTTTCCATAAGGAAAACAGACTTTCTACAGCTCTAGAATTTACACCTTCCCTCAAATTTATTTGTGTAAACATATCTTCAAGAGCAGTTTTTCTTTCATCCTGAAAACCACATTCAACAATTAATAATTCAAAGTCAGAAAATATATTACATTTCCTATCACTGTCCTGATTAATTCTGCTCCATAATTTTACTGATTTGTCATCCTCTTGATGTATATATGACATGTCAAACTTGTCACATTGTCTTGTCTTGAAACAATCTTCTTTGTCTTCACTTTGTTTGAATGTTGTCTAAGTTCTGAATTCTATTCTCTTCTCTTCTCCTTGGCCTTCCTTCCTTTCACACTCCTTTTCATTCTTCTTGTTCCTTCCTTACAAATCTGTAAGCCACTCAGTTGTCTTTCCATTCCTCCTTAGTTTCAATAAAAATCTGCCACTCAGAGCCTAAAGTTCTATTTGTTTCCATACAAGAAACAAAATCACCATATACCATAGGTTTCCCATTCCACTGTTGAGTCCCTTTCACAATAGTGAAAATTACTATTATCACGATGAATATAACCTTCCACTGTTCCCCTGGGTTGCTCACTGCATATGCATTGTTCATAAAAGCATCCTTACCTTTATCCTTTAAGATTGCCTGTCTATTTTCAGTTTGTTGTTTACACTCCCCTTTACTCTTTTGGCAATTTGTACAAATAACATTGTCTTCAATTTCCAATTGTGCATCAGTGTCCACCAACCTCTTTTTTTGTTCTTGTTTATCCTATTTTCCTTTCTTCTTCATAACCTTGAATGCATTAATTATACCTCCTTGGGTTGAATTTTCTTTATAAACCTTGGTTCTATCATCTTCCATAATACACTCTTTAGTAAGAGTCCTTTCCATTAATGATCCATTATGTCCTTTCAAGATAATTTCTTTTCCATTAACTATCAATACAGGTTCATAATTTTTGAATAAAAATTGAAGAGATAATTCCATTACCTCAAGTGTTTGTACTGCATCTACACTCTTGTTTGCTCCTTCCATAAGTTCATCTTCATATTTCTTTTCTACTTCTCCTTTTGCAATCTACAACTTCCTGTTGTCTTCAAACTGTCTGCCATCTTTCTGCCAAGTCTTACTGGATGCATCATCTTCATCTTCTTTAGTAGTCTTCAACATTTGTCCATCTCCAATGTCCTTTAACACATGGTCAGTCAAGAATTTTTCTATTACTTCCATTTCTTCTAATAGCTTCATTTCTTCGGCAACTTGTATAAACATATCTTGTAAAGGTTGTTCATCACCTTCATACATGCACAAACCATTTGTTTCAAAAATTCTAGGCTCCTTTTTCTTTGATGTTTCAATCATCACATCTCTCTGCTGATTCGAACTTGTCAAACAGTACAGGAAATCATCAATGATTCCTTCCTTAGTAAGGTAAACCTCTTGCTTGTGTCTACAATAGCTATCTCCCATCTCTAACTCAGCTACTCAGAGTTCTTCTCTTAATTTGATATACCTTCTCCTCTTTACCTGTTTCTGCAACAGCTTCCACTTTATCTTCTTTCTTTTCATAGTCCAACCATATCTTTGGTTTCCTTCACATTTTTCTAGCAGCACTATCATGTTATCCATAATTATCTTCAGTTCTATAATTTCTCTTTCAAATACCTCTTGACTCATCTTCTCTCCTTTGCCTTGTTCCTTGGCATCCTCCTTTCCTCTATTGTGGCTTCTCTCTGAGCCCCTACTATTACTATCAGTAGTCATTTCCTCGTATCGCTAAGAGCTTCTCACTCACTATGAGCTGCTCTAAGCCTCTATGACAACAAGTCCTTCTTGCTATCACTTACCTCACCAATCCCTTCTCTGGACTTGGTCTTTTGGTAAGCATTGGTTCTCTATCTCTCGAACCTCTTGAGCATCCTCTTCTACTCTCTTTAGGCTTGTATCCTCAACTCACCTTCTCTTGAGAACACTTCAATTGTTCTCTCTCTCCAACTTTCAGCTAGAGCATTTACGTTCACTACCACCAACACAACTCTTCTCTTTCTCTACACAGTCTGCTACTGTGTGTTGTTGCTACTACTCTCTTCCCTTTATAGAAAAACATTTCAAATGAACCAATCATCAAAATACAACTCATACCTGATGATCTCTCTTTTCATCATTCACTGGCTGGACAATACACATGTTGCTTTACCTTTCACTGTCTGTACTTCAACCCTTCTTCAACTGAATTTCTGTTCTTGCTTAATACATCCATATTTTCTTTCTCTCCTTACAATAGTTTTGCTGTAATTTCATTTCTTGCATTCACTTGCACATACCATTAAAGCTTTAAAACTTATCAAATCCTTTATGATCCTAGCTTCCTCAAATCCCTTTTTCACAGTCTCTCTTGAATAACCAGTTGAAGTCTTCGTTGCCTGTAACATGTCAGAATTCTTCTGTGCATGAATCCTTGTGCTCTCTGTTCTCCCTCTGTGTCAGATCCATTACCATGCCAATTATATATGCTGGAAAATAAAATTTGGTTCCTCAATCAATCTCCACAGAGCGTTAATCTTGCTCTGATATGAAAATGGTGCAGGGTTACCCCTGCAAATATCCACAATATGCATGAAACTCATAAAACTGATTTTCCCAGGTGTATAACTCCCTAAGGAGTAAAATATTCAATCTCCAAATGGTTAAGCCCTTTATAACATTCATTATCCCTTTTTATGAAGCCTCTGTCAAACATCCCATATCGGAACTTAAGAAACCCCTCAAAACCTTTATATGGCCCATAGTACGCATATATAATACCTTTTCCCTCTTAATACATCGGTTCATGTGTGAAAACTACACAAAACCACATATCAGTGCTTAATTCGTTTATAACCCAACTACAAAGGAAATCCCCGTAAAAAACACCATTTTTCACAATTTGTACGACCTCCGCACAGAACCCAAGGTTGTTCCTCATTGCTGATTGCAATCGGCCCTACCACAGGTCTTTAACACAAATATATATAACACGACATTTCTCTGACTTCGATCTCCTTGTTTACACAGAATTAAAAAGAAATTTGCATAGGCCGAATCTCAATTATTTTTCACCTGCATATATAAAAATGTCGGGTCTGCCTTAAGCCACTCCAATCCGCTGACATAGCAAACTCCAATTTTCCAATCGTCGATCGCCTTATCGCTATCAGAATATTACATATGCATTGCCCGATCACTACCACTCGAACCCACTGACGACACGATTTGCGATTAGATCTGGACCGTCAATCTAAATCTTGATCCAACAGTCCACATTTAATCGCAGGATCGGGATTACTCCATTCCAATGGTTCACGCCGATGTTTTCAAAAGGCTTAAGCTGCTGCGACTTGATCCTGACCGTTGATATAAATGATCCAACGTCTACTGAGTGTCACCACTTCACTTCTCGTTCTTTCTGTTACTTGGATTTTATGTTGTTTTCAGTGTTGTTTCTATGGTTTCTTCTTGGTCGCTTGGGGTTTTCCAATGACACACTATCCCCCATGAGCTTTGTTTTGATCACTCTGTTGAAAATAATACTGAGAGGGCCAGTGAATCAATATTATCAGCTTCTTTTTCAATTTATACAAATATTTGCAGATCTGATTAATGAAACTTACGAATACCTTTCAGACTTATAACTTAATTTAGTCTTTAGATATTGATCATTAATCTGTGTGTCAGAACCATATAACAGTAAGCAGGAATAGAAAAGTAGAGCAGACAGTCACACAAAAGAACACAAGATATAAGGTGGAAACCCAATGTGGGTGAAAACCACCTGCTGCAATATGTCTCTATCTTCTTTCAATTAGAAACTTCTTTTTACACTGATTTTGTACTGGTGCAGACTTATACCAGCATGCAGGCTTCAACCTGCAGAAGGCTTCAACCTTCTCTTGTTCTCCAGACTCTCCTGGAAAGGAGATACAACCCCCTTAGCTCTTGTACTAGCTGATGTACTAGTACGTAGGTGCTGACCTACAGAGGGCTTCAACCTTCTCTTTTCTTCCAGGGACCATGTTTCATAAATTTTCAGACTGGATCCATGAATATCAATCAAATATCAAATAGATCTACAATCAACCAACTTCCTTGTACAAATACTAAATCAATAACTTCTCAGAACACAATACCAATAACCAGACATCAATTCAGAACCCAGAACACTACAGTAATAAACAAAAGCAGCTAAAACTTATTTCAAGAAAAGTCCGCAACTTCACCAATAGAAATCTGTGTACCTACATAGTATTCACTTCTTTAGCCTGCAGATATCTGTGCCTCTGGTGTGTCGAACCTGCAGGTATCCGCACCTACGCTCTGTCAAACCTGCGTATATCCGTGCCTCTACTCCTTGATCCTACGGAATACGCACCTGCATTGTGTAAAACCTGCGTATATCCGTGCCTGCTCTATGTCGAACCTGCGGGTATCTGCGCCTCCACTGTGTCGTACCTGCAGGTATAGATCTATATGATAATTTATCACACCTCAATTATACCTAGGTTATTAGATCCAATGATGCGCCAAAGAGATATCGCCCCATCAGTAGATCCGTCTTGTAATGTTCAGGTTTCTCCTTGATTCAGGTCCAGCTATACCTCACCAACCGATCACCAGAATTTCAGATCTTGCTCTTCTTAAGATATTAAACACATCAGTGACCAAGCCAAATGATCTCCTTTCCTTTTTATAGTGTAGGCCTTACTCAAACCATGGTCCAAAACCATAAAGATCCAAAACTAGGGACCCAAAACCTGGGTTCAATACTTTAGATGCAAAACCAGGGACCAAAACCATAGGATCAAAAATGTCAGACTAAATACCATGGACCAACCATAAAATTTCCCACGTGTGCGCGTTTCTCTGCATGAAAGTGCGTGTACTTTATGTCCGCACTTTTTTTTCGGAGCACTTGCGTATATGTCTACATCTTTTGTTCGACGCACCTGTGTATGTCTGTGGCTTTGTGAAAGGAACCTGCGGGTATCTCATTTTCTATCATTTTGAGAGCCTGAACTGTGATCTTCTCTTTGAGTGAGTTTCCGTCAAGGACAACACTGATTTCATTGAGCCAAACCTGTGCCAATCCAGTGTCATAGTGCCAACAATCTCCCCCTTTGGACTTGATGGCAACCCAATGTCACTCAAAGTCTTTTCTCCCCCTTTTACATCAAGGGAAAAGGGTTATGCTCCCCGTGAGCACATGCTGAAATCTCTACTCTGTTGTGTTTTCCAAGCTCCCCCTAACATATAGGCAAGATTTGCAAGAAGATATTCTACAAAAGAAATATGACATTATACACCATAACAGACCTTCCTATCACCAAAGACTCATACATACAACTCCCAATCAAGTGGGAATATACCAACATTGACTCATCTACCCAACCAAGTGGGGATACATGATAAGCACATTACATTATCCATCCCAGGCATAGTGGGGCGACAAAACATCAGTAGCATCTGTCAATCTCCTTATGTACTTGCTCCTCCTGAAACAAACTGAAAAATTGAACCAAGATCTTCTACAATAATGCCAACAATGCATTATTAGAATAATATATGCTCCCCCTGAACCTGTGCCATATGGTCTCTAACAGACCCATAGCGGACTCTTCTCATCCTTGCTTATCTTCAAGTCAACATATACACGACAATACCCACATAAACCAGCGAATGTACACCTATACCCCATATGAAACTTGCGTACAACCAACAATCTCTGAAACAGACAAGATTCAACAACAAGATGATGCAGCAACTACCCCTAGCTTTTGTCTGAGGTATTCAAAGGTCTCTCTGGGCAGTGGTTTGGTGAGAATATCAGCAACTTGTTCCTTAGAGGGAACATACTCCAATTTGACCTTTTGTTCAATCACTTGTTCCCGGAGAAAATGATACTTGATCAGTATGTGCTTAGTCTTTGAATGCATGACATGATTCTTTGAAATACTGATTGCACTTGTATTATCACAGAAAATGGAGATAGGTGGAGTACAAGTGATTTGCATGTCTTGCAATGTTTGCATCATCCAAAGAAGTTGTGTGTAGCAAGATGCAACAGCTACATATTCTGCTTTAGCTGTAGATAATGCAATTGAACTCTTTTTCTTGCTGAACCAAGATACTAATCTAGGACCCATGAAGAATGCACCACCACTAGATCTTTTTCTGTCATCCATGCTTCCTGCCCAATCCGCATCTATGTATGAATGAAGTGTGAGATTTGTACCTCTAGGATACCATAAGCCATAGTTTTGAGTTCCTTGAAGATACTTGAAAATTCTTTTAACTTCCTGAAGATGAGTTTCCTTTGGATTTACCTGAAACCTTTTGACTATTCCCACTGCATGCATAATGTCTGGTCGGGTACCTGTTAGATAGAGGAGACTAACAATCATGGATCTATAGGTTGGTTGATGTACTGCTGCCGATTCATCATTTGCACTGAGGCTGCATCCTATCACCATAGGGGTACATACTGGTTTTGAATCCTCCATCCCATATTTCTTCAAGATTTGCTTGAGATACTTGGTTTGTGATAGAAAAATTCCGTCTTTGTTTTGTTGGACTTGTAAACCAAGAAAATATGTGAGCTCACCAAGCATGGACATTTCAAACTCATTTTGCATCACCAAGGAAAAATTTTGACTCATGTCTTCTTCATTGCTGCCAAAGATGATATCATCAACATACACAACAAGTATTAGCAACTTTTCATTGTCAATCTTTATATATAGATTGCTATCGGTTGATCCTTTTATAAAGCCTTGTTAATGGAGGTACTTATCCAACTGATAATACCACGCCCTAGGAGCCTGTTTAAGGCCATAGAGAGCCTTTTTGAGTCTGCATACAAGTTTTGGATCATTTCCAAGAATAAACCCATCTGGTTGTTCAATATATACTTCTTCATCCAAGTCTCCATTCAGGAAAGCAGACTTCATGTCCATTTGAAATACTTTGAACTTCTGAAAGCTAGACAGAGTAAGGAACATCCTTATAGCCTCAAATCTGGCAACTGGTGCAAACGTTTCTTCAAAGTCTATGCCTTCTTGTTGCGCATACCCTTTACAAACAAGTCTTGCCTTATTTCTAACCACATCCCCATTTTCATTCAGCTTATTTTTGAAAATCCATTTTGTCCCTATGACATTCTTATCTTTTGGTCTAGGAACCAACTCCCAAGTATTATTCTTTTCAATCTGCTCGAGTTCTTCCTCCATGGCCTTGACCCAGCATTCATCTTTGCAAGCCTCTCTTACATTCTGTGGTTCAGTGGAGGAGAACAATGCTAGATAACTTGAAGCTTCTGAAATGGTTCTCCTTGTCTGTACACTTGCCTCTTTCTGCCCCAAAATTTGAGACTCTGGATGATTCTTTTGAACATATCTGGATGGAGTCTTTTCTTCTATCCTTATCTGTTCTTCTGGTGCCTCATGGGTTTCTTCTTCGTTATGAATCTAATTTGATGTTGACAGATAGTCTTTGCCATCTTCAAAATCTTCAGATTTTACCTGCCTAGGAGTGTTTCCTTCTTCATCAACCACTACATCAATACTTTCAACAATTTTACCAAGTCTTTTATTGTAACATTTGTAAGCTTTGTTGTGGGGAGAGTAGCCAAGTAAAATGCCTTCATCTGCTCTAGGTTCAAACTTGCCAAGATTTTCATCATTCCTTTTAATGTAGCATTTGCTTCCAAAAATTTTGAAGTATTTTACCATGGGAGTCTTACCATACCAAAGTTCATGAGGAGTCTGAGTGTTGTTTACCCGGACGTTTGTCTTGTTGAGAATAGTAACAGCGGCAAATGCGGCTTCACCCCAGAAGGTTGCGGGAGTTCCAGACTCATCAAGCATAGCACGAGCCATTTTTTGAACCGTTCTATTCATCCTTTCCACTACTCCATTTTTCTGAGTCCTTGCAACAGATAATTCCCTTCTTATTCCATGTTCTTCACAAAAATTGAAGAATTCATCTGAGGTAAATTCCCCTCCTCGATCAGATATGAGGCATTTGATTTTGCGATCTGATTCATTTTCAACCAAAGCTTTGAATGAATTGAACTTTTCGAAGGCTTCATCTTTATACTTCATGAGTCCTATCCAACACATCCTTGAAAAGTCGTCAATGAACAATATGAAATACTCTTCTCCTTGAGGTGACCTCTTCCTAGTTGGACCACATATATCGGTGTGGACAAGTTCAAGTGGCCTGCTAGCTGATCCTTCCTTCTCAAGGAAATTAGTTCTGGTTTGCTTACCAAGTTGACATGATTTGCATATTGTATTCTCTGGAATTATGATGTCACGAAGATCACGAACTGCCTGATATTTGCATGCTTTCCTTATTTGAGAGAAGCTAAGATGCCCCAGTCTTTTGTGCCATAGCCAATGTTCATCATTCTTGCGTAAATAGCATTTTTGTTGTCCTCCCTTGAGTACGTATAAGTTATTTGGAGTTCTAATGCCTCTGATCACTGTTTTTCATGTATCAAGCTGACGAACAATACATCCATTTGATCGAAATATTACCTCAGTTCCCTGATCACACATTTGACTGACACTCAATAGATTATGCTTTAAGCCATCGACATACATAACATTTCCAGCCTTGACCTTTTCTTTCAAACGAGCAGAGCCTTTACCTTTTATGAATGCAGGGGTGTCATTTCCAAATGAGACCTTCTTTTCCTTTTCTAAGGCACTATATGACTGAAGTTTTTCTCTATCACCTGTCATATGTTTCGAGCATCCACTGTCGATGTACCATTGATTTTCCTGTCCTTCTGCATATAAGGCTATCCCACATCTTTCCGGTTGCATTTCTTTCTTTTTCCATGTTTTGGAACTCAATGAAGCTTGCTCCTTCTGAGTTGTTTGCCGAAACCTGCTCCTGCATTCAGAGTCTTCATGACCGAAGTTGTTATAGATAGAACATTCTATTTCATTTTCAAGAGAAGGGAAGTTATTGTAAGTTCTTTTCATGATTCCTATCATACTCCTTTGTTTTTGAGCTTCCCTAGTCATGATGGTATTGTAGGCAACACATTGAGTAGCTTTATGACCAAAGTTATGACAAGAGAAACATTGGCCATTGAAGAAATTCCTACAATTATCAAATCTACCAACCATATGATTGTAGTTTCCATCCATTCTTGAGCCAAATTGAGAATGAGTTACCTGTGGTTGGTTGAAGCTTCTGTTCATCCTTGAAGTAGATTGCCCCCAGTTTACTTGATAATCTTTGATCATTCTTGAAGCAAATTGTCCCTGATTTACCTGATGATCTGTATTATGCTTTTTCTGTCGATTTTCAACTTGTTCACTTCTCCTTGCTGCATCAAGATAACTTTTAGAGGTGGATGGCTTCTGTGCTTGCTTCTGAGCTTGAGATGCTTCTTTGGAATATCTGAGACCTGTCTTGATTAGAGGAGAACGCTGCACTTTGATAATCTCATCTAGAGTTTCAGATCCTTTAGCAAATCTGAGATTAAGGTCTGTTGTTTTCTCAATTTCTTTTCTAAGTCCCACAATTTCACATTCTAACTCTTCATTGTGTTTATCTTTTTCAGCAAGTTGGAATGTTAGAGTATCTATAATTATATTCTTTTCCTCTAAGCAAACTTTAATTTTAGAGATTTCTTCATAAAGACCTTCTTCATTTATAGCATCCAAGAAATCATCATCTTCAAAAGCCATCAAAAGTCTATCATCATTACCTTGTTCATATTCATCAGTATTTGAAAATCCATCACTATCTTCATGCATGTAATAGCTCCTCTTATTTACATTCTGTTTTCTATTCCATCTAACAGGTTCCTTACCTTTGTCTAGTTTATCTTTATGAGGACATTTTGCAGCATAATGACCGACTCTTCCACAAGCAAAGCATTTGAAAGGCAGCTTACCTCTTAATATTCCAGATCCCCGTTGGAGGTTCTTGACAAAATTTGATTCTTCCTCATCTTCCGACATATATCCTGACTCATAGTAATCTCCTTTTCCTGAAGCCTTGAATGTAGCTTCTCTCCTGTCTGATGGTCCTCCTTTTCTCATTTTGTAAGCAGTTATAATTCCGTGCAGCTATGACATGGTAAGGCTCTGTAGATTCTGCTTTTCTTCTATGGCAAAAACTTTTGAATCAAACTTAGGAGACAAAGATCTTAGAACCTTTTCAACCAAAACCACTTCTTTTATTTCTTCACCCAAGTTTTTCATACAATTTACGATCTCATCTATACGTAGGAAATAGCTAGCCACACTTTCATCATTATGCATTCTGAGACTTTCATATTGAATTCTAAGAGTTTGTAATTTTTCTCATTTTACCTGTTCATCTCCTTCATAGCTCAGAACGATCTTGTCCCATATTTCTTTTGCCCTCTTGAGCTGCATAACCTTGACGAATTCTGATCAAGATAGACTTCCTAATAGAGTATTGACAAATTTTGTATTTGTTTCATACTGCTTCTTACCAGCAGCATCTGTAGGAGTTGTTGATGGAAATGTGTATCCTGTTTCCACAATATCCCAAACTTCTGTACCAAGAGATTGAAGATAAGCAATGATTCTTACCTTCCAGTAGACGAAGTTTCTCCCATCAAAAATCGGTGGCTTGATAGATGCTTCTTTCTCGTAGTTTCTCATGATGATAGATCTTCCTTCAAGCGATCAAGATTTTCCTAAAGGACCTGCTCTGATACCAATTGTTGAAAATAATACTGAGAGGGGGGGTGAATCAGTATTATCAACTTCTTTTTCAATTTATACAAAGATTTGCAGATCTGATTAATGAAACTTACGAATACTTTCAGACTTATAACTTAATTTATTCTTCAGATGTTGATCATTAATCTATGTGTCAGAACCATATAACAGTAAGCAAGAACAGAAAAGTAGAGCAGACAGTCACACAAAAGAACACAAGATAGAAGGTGGAAACCCAATGTGGGTGAAAACCACCTGCTGCAATATGTGTCTATCTTCTTTCAATTAGAAACTTCTTTTTACAATGATTCTGTATTGGTGCAGACTTATACCAGCATGCAGGCTTCAACCTTCTCTCGTTCTCCAGACTCTCCTGGAAGGGAGCTACAACCCCCTTAGCTCTTGTACTAACTGAGGTACTAGTACGTAGGTGCTGACCTACAAAAGGCTTCAACCTTCTCTTTTCTTCAAGGGACCACGTTTCATAAATTTTCAGATTGGATCCATGAATATTAATCAAATATCAAATAGATCTATAATCAACCAACTTCGTTGTACAAATACTGAATCAATAACTTCTCAGAACACAGTACCAGTAACCAAACATCAATTCAGAACCCATAATACTGTAGTAATAAACAAAAGTAGCTAAAAGTTATTTCAAGAAAAGTCCGCAACTTCACCAATAGAAATCTGCGTACGTACGCAGTATTCACTTCTTCAGCCTACGGATATCCGCTCCTCTGGTGTGTCAAACCTGCGGGTATCCGCACCTGCGCTCTGTCAAACCCGCATATATCCACACCTCTACTCCTCGATCCTGCGGAATATGCACCTGCGCTGTGTAAAACCTGCGTATATCCGCACCTGCTCTATGTCGAACCTACGGGTATCCGCGCCTCCACTCTGTCGGACCTACAGGTATAGATCTATATGATAATTTATCAGACTTCAATTATACCCAGATTATCAGATCCAATCATGCGCCAAAGAGATGTCACCCCATCAGTAGATCCGTCTTGTAATGTTCAAGTTTTTCCTTGATTCAGGTCTAGCTATACCTCACCAACCGATCACCAGAATTTCAGATCTTGCTCTTCTTAAGATATTCAACACATCGGTGCCCAAGCCAAATGATCTCCTTTCCTTTTTATAGTGTAGGCCTTACTCAAACCATGGTCCAAAACCATAAAGATCTAAAACTAGGGACCCAAAACCTGGGTTCAATACTTTAGATGCAAAACCACGGACCAAAACCATAGGATCAAAAATGTCGGACTAAATACCATGGACCAACCATAAAATTTCCCATGTGCGTGCGTTTCTCTACATGAAAGTGCATGTAATTTATGTCTGTACTTTTTGTTCGGAGCACTTTCGTATATGTCTGCATCTTTTGTTCGGCGCACCTGCGTATGTCCACGGCTTTGTGAAAAGAAACCTTCAGGTATCTCATTTTCTATCATTCTGAGAACCGGAACTGTGATCTACTCTTTGAGTGAGTTGCCATCAAGGACAACACTGATGTCATTGAGCCAAACCTGTGCCAATCCAGTGTCATAATGCCAACACACTCTAATGGATTTAACAATTCATTAGGATCCTCCTTGTCATGTTTTTCTCTGTGTATTTGTCGAATTCTGCTCCTCTGCGTTCACGCGCTCCACTTGCATAAATATGTATATATGCAATCCTCTGATGCATTCAACAATCATTCGACACTCAATCACACATTATACAGTCCAACTCAATTACTGTATATATAAATAGAAATGAATAATTACAAAATGGAATCCCGGTTCCTAAGGCATGATTCCTCTTTACAGTGGCCTTTTATTTACAAATATGCCCGTAGGCTGTAAACCACTCCTAATATCTAACCTATCCAACCCCTGAATTATACAAGGAAATCACAATTTATACAAAGAATGGATTCATGACCCAATTCTAGTTCAGAACCAAAAATCTCTCAACTCCTCCTAAAAAGTCTCTTCAGTTCCACTCTTTACTAAACAACCACTAAATCAAGCTTTCAGTTTCCTCATTTTCTATTTAAAACCAATTAAATCTAACAGTTTGGCCTGATCTCCACACAGGGAGAATCAATCAGCCACTATGCCCCTTTTCTCATATTTTACAATAAATAAACACCCTCACATATTTAAATAAAAATTAATTAAATTGTTGCCTTCCAACCCCTTGCTAGTCACAACATGTGATCATGCTGTCACATTGTTGACTAGGCCTGAATGCTCCTGCATCATGGGGGGGTGGGGGTTGGGACCTTTGGGAGCCCCTCCCTGGTGGGGGGATCGGGGTAGTGCCCCCGAAGCTAAAAATAGATGTAAAATTTCCTTGTAAAATGTTGTAATTTCGTAGTCAATCTGGGCCATTCATTAGGCAGAGATCTGATGGTAGAAGTTATGTTTAATTTAGGGATTTTTCCCCTAGAAGGCAACCCCTTGCTATAAATGACGGAATTGCATTTTGTTTATGTAGATCTATATTTTGAGTGAGAGAGAGAGATTGAGTGAGATTACAGTGGATCTATTGTAGGTTGTATCTCTTCAGTTTCCTAGATAATATAAAAGGAAGTACTGGTTGTTTCTCTCTGGATGTAGCCCAAATTGGGTGAACCACATATATCTGTATCTCTCTTGTTTTATGCATTTTCTGCGTTTGTATTCTGCAATATATTTTATGTGTTCCATTTCCTTGTAATATATATTTTTCTAACAAAAAAATCCTCATTGGGAGGAATTTAGGCAGCTTGTAAGGTGAAAGCTCACACCCAAATATTCTCAATTTTGTATAGTTTTGATAGAGGTACCAATCCCCTTTCTGAACTTGGTCTGATAGTTGCTACACCTTTTAATTTCCTCACTGATCCTCGGTTCTATCCTGGTGCCTAGGAGACTGATTTCTCAATGCACAAACATCTCTATGAACTGTTTGAATGTGAACTCGTTTTGTTCCTTCATCACCAGAGTAGTGCAAAAGAGGATCGATTGTTGGTTCCCTTCTTCATCCAACTTTTGTAAAGCAAGGTTTATATTGTCTCTCTGAAAGTATAAGAACATATAAACTAATACATAAGCATACTTTAATACCTCCTCAGTTGGGAATTTGATAAGTTTCCGATGAATTCAATCTACAAGAAATTGGCTAAAGTTAAACATGATGGAGGGCTTAGAATCAGCAAAGAAAATGGAAAGAAACCCTATGATGGATACCCAAGGAGGTAGGATACAACTGTGATGATATGTTTAGCTTTCTTAGGGAAAATAGAGGAGGGATAGGGGGGATTTTTCTTTGGCAATGAGGCATCTTATTTCAAGAAAAGTTCAAGGGTTTTGGCCCTTTTAGCAAAGTATAATTTTTCGTACAATTCAACAAGTGCTTCATAGGAAAAGGGGTGGCATTCTCTACTGTGGGGGCTTGAATCATCTGCCCTATGGCTTGAGGAGTGATAGTAAACATAATTTCTTTGGTGGGGCTAATGATGGCCCTTTGGCTTGGAAAATAAGATGCATGACACTTCCTAACAAATTTTAGGGTGTTGTGGGTATGAAGACAAATGTAATGGGGTAAATTGGATTTCGAGAGCTGAATATCATCAACTTTGTCTATGTATTTATCTTCGAGCCAGTAATACATCTCAAAGAAGTCAAATTCTCAGGGAGTTTCATCGATTTTATGGTCTCTATCAACGAAAGGGATGTGGTGAAAATTAATGCAAGGATAGATCAGAGGATTGACAGGTTCTTCTGGTCCCTTGTCCTTTGGAGGCATCTTGAGATAAGGATAAGGACAGTAGTGCAAATTGAATTGGAGGTTTCAATACATAGAGAGGATTCAGGTTTTGGGGGCAAGAACAGAGGGAATAGGTTGAAAATGAATGAGCAGACAATGTTGCTGGTGGGTGAAAATGTCAAAGTTTAGTCCAACAAACCTGTAACAAAGAAATAACAGTGACAATGCATGAATTCAATAACCATTTAATCAGTGAAAGGGAGATTTATATAACAATCTGGTTTTTTCATTGAAGGTGGCGTTAGTCCGTTGGATTAATGGCTAAACCATTTCATGCTTAACAACTTAATTTTGGAGGGAGCGGATGTAATTGGTGGAGTTAACAGGCAAATGATGTGACGAAAGATGAGTGGCAGGAGAGAAATGGGTAGAAGAATGGTATCAGCAAGTGGAGAATCTAATTTTCAGAAGGGAGGGAAGCGATTTGTAGTTTTGCCTGAGGGCGGTCTAAAAAGCTATGGTGTTGACACGTAGGGGTGGGCACGGTTTCAGATACCGCCCATTTCGGACCCCCCCCCCCTGATGGTAATGTTCAGATGGTGAGGGGGGACCAAAATGCTATGCGAGCTATCAGATCTTTCAAGATGGGCGGAGATTGAGTGGGAAGTGGCAGGGAGTTAATCGTGAGGTGACGGGTTTCTCTTGGTGGGGTCGGGAATTAATAATTTAATGCGTAGGGGGGATATTTGGTGTATATGCTGGGGTAATAAACTTAGAAATAAGTGATCAATACACCAAAGTATAAGTGGAGGGGAAAATTTGGGGTTTTTAAAACTTAGGGATAGGGAATTAATAGAAAAAAATTAATTGATATATAACACTTTAGAGTAAAACCTTTGCTCATTTGCCTTTTTCTTCTACACATGAAAAAAATACTTGACTTTTCCCAATGTTGTGCATTTTGACTAGCAACCTATGCATTTATAAAAATATGAAATGAAGCCATTCTTTTCTTTCTGCTTCCCTAAAAGTTTATTTTTCTTTTGCCTTATTTGTTTAGGGCAGCTAACACCTATCATTTTATTGATATGGATTCCTATAAAACATTAAATTGGCCTAAAATTTTAACTTTTCTTTATTTTGCATCCATATCCTAACTTAACATTTTAAAATAATTTTTGGCTAATATACTAACTTATCAAAACCAAATAATGTTACAACATTGGCTCCAGCTGGTGACTGCTTCCCCCTGTGGATTGATCTGAAAATGGGGCTCTTAGGCTTCTTGACTAGCTTACAAGAACCTCTCCCACTTCCAAAGCTTGAATTTTCCCAAGTCTATTTGACTAACCAATGCAGAAATAAGGAATGCTAGAAAATATGGGTGTATTCATGTATTTGTTTCAAACTGATTATGTGATGTAAATTAATGTGTTGAAAATGGTATATAAATGCATATAACAGTAAATAAACAATAGTAAGACACACACATAAGACAAAAAATTAATTAGGAGTTCACCCACAATTCTTGGGCTACATCTCCGTGAGCTCTTGTCAATTTGACTTGGCTCTCTGGGATTATGGTGTAAGTCTTTTACAAGCCTTTGACTCAACTCCTGTTGTTCTACACATAAACAGTGGGTTCAGACACCTTCTTATCCCTTGGCTCTTGAAGCTCTAGCTTTTGGATCTTGGCTCTGGCTCTTTGGCTCTTGGTTCTGGCTCTTGGTTCTAACTCTGGCTCTTTGGCTCTGATTCTGGCTCTTAGCTCTGACTCTTGGCTATTTGGCTCGGGCTCTTAGCTCTTTGGCTCTCCTACTCTGGCTCCTTTCTGCCTTCTACAACCTTTAGCTCTATGGCTTTCCCCATGAACTTCAACTGGCTCCAAAGACTCCTTTAGCTGCCCCTTTTCCTTTTCCACTACCTTCTTGGCTTCTACGCTACCTCTTTGGCTTCTGCTTCACAACAAAGCCCCAACAGCAACCTTCAATAGCAACTCGGCCACTAACAATTCAGTAGCCCTAAGCAGTAGCTCTTTGGCTCTCTATCGCTCTGCTCTATTGGCTCTCTGATGCTACCACTTTCAACATTCAACAATGAACAATAGCTTGGCCACTAACAATAACTCAACAGCCCTTTGTCTTTGAAATTTCATGGCTTAAAAGCCAAATCAGCGCTGCCCGTTGGTTTTCCTTTTCAGGCTCTGCAACTTTCGGCCACAGTCCCTTCATTTTCCTCCTTTGAGCATTAGCAGTCATTGCTAAATGCTTCTTGGAATGGATGCCACCTATTTGGTAATGGACAGGGCAATCAGTGCTTTGAATCCACCTGAAACGGTCGCTCTGTTTTTTACACAGAGGTCGTTGTAAACACGAGAAAATCCGCATAAACACAGTCTTTTGGACTTGAAAATTTTACAAATGTGCTTTATTTCCCTATCGGGTCCCCCCTTAGGTCGCTATCGCATGTCGCAAGGCCTCTGTCCCTTTCTATTTCACAATGCATTAAAACATGTGAAGATACATGTAAAATGGCATTTGGCGGATTTGAAATTCCATCAAATTGCCCCTAAAGTCCCTATCGGGTCTGCCTTTCATCGCATATCACAATCACTAAATCACAACGACCCTTGGGCTTCCCCTTTGTGATCGCCGATGCCAATCTGTCGATATTAGTGATCACAATCGGGCTATCGTGAATACATATAATATATAGTTGCTCCATTATTCGCCGATGGCAATCCGCCGATTTCAGTGATCACTTCATTCCATCGCCCCGATCCATCGCGTCATGCCTCTGCTCTGACCTGCTGATCAGTGCTGATGCAATACGCTGATTGGATTTGGACCATTGATCGACCAGATCCGACGGCCTCTGTGCATTCATTGTGCCAGCCTCCTGATATGCCTCGTTTCGCTATTTTCTCATGTTTTTGAGCCTCTGATAGTGTTATCCGATGAGTCCATAACTCCTCCTTTTGCACTTGTTTTTCCCTTTTGGAGATTTGGAAGACTTAGAGGGTTTTTAGACCCATTTGGAAGGGATTTTGCCTCTTTTTCCTTTGAAAAAGGGAAACTTTATTTTATGATAACTTTCCCATCTGAAATCAGTTTTCGCCCATTCAAGTTGCATTGGATTCAAAATGGAGGGATCACTACCATGAGACTATTTCTGAGAGTAGACTGCGACTTTCATTTTCCTCCAATTTACAAAGGATGTGTGCCATTTGGCACCTTTCACCTCTTACATGAAGTCTTTTAGACTTAGAGGTTTATCCAGGATCTAATTTTGGATCACGCCTTCCCACTAAAAGAACTTTTGGTCTAAAAAACACTGATATACTGATCTGAATAGCAAATGAGAGTAACTCAACCTCTTCTTTTAGCCTCCCTACACTTTCCTTTGCATAATGCCTCTAAACCAAAGTTTCTGACCACTTCCCTTCTCTTGGATGGGCTGGTCTTCCTAAGAAGAACTGCCTTCCTACTTGCCTTCCTGCAGAACTTCTACTAAAATGGTCATAGAAGGTAGTTTGAGATTCTTTGCCTTGATCATTGATCCAAGGTGGCTCAAACAAATGTGAAGTACATCTTCTCCACAAAACTTTCATTTGTACCAGTTTGATAAGCTGTCAACCACAACTGTTAACAACAACAGGTATACAGACAACAACCGGATGGACTAACTCCTGCTTCAACAAAAGAAATAGATTTCACATTCTGTAAACACCTCCATGTCTTATATCTATATACAAATGATGGACTAGATATCAAGCCCACAAAACATGCCTTTAACCAAATGACCCTTCGAGTCAAGCATGTAGAAAAATACCATTAGGACTATTTTTCCAAAAGATGAAACTTTCATCATTATCTCCATTTGGAGACCAAGTTAACTTCTTTCAAGTCAACATGGTGTTATAGGCATTTTTGGGCATTGCAACCCCAATCATAAATGTCCATAAACCAAGGGCTCCTAAGTCCCTAAAAGTGTTGTTCCAACCCCTAAAAGAACAAGGTCAATTGATTACATCATCTCCCAGAAGTTCTCCATGAAAAACTACTCAGAACTGGTCAAAATTGGACCATCTCACCTGCTCCATGGTCAAAGTGCGCTGCATCCCACCTAAATGCACACAGGAAGTGCGATGCATACTGAAAATCCCTTCCATGGGGTGCGATGGGCGAGAGTGGACAAATGGCGAGGTCAATTTGTGAGGTGGAGGATCATGGAATCTTCCAGAAGCTTCTCCTGTGACACTTGCCTCTCTGCATTCGCCCAGGGATGAGTAGGATATCATCAATCTCCAAGTGGAATCAAGAACTATCAGAGAGAGGACACTAATCAAATCTAAAAAGCTGACTCACCCCCGTTGCAAACATCTATATATGGATCCCTCATCCCAGAGATCCGGAGGCTGGAATTTTGTATCTTGTAAGGAAGTGCTGCTGGTTTCTTGGTGTAACATCATAGTGTTGGGTGATCTAAGCTTTTCATGAGGTGAAGAAGGGCTTTCTTGCTGAGAGGATGATGCTGGGTCAGAACAATTGGTTGTAATCCTCTTTGCTATTCTTGATTATTAATAAAGTTATTCAAGTTTTCCTCCACATTCTTGTATGATTGATGATATATGCATTTGTGTGGTCAATATATATTTGGTCCTATATTGTTTATGATTGTAGATCTCTGTTCTTGGATAGTGTTATGCTGCTTTGATTCCACAGGTGCTCTTTGAAGCTGGGTAGACGAGGAAGCGAGTGGCAAAGACCTATCAGAAGGGAGAGGAATCAAGCAAGGAACCAAGTGCAAGACAGAGGTTGGTCTCCTTTTTTCCCCTCTTATCTACTTCTCATAAAGGAAAACAAAAGTGGTTTTAGTTTGTTTGTTTCTAAGGTAGCTACCAGCCTTAGTGGAACTAGCAGCTCTGCATAGACACTAGATTTCCCGATAAAAAAATGGCGACTGTACTGGGGAGTGAATAGATTGTTTGTTTGTCTATATTTGTTTTGCCTTATAAACTTACAGACGGAGCTTGAAGTCAAGCCAGCTAGCCTTCGAATTGCATTTTCTATGCAAGTGCAAAGTAGATCAATGCTGCTTCAGTCTATCTCCAGGTTTTGTTTATAAACTGAACAATCGATTTACAAGCTCTCTAATTGCCCTTGTGGTGGCTCTAGTAACCTCCTTAGATCTACCCCTGTGATTTATTTACTGATTACCACTTGCTCGGCCAAAATCCCTGAACTGTGCTACAAACTGTGATCAAGAACTGGATCAAAAGTCTCACACTGTACCGTCGCACCCTCTTTTCAAGGATATCAGTATGCATCGCACTTCCCATGTGTTGTAGGTGGGATGCATATTGGAATCCCTGTGTAACAGGTGCGCTGATCAGAAAGGGCTAATTTTGCCTTCAGACTTCGGTTTTTTCACTCTTTTCAGCTCTATTCAGGAGTTTTGTTGTCTATAATCAGTATACCTCTGTTGGAAACCCCCTTCCTTGCCATTATTCCACCTCCATTGTGCAAAGAACTGTAATTTTTTTTATGTATTGTGAGCCATTTTCAGTTCTCTTTTACAAAGAAGTAGCGTAATTGAACTATCGTTTCTTGGTTTGAAAGTGTCGCAAGTGTCGTTTTCAGTCATAGAAGAGAATCTGATTGTTCTTGATAGTCGATTACACTGTTACTCTTGTATTTGATTTGAATTAATAGTTTTTCAAGTGTCGAAAGCAAGTTTTCAATTCCAAATAACAAAGTGTCATCATTGTCTTCATTTTGTCTTGAAGAGAAGCTTGTTAGTAATGTCGCTTTAAAAAATAATTCAGATTTGCGCTTAGCTTTCTTTTTATCATTCACACATTAAGAAGGCTGAAAACAAATACATGCATGTGCATTTGCATTTAGACTGTCTGTTGGTTTGATTTAGGACAGCGCATATAGTGTGTGCTCTCTGCTCTATGTTGAAAGAATATCATCTCTCTTTCTTTAGTAGCTAGGATTTTCATTGCAAAAAGAAGATTAAACGATTGTTTATCATCTTAGATTGCATTTTAAGAATTGTATATCTACATCACACGGTGAACCTGAAAGGAAAATTTCTTAAGCAAGATCAACTGTAAAATAAATTTAATGAATCTAAAAACGCTTTGGAACCTAATGCACAACATTTAGAAGTCTAGGCTAGAGACGTATTCCAGCGTCGTAAAGCCTGGTAACTGTTGTTTTCATTGCTGGTTGGGTGATTCCTCCACTTTGAGACAACAAGTGCCAGTATGGACTTGTGCTCCCACATACCGTCGAGTATATATTGGGAGACCACAATAGGTTTTATCATTTATCCATAGGAAGCCGTGTCTGCCGCCCTATCGATCGCAATGCACTGAACACAGCATTCGGGAAGATTGACTGCCGTAGCGTAAAAAGTATTCTGCAGTTTTGCGATTGGTTTGGTAATCCCTCTGTCTAGATTTCCAGAGTAGTCTCTTTCATTCCTTTTCAGACTCCTTAAAGGAAAAGGTTCATCTAAGCACTTGTCACTTCAAGTTCATTAAAAATCGAAGGCGACTAGAGTCATCTTTTGTTTTTTCTCGACTCTTAAAAATTGAAAAAACAAGTTGTGTCAAAGCATCTAAAATTTATTTTAATTGGAATAAACATCACCTTTCCTACGTTGGTCTTAGGTTGAGAAAAATGGAGTCCACCAACCAAGGATTTTCCCTTGGAGGAAATCCTAGTCCTTTCTCCTCTTGGGGAGATGTTGGTGCACCCCATATGGCCACACTGTCGCTTCCAGGATTGACAATCAGCTTACCCGTATGGCTCTTCTCGACCTCTGTCGTTCAGAACACCGTGATTCCTGAACAATCAAGTCAACAACTAAATGATACCAGGGTTACCCCCCAACCTTCTACTTTGTCCAATTCTCCCTCTCCTCCTTCCTCTTTGCTTGATGAAGCTGGTAAAGCCAAAAATCAAGTAACTGAGAAGAAGAAGGAGAAAAAGAAGGAAGAGAAGAAGAAGAAGGAGCTAAACGCGAAAAGGGGCAACCAGGCGTCGTCTAGTGAAAATCCACACACTGCACCGTCCAGGCTTAAATCGCCATGTGTCATTTGCAAAGGAGACCACTATCATCGAGATTGTCCTTGCATCCCTCGGATACTAAGGGACTGGTCTCCTCGTTTGCACAATCCGGTGTCATCAACCTCTGACGATCATGTTGAGAATACACCGTCAACTAGTGAAAGTGAAGCCCTTGGACAAAAAGGAAAATGTAAATTTCCTTGTAAACTGTGTGAAGGCGATCACGCCGTCCACCGTTGTCCCTTCTTAGATGAGGCTAAAAGAGTTTTGGACGACCATCCGGTTTCACCGTTACAGCTTCCTCCTGGATATAAGAAACTCTTGCCCAGTCCGTCACTAGTTGAAAATCCGGCCGACACACCATTGTGGTCGGTCGAAGCGTCTACCATTGAAGATAAACCATCTGAATTCACACCAGACGAAAGTCAAAAGGTTGAGGCGGCAGTTGACCTGGTCTTACCTTCAGAAGGTCCATCTTCGGATGATACAGTCACCGAAGAGAACAAGAACGACACCGTTCAAATTCTCTTCGTAAGCACAGACTCCGATGAAAATGGGGGCAGTCTACCCGTTCCTTTACCGCAGGAAGGAAGTTCGTCAGAGTCATATCCGGCCGTCTATTCGGTCCCACCTCCAAGCAACCTAGTTGTTTCCTTCGATTGGAATCTACTAGGCAGACTCCGCTTACCGGCTAGTGTACCATTTCGAATCATTGCTCAAATATATAGAATGGTCATGGCTAGTACCATCATAGATGAAGGGGCTTCTGTGAGTATCCTTTCCTCAACTGCTTGGAAAGCACTTGGTTCGCCATCACTTTTGCCTGAAATAAGAAATATAACAGGCTTTGACAAAGGAACCAGTCGACTGTTAGGGATCCTTCCCAATGTGTCGATAACATTGAGAAGGAAAACCGTTCACATGAACGTAATGGTAGTCCAAGGACCCCTGGATTATAATCTACTCCTTGGACGCGACTATATTTATTGCATGGGAACCATTGTCTCCTCACTCTTTAGAGTAATGTGTTTTCTGCATGAAGGAAGAGTGGTCAAGCTCGTAGACCAGCTCTCATTCCCCGGTTCACACATAGCAAATAGTCAAATACCATCCCTGAATGGTCTTTTCACGCAAGGAATGTCTCATCAATCCCCAGTGCGTCCACCTGATGATTGCGAGTGATTCGAAGGACATGACTGAAACCCAGGGGGCATGTACCCTGGTCTGTTTCGACAGGAAAACCTTGGGTATAGGGTAGGTTTCCGCGAAGGATATATGACTAGTTTATGAGATTAGACTAGAATAAGATTCCTTCGTCAAAGTTATGTGAATGGAGCTAGTTGTGCCACTCACCTTTGTTTATTTCGGTAGACATCACCGAGGAAGTGTTTTGTCTGAAGTACGGATAGAACAATCTTTGGTAACCTGGAAATTTTTCGCTATACCTGGGGGCATGCAAACCTTTTGGCGTGCAGGTGAAGAGCGACCATTTATTTTTTTAAATTTGTAGGTCCTCTAACCCTTTAAATCGTAGGATTGGTCGTTTCCTAACTTGCATAAAGAAAGGATGCGGGGCAAAGCTTTGAAAAAATGCCATTTTAAATGAGACATCCTTATTATACGACTAGATCGAGCAGTTTTAACGCGGAATTCAAGCTCGTTAAAAAATAAACATAAGCAATGAGCAAATGTTCCCCCAGAGTTTAAGCTCATTAAAAAATGAACCAATTTGTGGTAAATAACCATCGTGAATGTATTAACATCAACCTTTTAAGCCTTGGTCATGTTCTCATCATCACCTCCACTCTGCATTGGCCGATCATTCACCTCCATTTGATTGTTTACCCTTTTGAGGAACAACTGCGAAGAGTGATCTTGTTAGCCATCCTTGTGACACTGTGGTGATTGGAAAATTCCAACCCTTGCCTGGAATTAGTTTCTACTCGAATTTATCACTAGTTCCTCGAAAAATGAGTCTCCTTTAAGCTCTTTTCATCTGAATCGTAAAATATGAAAAGATTGCTGAGCAATTGGCCTCTCCAGCTCGTTAAAGTGACCGAAAGTGCCATCCCTCCTTTAGATTTTAATCTTTTTGGACCTAAGCGATTATTACACAAAAATATCGAGCGCTTGTTTTGTTCGGCTCGTTAAAATTACCGAAAATCCATCCCTTTTGTATTATTTTATACTTTTTCGGACTTAAGGGATTATATGACGAAAAAGGATTATTGGAGTTTTCTTTACGTCCCTTTTTAGACTCTCTAAAATTGAAAAGGACCGAGTTATCTTTTTCGTTAAACTCGTTAAAACCGAATAGCGACAAACTTGTCCATACAGACAAGAACGAGTTTCACTATCGCTAGGCTCGTTAAAACATAGCGATGGGTTTGCCCGAAGGGAAAATTATAGAACAAGAATATGTTATCCTCCTTAAGCTTGACAAAAATAAAGAGGTACTGGTCAGCAATGACTGGGGAAAAATTGGGAAGAAAACTTGAAGAAACTTTATTGGTAGCAAGTCGCTCTTGAACATGACACTTTCACTCCGCATCCGAGTCGAGTTGGGTTGTTCCGTTCACTGGTCATATCACCATTGGTCCATCACACCATCCATATTTGGGGTTAACGCTACCAATCCATCATGTCACTGTCACTGATATGTTCAAGAGAAGTCGCTCAGAGAATTCACCTGTGTCTCATCCACTGCAATACATTCACACTCCATTCTTTCATGATCGCCACCCTGAACCTTATATCATCAGATCGTTTTCACCTCCATTAGAATCATTTGCTCCATTCCGTGTCATTGATGTGGGATTCACTAAGGCCCTCCTATGACGAATCGCTTCTTGTCGACATCAGCTCATTATCCAGGAAGTTGATCTAGGAACAACCCTTTTAGTACTTTGAAGCTTGCATGCCTCAACGACAAGTTTCTCACTTCCGGCGACAGGTTTACATCAATGGCCTTCGACCGAAAGATTTTGCGTGGTGTTCGACGCCAAGTCCCTTATTCACACCACGTGAATTGTACTGTAGTACCTTGAGGGTCATCATCACTATCGGTGATTCCTCTCGCTCCTGTTAACAGCTTACATCATTGGCTGGTAATCAGGCGATGTCTTTCCATGTTCGACTCCAGAACATCTCTCACATGGATCGACTTGTACTTTGAGTGAAGATCGAATGAGATTGAAGACCCTGGATCTAGTTTCATCCATCCGGGCTACGATATATATTCAAGAAAATAAAGACATCAAATGTACATCATTACTGCACAGATAATCATCCAATCCAAGGGATGATGGCTCTACCAGAATCATCAGTCTGCACTCAGACGATTGTCTGTCTTATGTACATGAAAATGAATTTATAAAGTTGAGCATGGGAATGCCCGCCTCAGCTAGATCATGAAAAATATTATGAAGATAATGTATTTTATTGTATCTTATTACAGGTCACCTTCCAGCTTGAAAAAACTTTGGATCCTCATGATAAAGCATTTCACCCGACATCAAAAGATTAATGGCCTCATGATTTAGGGGGCAACTGTTATAGACATTTTTTGGCACTGCAACCCCAATCATAAATGTCCATAAACCAAGGGCTCATAAGTCCCTAAAAGTGTTGTTCCAAACCCTAAAAGAACAAGGTTAATTGATTACATCATCTCCTAGAAGTTCTCCATGAAAAACTACTCAGAACTGGTCAAAATTGGACCATCTCACCTGCTCCATGGTCAAAGTGCTTTGCATCCCACCTAAATGCACACGGGAAGTGCGATGCATACTGAAAAGCCCTTTTATGGGGTGTGATGGGCGAGAGTGGACAAATGGCGGGGTCAATCTGTGAGGTGGAGGATCATGGAATCTTCCAGAAGCTTCTCCTGTGACACTTGCCTCTCTGCATTCGCCCAGGGATGAGTAAGAGATCATCAATCTCTAAGTGGAATCAAGAACTATCAGAGAGAGGACACTAATCAAATCTCAAAAGCTGACTCACCCCCCTTGCAAACATCTATATATGTATCCCTCATCCCAGAGATCCGGAGGCTGGAATTTTGTATCTTGTAAGGAAGTGCTGCTGGTTTCTTGGTGTAACATCATAGTGTTGGGTGATCTAAGCTTTTCATGAGGTGAAGAAGGGCTTTCTTGCTGAGAGGATGATGCTGGGTCAGAACAATTGGTTGTAATCCTCTTTGCTATTCTTGATTATTAATAAAGCTATTCAAGTTTTCCTCCACATTCTTGTATGATTGATGATATATGCATTTGTGTGGTCAATATATATCTGGTCCTATATTGTTTATGATTGTAGATCTCTGTTCTTGGATAGTGTTATGCTGCTTTGATTCCACAGGTGCTCTTTGAAGCTGGGTAGATGAGGAAGCAAGTGGCAAAGACCTATCAGAAGGGAGAGGAATCAAGCAAGGAACCAAGCGCAAGACAGAGGTTGGTCTCCTTTTTTCCCCTCTTATCTACTTCTCATAAAGGAAAACGAAAGTGGTTTTAGTTTGTTTGTTTCTAAGGTAGCTACCAGCCTTAGTGGGACTAGCAGCTCTGCATAGACACTAGATTTCTCGATAACACATGGCATCACATGCAATGCATGCATTTCATCCCTCAACTTTCACTTAAGAACACTATACTTTCAAAGCTGAAATGAAATATAATGTAGATGCATTAATAGACATGCAATATCAATCGAATAAGAACTCTAACCGTTCCTTACCAATCCCTTTCAAAGGTACTATCTTTGCCTGCACGTCAGCATCATCATGTGAATCATTTCGAGACACATCATTCATGGAATCTTCACTTCCATTTCTACCATCTTCTCTTTCCACTTTCTTCAGCTTTGGTGGAAGAATTGTTGGATTCAGTGTCCAACACTTTGCAATAATATGTCCCTGCTTATGGCAAAAAGTGCACTGCATGTGCATCCTCTTGACAACATGATTTGCCTTGTCCAATGGACCTTTGGCTGCTTGCTTCTTTTCCTTTTTCTACTTCCTGTATGCGGCCATTTCATTCCAACATCTAGAAACATCATGGTTATCCAAACCACAAAAGGAACATGCAAATCTTTCCCCATACTTATGTCGAAATTTATCATGCTTTGCAAATTTAAAAGGAATGTGTTTAAAACCAGATTTATACCTACCTCTTTCACCTTTATTACCTTCATGAGGAGGTGAAGCAAATGAAGAAGTGGCTCCCTTTGGAACACCATCAAACTCTTCAAGGTTGTTAGATTCTCCCCAACTCTCTCATTCAAGTGTGCGCTTCTGAACACCTGCATCCTGCAATTGATGTTTCAAGCTATTGTATTCCTCTTGGATACAACCTTCAAACTTTTGAGGTAGAGGACATGAATTGAAAATCCTTCTTGGGACTTTTTCAATGGCTTTCATGGCAACTTTTGAATTCTCTCCATAAGACTATCCATAGCCAAGACCCAAATATTTATGCCTTTCCTCAACCATTATTAGTTCAACAATACCTTGTGCATGCTTTCCCAAGCCCTTTCCTTCATAGCCCATCTTGGACATTAGCTTGGAACCTATTCCTTTAGTATGTTTTTCAAAAGAACCAATACAAGCATTCTTAGAAGAATTTGAAGACAAACTGGAATGGCTTACCTCTTCTTCAAGCTGGTACTTGACTAAGGCTTCTTGGGCGACAAAGAGTTGTGTTTCTAACTCATGCATCCTCTTCAAGTTCATATTTGCAATATGAAGTTGCCTCTCCATTTCCTGCAATTTGTTAGAAGCAATTGCTTCTCTTCCTTCATGGAAATCAACTACTGCCTAAGCATGCTGCTCTTCCTTCCATCCTCATACATTTCTCTCGCCATATCCATTATGGTGGACAATTCTTGCTTCATGTATTCATCAAAGAATCTTGTGAAGAGAGCATAATTCGAGGACTCAATTGTAGAAGTTGTCATTATGCCAATGACTTCTTCTTTCTTCTTGTCCCTCCTAGACTAAGCTATCTATAGCTTTCTCTTCGCCTCTACAAACTTAAACAATAGTCAGTCTTCAAAACAAGCATACAATTAGCCTCTTGCTGTTCAAACACCTTTCAGACAAGCAGTCTTTGCTCTGTCAATCAAGCATTCTAATATAACCTTATTAAAGGTGTCATTAATCAAACTTAAGCTCTGATACCACCTGATCTAAAAATGTGGCTCTTAGGCTTCTTGTCTAGCTTACAAGAACCTTTCCCACTTCCAAAGCTTGAATTTTCCAAAGTCTATTTGATTAACCAATGCAAAAATAAGGAATGCTTGAAAATATGGGTGTATGCTTGTATTTGTTTCAAATTGATTATGTGTTGTAAATTAATGTGCTGAAATTGATATATAAATGCATATAATAGTAAATAAATAGCAGTAAGACACACACATAAGATAGCAAATTAATTAGGAGTTCACCCACAATTCTTGGGCTACATCTCCGTGAGCTCTTGTCAATTTTACTTAGCTCTCTCGGATTATGGTTTAAGTCTTTTACAAGTATTTGACTCAACTCCTGCTGTTCTACACATAAACAGTGGGTTCAGACACCATCTTATCCCTTAGCTCTTGAAGCTCTGGCTTTTGGCTCTTGTCTTTTGGCTCTGGCTCTTTTGCTCTTGGTTCTAGCTCTTGGCTCTGACTCTAGCTCTTTGGCTCAGGCTCTTTAGCTCGGGCTCTTAGCTCTTTGGCTCAGGCTCTTTAGCTCGGGCTCTTGGCTCTTTGGCTCTCCTGCTCTGGCTCCTTTCTACCTTCGGCAACCTTTAGCACTCTAACCTTCCCCTTGAACTTCAAGTGGCCCCAAAGACTCCTTCAGCTACCCCTTTTTCTTATGTGCTGCCTTCTTTGCTTCTACGCTGCCTCTTTGGCTTCTACTTCACAACAAAGCCCCAATAGCAACCTTCAGTAGCAACTTGGCCACCAACAATTCAGAAGCCCTACGCAGTAGCTCTTTGGCTCTCTATCACTCTACTCTCTCAGCTCTGTGATTTGCTATGGGGTAAAATGCACGGCATGAGAACTACCCTCAAAGGCCTTCCGGGGACCTTCAACAGACTGTAAGATTATCTGAAAAAGCTACCAGTTACACACATGTTCATCTATCAAACATAAATTGACAAGGTATGGAAAAAGGATCACCTTCAGTTCCTTCTAGATTTTCTTGGGGGTCTCTATGCGGCAAGAAGAACTCCTTCAAGGCCAGCTCCAAGAAAATTCATGCACAAAGGACAAGGAAAACCAATCACAACATACACTCTTGAAAACTAATGTAAGAATCCGTAACAAAAATGTATTAGTGTATAACTTAACTACTCATCTCGACAAGCATCAGAATGAACAAATAAATGAACAATATTACCAACACTTTGGAGTAGGGAACAAAACTGATGTTCTATATTCAGAATGGAAGAGTGAATACAACCATCTGTTGTATCAGCCTTCCTTACCCCTTCTTCCTCTCTCTCTCTCCTTCTTTCAGCTAGCTTCTTCAAGAATATGACAGTTCACAACAGCTTTATGGGCTATCCTTCCAAATGCTCTGACCCTTTTGCAATGGCCCTCTCGCTGCTTATGTAGCAATCGAATTAGGGCTGCCAAGCTCCTCCTAGAGTTCATTAGGGCAAAAGCCATGAACCTGCCTTGTTTACCAGCTTTTTCCCATTTTCCTTCATTCTTAGAATGGAATTTCTCCAAATATCCTGATTTTTGGAGCTTCCTTACTTTTCTTGAGCAAATTTAGGGATTTAATATCTAGATATTTATGAGCAGATTCATTGGCCTGACCTTCTGAACATCCCTTAAGTTCACTAATGCTCCCCCTGGTCTAACAACATGAGTTAGCGGGGTTACTAATGCTCCTGTATGCTTGGTAACAAGCTTTATAAAGCAGGTTGACTGTGTATAGAGAGTGTTAGTGTGGATTCCAAGCCTGCAATTGTGGTCTTTGCTTCAGTCATCTTGTCTTTCAATTCTAAGTTGATGAGGAGGTCAATTTGTCCTATAACAGATGCCCCCTAAAGTATGAGATTAGAGGCAGAGATGATGGAAGAAATACTTTATGAAAAACACTGTAATTTTCTTTCAAAATCTTTGTAGAGAGAGAGAGAAGTTTCGAGCGGCAAGGAAAACTTGATACAACACAGATACATATATATAAACTGCTAAAATCATGTCCTGATTCAGGCATTCCCATGCTCAGTAGCTGTGTCAGAGTAATGTTCTCATCTGAGATATAACAATGTTGGCTGCCAATATGGCACAGAGCAGATCCAGTGTCATAACAGATCATCCTGAAATAGCTGTCTCCAAAGAAAAATATCTGCAGCTTGGGAGAGGAAACAAGGCTGAATGATGCAAGCCTCTACCCAAGGTCTTGATTCCCGCTTCACTGAACAACATAGATCGATACATGTGATAAGATGTGTTGATGTCAAACATGCACGAAATCATATGATTACCAGTCAACAATGGAGACCATTAACAGATGCAAGAAAGGCCACCGATAATGGTGATGGTCTCCAAGATGCAAGTGAAAATAGCGAGTGTGAAAATTTTCTTTGTCGTTGAACACTTGTAGAATCGCTTAACCAGGAGCCAATAATGAAAACCCGTGATCAAGCACAAGGTAACCTGCCACTATTGTCTGCAAGTACCAAGGCACTGAATGTGTTTCTAGGTTATCTTCCTAGATAGAGTGTTGAAGTCGATAGGAAGAAACTTGTCGAAAGGTAGGCAATGACGTGTCCTACATCAGTCGACACGAAACTGGACAAGAATGATTTTGTTTTTTGAGGAATCTTTTGAGCATTTGGGTCTAAACAATGGAGGGCATGATGAAAGGATATGTAGGAGCGGTTGATAGAGGAAACAAATGGGGACCCTTGAACAATAGAAGGCACGATAATGGTTTTAACCAGACAGCACTAGACTCATGAACACTACAGAGTGTTTAAGATACAAAGATGCAATTACATCAGGCTATATAGGCTAAAAACTCATAGGTTGGTAGGGTTCATATTGAGAGGCTATCAAAATGAAGGCTTATCAGAGGGAGTGCCATGTTCAAGGGAACGATTGCTACCAAACAATGCTTTCAAATACGGAATACAGTTGTATTGTCCACTTTCCCCGTCTGATTTTTTAATGAGTCCAGAAAGGTTAACTCATCAATCTTTTCATGTTTAAAGAGTCTGAAAATGATCTCAAAAAGAATGACTTTTTTCCCTATATGATTAGTTTAATGAGTCCAGACAGGCAAACTCATCGATTTTTTCATGTTTTAAGAGTCTGAAAAGTATCGTAGAAAGAACGACTCTATATCTTGTCTGTGTATTTAAAGAGTCCAGACTAGACAACTCCGTGGTCTTTTCATATTTAGAGAGTCTGAAAATGTCATAAAGAGAGACTCCATGGTGGTCCCTTTGTCATAGTTTTTAACCAGGTGCGACAAAAGGTTGATATTATACCTAGATCGGTTACTTTTCTGTCTTTTAATCTATTGAACCCGGATAAAGAGAAACCTTTTTCCAATAGATGTTGACCTCATTTTGTTATGAGTACGAGGCGATGGACTAATCTCGTTTTTTGTCATGAATTTTTAACGAGCTCAGTAACAAAGCTCAGGATTTTTCAGTTTTAACGAGCAAGAAAAAGTACCTAAAAGAATGCTCAGGTCATCTTTAGCAGGTTTAACGAGTGCAAATGATGAAAAACTCAGATATGTTTATTATTTTTTAAAGAGAAAAAAAATATCACAAAAATTGTTCTGACCATCGTTGCATATATTTAACGAGTGCAATGGTGAAAGCTTGGGGATGTTTATATTTTTTAAAGAGCGATAAAATATCCCTAACAGTGCTCTATTGATTGCGGTATATATGTTTAACGAGTCCTACTACAAAAACTCGGAGATGTTTATATTTTTTAAAGAGCAATAAAATATCTCCAAAAGTGCTCTATTGCCTAAAATTACACAGCATATGCCTAGCGCAATACTAGGCATAATACTTCTTTAGGTAGAGCCCATTCCTGGGCTCCTTGAGCGGGATTCCTTCCCAGTCCTGTAATTCATATGCCCCTGAGGGGAGGACTTTTGTTATGACATAGGGACCTAGCCAAATGGTTCGAAGTGTGCATGCCTCCAAGAGGTTATATTTTGGATGATAGAGAGATACGAAATCACCCTCTTGGAAAGAACAAAACCTAACCTCTTTTGCAAATTGGGTTTGTACATGCTCCTTGTGAGCTACGAGTGCCAAATCAGCATCTCGATGGGTTTTATCCAGCTGTTTGAGGTATAGTAGGCATTCTTCTTTGGCAGTGGGGCCAGGCATGGGTTCAATAGCTATTTCGAGGGAAGGAATTGGCCACCCATTTCGTTTTTCCTCATTGTAAAGTTGGATCTCATGTGCGAAAAACGACGGATTAAAGTCGGGGATTTCCTTGTGAGACCAAAAAAATTCATCATGGAATTCCTCATGTAGGTAGGTGGAGCTTGCAGTTTCCTTAGGACTGCAATCTACTCGCATCTGGGTGTCTTCCACGATGCTTGTCGTGACTGAAATATCTATGAGCAATGAGCTAGAAGTGTTGTCCATGTTTTCTTCCACCCCAAAAGTTTGGATGCTTGTATAGGGTGGGGAAGTGATTTCGTTTGTGTTAGAGGATAGGACTTGAAGAGGCATCATGTTTGATTCAGATGTCGGATCCCAAAGATGCCAATCCTTCCAATGTTGCTCTCCAAAACTCATGATTTCTCGAACAGCTTCGTTCGTAGGTATGAGTAGATTGAGTGGATCTAAAGGAGGAGCGGTTATGGGAAGGGGGGTGGTACCGTCGGTGATAGCCAACATGACCAGAGATGTGGATGCGGATTGAATTCCTTGGTAGGCCGATTTAGTTGGTGACAACGGCATCTGGTCTTTGAATGTGTCAAGGTCTGAAGGTGCCATTAGGATCCAGGGATCGGTTAGCTCATGAGGAATTGATGAAAGCATGTTGACCGATTGTGAAACCTGTGGTGGCTAAAGAGGAAAACAACCCACCAGGGAGGAAGCCTTCAACAGACTGGTACCTAAACTGACAAAACTATTAGTAACACATCCTACTAGGGGTATGGAGCCACCCAGTAATGGTGAATAATCGGGGGTATAGAAAGACAACTGATCCACTGTAATGACCTTTCCATCTAACAGAAATAGGATGATACGAAAGACAGTGGATATGACGGCTGCCATGGCATATGTCCAACTGCGATCTAGCAATAGATTATAGTCGAGTTTCTTGTCCATGACTTCTACGTCCACCGTTATTGTTTTCCCAGCCAAAGTGATGGGAAAACTGGCTAGTTATCCTTTTGGGACAAAGGTGTGGCCGTTGGAAGCTTTAAGGAAGTCCGACTGTAGGGATAGGGTTAGGGAGCCTAGGGTAAGCCAACATGAAGCCGACATGATGCAGGCTGAAGCACCTTCGTCGATGACAGTTTGTTGTATACCTTTACCTTTTGAAGTGATATGCACTTGAAATGCAAGCTGGTGGGAAAGGGGAGGTTTACACTTGTCCATGTCAAAAATAGCAAGCATGGAATCCATAGGGTCAATACCCCCAATAGTTGAAAGCAAATCTTTCCTTTGGCTGGGGCATGTTTGTAATAGTTCAAGTGCTAACATAGCCGATGGTGCTTGCGCCAAATCCTCTACAATGTTGTAGTGTTGGATGGCTCGTGCAGATGTATTGTGCATTGTGTGTCGAAGTGCCCCCTTGGGGGTCGAATTAAAAAGTCCTCAACCAGCCTTTCGATATGGAGATCATTGGGCGGTGATGGGTTTTGACCTAAGGATGGTTTTGCTGCTGGAGCGACAAGAGCTCCATAAGGTTTGGCTCTTGTGGTTAGTTCTACCGTTTCAAATGTGTAAACGATAGAACTTCCTTCACCAGCTGAAGGATGTTGCGAACTGTCACTGCCCCCTGATGTGGGTTGCGGTTGGTTGGCAACGAGATTTTGTTGTTGTTGAGTAGGAAAAGGATTTCTAAGGACAACAGGTGCCTTACTAGAATCTCTCTTGGCAAGGTAATCTGTGCATTCTTGAAGACGCGGACAACGCCAGGTTATGTGTTCTTCAATAGAGAGTTTGCATGAATATTTGGTGCCTTTATCCTTTTCCTCATCAGTTAGCATAGTGGCCTTCTGTTTCGAGTTGGGCTGCTTAGATGATTGCTCTTTAGAAGGAGCGGTCTTGTTCTTATTCTTCTTGTTCTTGCCACCGGATTTCTATGTAGACTGCATAGAGTTAATCATAGTGGCAGGAAGAGTAGTCGCTTTGGTAGAGGGGTCCACTGCCAGCTTGGCAATGGAACCATTGAGTTGTTTTACAATGACCCTAGAGGTTGCACCGACAATCCCTTCGGTGTACGGTCTAGGGTACTGAGTAGTGGGAGAATTGGGATTACCGCGAGCATAGGGGATTATGTCGTAGAGAGTCCTAGACTGTGAATAAATCAAATCTAAGTGTTGGGCACGACGTATAGATTGGTCTTCTGTGACTGCACCACCTAGAGCGACATCTCTAGCGATTTGTGGGAGCAAGGACTTACAAAACCAGTCCGTTAAGAGAAAATCAGGGATAGGAGCTTTGACTAACCTCTGCCTACATCTTCATTCATGGATATGATCAGAGATGTGGGTGGTGGTATCCTAACAAAATGAAGTAAGGAGCTCTGTCCCTGTCTCATAGTGAATAGGTAACTAAAAGTGCTTTAGGAACTCCATCACTAAAGCGTCAAAGGTATTCACTGACGCGTGTGGTAACTCAATATACCATTTTGTGGCATTTCCAATGAGGGTACGGGGAAAAAGACGTAACTGGACACTATCATCCACCATATAGTTAGAAACACTAGAGATGGTAGGTGGTGACATGGGTGCCTAGATCCTCCCCTTGTTTTCTGTCGAACTTTGGAATGTCCGTCGGTATTTTATTCAGGATCAGAGGCCATTATAAGTTGTGGTAGATGGGGTCGTTTGTCAACTTGTATAAGTCGGGAATATCCAACGTTGCCAAAAAAGGCAGATTTTTGGGTGCCCCCGACTCGGACCATGGTGATGACGGATGACTTGAGTAGCTCCGTGCTCATCCCATCGTTTGGCTCCAATAGTGTACATGGGTTGTGTGGTGTAGTAGTTGCTTTGTGGTAAGGTGTTGTAGAGTGGACTTCCATGAGGATTTTGATACAGGGGTATGAAATTGCCCCCAATATAAGCGGTGCCCCCTTGACTCATCTGAGACTGTGAGTAGGGTGCCCCCATGGATTGGATGGGAATCCCTTGTGGATTCCCAAATGACACAGAACTAACCATATGGCTTTGATTGGCAGAGGGAACAGTCATGTCAATTAGCGATTGTCCATGTATGCTTGAGAACAGAGGGGGAACTGTGACATTCCCTGCCAGCATGTGCATATTGGGAACCGCCCCAAATATCTGAATCTAGGGGTTGGAACTGTACATTAGCGGCTGACCTTGTTGTTGGTAAACTGGAACCATGCCCATAGTACTGCGTTGAGTGTTATGTGGAGCACTATATGTGGCACTAGTCGAAGGTATGCTTTGTGGCACCACAGGAGTGGAACCTGTCATCTTCTGGGTTCCACTTACAGCGGGTGTTATGTGAGTTGTCGTACTTGGGACAAATGGGATAGCGAGATTCCACATTACCAGTGTTGTGATGATCGTCGACTGGGGAAGTGGTAGAGGACCAACCGTGTCTCTATAATTCCACAACCCTTGAGGCGTCGACTGGATAGATGGGAAAGTTACACCTATTGAAGAAGGATGTATAGGTACCACAAGAGAAATGATAGGATCCGACAGATTTGTAAGTAGAGTGTTAAAGTGAGGAAGAAATCCTTCCATGAATAAATCCTCCAACAAACTGGAATCGTTGGCCATCCACACAGATCCCGTGTGTGATTTAGGAGACTGATTCCTCGAAGATGCAGAATCCGAGTTAGTGGAACTCGGTGGATCCTCCACAATGAGTGGAGGAAGTCCTAACTATCGTCTGGATTGACGATGAGGACCGGATGTAGCCACAGTAATTGTTAATTTTTATCAAATAGATTTTAATGTGATATTCTTTAAAGTCTCGAAAATGATAGCACTCAGGTACCTAAAAAGAAAAAATACACTAAATATGTCAATCAGCAAATAGAGGGAAATTACCTCATCTGATAAGCACCAATTACTGGAGATGGAACCTAGTCTCTCAATGAATAACAAAGAAGGATGGCCAAATGTACGGTTATTGTTACTTTTGAGCTTCTCCTGAACCTCAAATTAAGGGGCCAAGTACTCTCGTGAAGACGAGCACCCTCCCAAAAACTGAAGACAAAGTAGATTCGTCCATTTTAGGTACCTGGACAGCTCGTCCCAGTCACCTTTTGTAAGTACCTAGAATTTTTGGCCACTAGAGATACCTCAAATCATAGACATTACCAGGGGGGACATAGTCGTATACAGCATGTTGTGTGGGCAGGATACCTGAGTCCCCGACTCAGTTCTGAAATCCCCGAGGGGACCCCCAATACACAGAATGCCCAAAGGAGTTGTAAAAGAAGGTGGGCTACCTTCAATTATAGTCCGATGTTGCTTCGTATTTTGCTCCGTTGTGGAGTGGTCCTAGTAATATGAGTGCAGAAGGATTTTTCACTCGTTAACGGTACTAGTTTTGATTTTCAACCTTGGGCAGTTCACTTAGATGCTTATCCCAAGGTCCTAATCTAGCTAATGCTGGTTTTCAAAAAGAGTAACTGATTGATTTTAATGTACTTTATTATTTTTCTTCAGTAGGGGTGTTGATGTATGAATATGATGAGACTCTCGACTCAATAAACCATGCAGAACAATGCTCTAATTTTTTTTTCAATTTCTTATGCAAACAAGTCTTATTCTACATATTCATTTTTTCACATATTCATGGATTTGTCAGTGCATCTAAAGCCATTCAACACTTGCATAACCGAAAGATTATTTTCTCAATATTCCCTAACAACTACTGAAAACCAAAATGAAGCAGCTTACAACTATTTCGACAGAAGGAACAATACAATTTATCAGCCTTTCTTTCAAAAAAAATGTATTTTAAGAGAGAAAAAATAAAACAATTTCTCAAAAATAAATTTTCAAGACACCAAATTTGTTAACATGATACTGTGGTAGATCTTACTTTAGCCCCTGAGACAAGTTCCCCCCCCTTTTGGTTCACAGAATCTTTTGGAGAACATGGAAATGGGAGACTAACACTTTGTTTCTTTGTAAACAGAGAGTTAGTTGGGCCACTAACGCTCCTTGTACACAGGAAAAGCGCTTTATAAAGCTCTGTGTAGACTGGCAACCTATGTTAGTGAGGGAAATAGCTCAAACAAAGGGCCTTTAGGATCAGTTTATGAGTAGAATGCAAACTAGCAGGATGTAACAAGATAGATGGTGGATTAAAAAAGGATTTGAAGAAGTAGGAATCTCTTAGAAGAAAGAGAAGAACTGAGAGGAGTCCAGGTTGATCGGGAACTAGATGTATAGTCCCCAGCGGAGTCGCCAATTCTGCTATGGGGTAAAATGCACAGGATGAGAACTACCCTCAAAGGCCTTCCCGGGACCTTTGACAAACTGTAAGATTATCTGCAAAAGCTACCAGTTACACACATGTTCATCTATCAAACATAAATTGACAAGGCATGGAAAGAGGATCACCTTCGGTTCCTTCTAGATTTTCTTAGGGATTGCTATGCAGCAAGAAGAACTCCTTCAAGGCTGGCTCCAAGACAATTGCTGCACAAAGGACAAGGCAAACCAATCACAACATACACTCTTGAAAATTAATGTAAGAATCCGTAACAAACAGGTATTAGTGTATAACTTAACTACTCATCACGACAAGCGTCACAATGAAAAAATAAATGAACAATATTACCGACACTTTGGAGTAGGGAACATAACTGCAATTCTATATTCAGAATGGAAGAGTGATTACAACCATCTGTTGTATCAGCGTTCCTTACCCCTTCTTCCTCTCTCTCTCTCCTTCTTTCAGCTAGATTCTTCAAGACTATTACAGTTCACAACAGCTCTATGGGCTATCCTTCCAATTGCTCTGACCCTTTTGCAATGGCCCTCTCGCTGCTTATGTAGCAATCGAATTAGGGCTGCCAAGCTCCTCCTAGATTTCATTAGGGAAAAAGACATGAACCTGCCCTGTTTACCAGCTTTTTCCCATTTGACTTCATTCTCAGAATGGAATTTCTCCAAATATCTTGATTATTGGAGCTTCCTTACTTTTCTTGAGCAAATTTAGGGATTTAATATCTAGATATTTATGAGCAGATTCATTGGCCTGACCTTCTGAACATCCCTTAAGTTCACAAACACTCCCCTTGGTCTAACAACATGAGTTAGCAGGGTGACTAACGCTCCTTTATGCTTGGTAACAAGCTTTATAAAGCAGGTTGACAGTGTATAGAGAGCATTAGTGTGGATTCCAGGCCTGCAATTGTGTCTTTTCTTCAGTCATCTTGCCTTTCACCTCTGATTTGATGAGGAGGTTAATTTGTCTTATAACATGATTCTACCACTTTTAGCATTCACTAGTGAACAACAGCTTGGCCACTAACAATAACTCAACAACCCTTTGTCTTTGACATTTCATGGCTTAAAAGCCAAATCAGCACTGACCGTTGGTTTTCCTTTTCAAGCTCTGTAACTTCCGGCTACAGTCCCTTCATTTTCCTCCCCTGAGAGGTAGAAATTAGTGCTAAATGCTTCTTGGAATGGATGCCACCTATTTGTTAACGGATAGGGCAATCAGGGCTTTGAATCCACCTGAATGGTCCCTCTGTGTTTTACACAGAGGCCACTGTAAACACAAGAAAATCTGCATAAACACAGTCTTTTAGACTTGAAACTTTCACAACTGTGCTTATTTCCCTATCGGGTTCACTCATAGGTCGCTATCACATGTTGCAAGGCCTCTGTCCCTTTGTATTTTGCAATGCATTAAAACATGCAAAGATACATATAAAATGGCATTTGGCGGATTTGAAATTCCATCAAATCGCACCTAAAGTCCGTATCTGGTTTTCCTTTCATCACATATCACAATCGCTAAATCACAACATCCCTTGGGCTTCCCCTTTGGGATTGCCGACGCCTATCCGCTAATATCGGTGATCGCAGTTAGGATATTGTGCATACATATAATATATGGCCGCTCCATTTTTCACCAATGGCAATCCGCCGATTTCATAAATCGCTCCATCACATCGCCCTGGTCCATCGCGCCATGCCTCTACTCTGACCTACCGATCAACGCTGATGTGATATGCCAATCGGATCTGGACTGTTGATCAGCCAGATCCGATGACCCCTATGCATTCATTGTACCAACCTCCTGATATGCCTCATTTCGTTGTTTTCTCATGTTTTTAAGCCTCCGATAGTGTTATCCGATGAGTCCATAACTCCTCCTTTTGTGCTTGTTTTTCCCTTTTGGGAGATTTGGAAGACTTAGAGGGTTTTTAGATCCATTTTAAAGGGAATTTGCCTCTTTTTCCTTTGAAAAAGGGCAACTTCATTTTATGATAGCTTTCCCATATGAAATATGTTTTTTCCCATTCAAGTTGCATTGGATTACGAATGGAGAGATCCCTACCATGAGACTATTTCTAAGAGCAGCCTGCGACTTTCATTTTCTTCTGATTTACAAATGATGTATGCCATTTGGCCCCTTTCACCTCTTACATGAAGTCTTTTAGACTTAGAGGTTTATCTAGGATCCAATTTTGGATTAGGGATGTAGTGAACAAGAAGTTCCAAGTGCCTTCTCCTCAGGCTATGGATTCTTTGTTGAAACATATACTTGCAATTTTTTTCAAAAATAAAATAAACTCTCTGGATATTTACATATGATGAATGAATGGATGAAAAATTAATATTGAATGTAATGTTTCAAGTATTTCCCATTGACTGGAAATGAGGAATACCCTCCTTCAAAATTTTGTAGGATGAATGTAATTTTCCCTTTGACTTATGTAATGCTAAATGGACCAAACCAGAGGTTGTCAAATTTGACATGCTTTCCTTTAACTTCTTTCCTTGTATCCCATCTAGGCACTAGGTCACCTTTCTTGAAATTTCTTTCTCTAGCCTTTTTGTCAAACAATTCTTTCATCTTAATTTGGTATTTCCTTAGCTTGTACTGAATTTCATCCTTGTCTTCATTCAACTCAATAATTTGATTAATCCTTCTCGAGAAATCATCTTTTTCTTCATAGGATTCCTAAAGGAATCTCATAACAGGTAATGCTAAATGAGTAGGAAAAACTGCGTCCTTGCCATAAACTAATTGGAAAGGAGACTTTCTTGTTGATCTCTTAGGAGAAAATTTGTTTGCCCAAATTGAATGGATTAGATGGCCATCCCAACTCTTTTTATCGGCTTCAAGAGTCTTCTTAATGACCTTAACTAAGCTCTTGTTGGAGGACTCTGCCTCCATTACCCTGTGGATAGTATGGTGTAGAATGGTGTAACAAGATTGAATTCTTTTAACAAAACTCAATCATTTTAACACTGTTGAAAGCTGTTGCATTATCTATAACAATATGTTGAGGATATCCAAATATTGACAGGATTTTTTCTTCAAGAAATTTAATCACAACAGTATCAGTTGCATTTTTAACAGGTATGGCTTCTACCCACTTGGTAAAATAGTCTGTAGCAGTTAAAATCCATCTATGTTGATTACTTGATTGTGGATGTGTTTTCCCTATAAATTACAACCCCTAATGTAGAAAAGGAGCATCAACTAATACTGGAACCAAAGGAAGTGTTGACAGTTTCTTTTTTCCTGCAAATAATTGGCATGGTATGCAAATTTTACTCTTGCTCCAACTTCTTTAAAAAGCATGGGCCAGTAGTGTCCACCACAAAACCCTACATGGAACTTATCTATAATTCCCTCTATTTCATTTTTATTTAAACAAATAAGAAGGAATTAATAGGGTCTTTCCAGTATAGATTAGCATTGATAATACAATATTTTACTTATTTAAGCTTCACGACTTTACACTGCTTCAAGTTAAGATCAACTAGACATTGAAAATCCCTTAGAAATTGCACAATATCAAAGTACCAATCAAAGAGAAGATATTTATGATCTATGTGAACGAGAATTTCTTGATATGAAGAAAGAGGTTCTTTTGGGTTCTCCCCTTCTATAATATGAGGAGGTTCTTGTGGATACTCCTTAGATATTAAGGAAGGTTCTTGTGGATTCTCTCGAAATGAAATTTCCGAAACCAGATTTATCCCCAATACTTTGCAGTTGGATTCAAACAACAATTTTTCGAGGCCTTAGCCTTTTACTAGCTTTGTGATATTAATTTCAAGGTCAAATTCAAGGATTTTAACAATCCATCTCCTTCTTCTTCCATGAGTATCAGGCTGGGTCAAAACAATTTTAACAACATGATTAAGGACATAAGTTGTAATGTGTGAATGCAATACATAGGTTCTAAAGGCTTTGAGGGTTTGAATTAAGGCATAATCTTGTTTTTCAATAATATAATACCTAATTTCAGCATCCCTCATAACTTTGGAAAAGAAGGCTTAGGCTAGTCATCACCATTTATGTTCTTTTGTAAAAGTACAATAGCTAATGTAAGGGCCTCAGATATATCCTTTTTGATCTGATCAAAAGAATATCTAGCAGAAACTGTCCCATTCACTTCATTGTTTTTCTTTGGCATATCAATTATGTCCTTAACTATCTCTGCATAATTAGGGATGAACCTTCTGAGAAAATTAATCTTTCCAAGGAAGCTTTGTATCTCTTTCTTATTCCTTCGTAGAGATAGGGTCTAAATAAATGAAACTCTTTTTGGGTCAATGATAACTCCCTCCTTGGAGATTATATGCCCTAGTAATTTTCATTCCTTTACAACAAATAAGGATTTCTTCGGATTGATGGATATGCCAAATTTCTTGCACTTGTCAAAAACCTTGCTCAAGCATTTTAAATGATTTTCATCGAAATCAAAGAAAATAGTTAAATTATCTAAATAAATCATAGTAAATTAAGATGTTTTACCTACAAATGCTAGATCCATGGCTCTCTGGAAAGTGGCTCCAGCATTGGTTAACCCAAATGGCATTCTACCATACATAAATGTATCCCAAGGTGTCGTGAAAGTAGTTTTGTCTTGGTCAGATGAACTTACCATGATTTGGTTGTAACCAAAAAATCCATTTAACATAGAAATCCTATTTTCACTTAAAACTTTCTAAAGTAGATGATCCATTTTGGGCAATGGATAGTTATCCTTTAAAGATGATTTGTTTGGATTTCAGAAGTCTACACATAGCCTAACCTCACCATTTTTCTTTCTGACATCAACTAGGTTAGCTACCCAATTAGAATACCTTAATGTTACTATGATATGAGCGTCAAGTATTTTTTAAGTTCTTTCTCAATGGTTGGAAGTAGTATGGGATTGATTCTTCTTAGTTTTTGCTGAAATGGTTTTTCTTTTGATTTCAAAGGAATCTTATGCTCAATCAAGGATGTATCATAAGTTTCTAACTCATTATAAGACCAAGAAAAGTCATCTTTGTAATTTTTACGAAGATTCAAATATTTGATTTTTACATCCAAAGGTAAGGTTGATGACAATTTAACATTTCTCGCATCATTCAAAGTCCCAATATTGCGTTCTTCGATTTCTTCTTCAGGTGAGTTAAACAAGTGATTTTTAGAGACATCATTATTATCAAATAGTTTTTCCAATGGAACTAATCCTTTAGGAATAAAATTATTAGATAATTGGATAATATCATGATCAATAATTTTGGGACTGAATGAAGTTTCTCGATTTAGGTGACTTGATTCTTGAACATCGTTTTGATCTTCTTCAATTTTCATATTTTAGAATTCACCAATGACTTGAAGGAAATATTTTAATTGTTCATCATCTTCAAAAATCTGCCAGTTTTTAAGGTTATCAGGAATTGATGGTGTACACTTGACTTGAATTTGGTATTACAACAATACTGGCTCAGGGATTTTGAAAGAGCTTGTTTGGACATCTAGTGAATCAGCATACATATTTTCATCTATGGAATATAAGTTATGTTAAATCCTTGGAAGAAATTTTCAATTGTGTCCCAAGTTTCATTTCTCTAGGACCTAAGCCTTGGGTGTTTCATTTGACACATATTTCTAACCTACTTCACTATAAGCTCAAAATCGGAAAAGACACTCAAGTTTTGAACCTTTAGACTCTTAGATAGCTCAAGACCAAGAAGAAAACCTCATACTCAACCACATTATCGGTGACCTCGAATTCAAGTTTACATGACTGGGTTATGTTTTATTTATTTGGTGAAACTAAAACAATTCTTGCTCCTGCTCCTTCCTTTGAGAAAGAGCCATAAAAGTAAAGTTTCTAGATATATGATTCTATAATTTTGGGTTTGGAAACAATATTTTCAATGGAAAGTTGAGTGTTTGATGAATTTTGTGAAGATAACTGAAAGAAACCAAAATCCTGATCTACTGCATAGATAGGGTGGCTTTTTGCTTGATCAGACCTACAAACACTATGAAGGAATATGAATTCCCTATATAACCTTAAATGTTCACCTCCATAGACTCGAATAGTAGAAAAGGACATGTCCATCTGAAGTGATCCTCCAATTTTAGCACAACATTATCTAGATAGTAGCATGCCAAACTTGGCAGGAATATCATTGACAACTATGTCTAAAACTATACTCTTGACAGGTATTTGAGATAAGGTCACAACTAGGTCTTTGATCAGTCCTAGGCATGGTACTTTCTTTGAATCAAAGGTGTAAAGATCATGATAAGAACGGGTAACGTGTAACTAAAGTTGGTCCATAATTAAATTTGGCATAAGGTTATGAGAAGCTCCAGAATCGAGAATGCAGTTATACAAAAGAAAGTCCTGAGCCTTTAAGGTTACATAAAATGGTGGAACAATTTCATCAAGCATATTAGAACTAGGGCCAAACACTACTGAGGGCTTTTCATCTTGAAAACTAATAACATCTCCCTCAACATCTACACTAGAGAAATGTACTCATTTAGACACTTGATTTTTATAACCAGGGTTTTTGGAAAGTTCAGCTAAAGATATAGGAATCTTGACCCTTTCCAATTCCTTTTCAATATTAAAAGTTGTCAAAATAGTCTTGTCAGATGAAAAGGGTTCAATGGATGACTCTGTAGTCTGAGGTGTTGGAGTCTGTGTTTGAATGGATTTTATTGCAGATTCAATAATAGTGGTAGATTTTTAAGGTCTACAAGGACCTGATCTAGGTCTTAGATCATACCTCTTATTCAATTCTACACTCATAAATTCAGAGAATGTTAGGTATTTTGAAAGTTGAGCATCTCCTTGTTCTTGTTCAAAAGACTGAGGTGAAGATGAAGGAACTATTTCCATTTGTATTGTTGAAGAATCAATATTATTGATATCTTCAGTGATTAAAGGGACTATATCCTATGGATGTTGATCATCAATCATCAAAGGTGGTTGAACGTTTTGATAAGAACCTGGTCTTTGAAGAATCTGCATTTTAGGAGTTCTTCAGAATTCAGTTTGAGCTTGAGGTCTGATAGAAGTTTGTTGAGAAGTTCTAGGTTGTATTTCAATTTTAAAAATCCTATTAGAAAGGTTTCTAAGTAAAGATGTAATTTCATCAATTTTCTGATCTTCAAGTTTAGATTTGGAAGAAGATGAATCATCAACCCTAGCTTTTAGTTTTCTAACTTCTTTCTGTGCTTTAGCTTTAAGTTTTCCAGAAGTTGTCCTACTAGCTTCTACCTCTATAGATTTTGTCTTCATTTCTTCTAATTTATTAGAAACCATTTTCCTCAGCATGACTACAAAGTCATCTTCAAATTCTTTGGAAAATTTGACCTTTGCAGCTGCTACTGGTGGTTTACAATCAGCAGGCATTTTATGATAGAGTTTGTTAAATCGTTTGATGAATTCAGCAGCCGGTTCACTAGGGTTCCTCTCTAATTCCTCAAATTCAGTGAGAAAGTAAACATGATCTTTATTTACACCCCATTGGTTTTTAAAGATAGTTATGAGCTCATTCCATGTTCTAATAGAGTCATCTCTAAGTTGCCTAAACCAAATCCTAACATTTCCTTCTAAATAATGTACAAATAATATGATATAAAATCCTTCCCATTCTATGTTCATATTGTCAGCAAAATCTAGGAAAGTAGATACATGATCCTCTGCTGAGGGACCTATTTATCCATTAAATATTGGTAGATGTTTTAGATATCTATCAGGAAAATTTTCCATGTTTGCAGGGAGAACAAGAGCAGCATACCTTGCTTGCACAATGGGTCGAAAAGCCATAACAACAAGAGGAGTATGGGGTGATTGAGTGGCTGATGATGAGGAAGAGGAAGATGAATCGGTATGGGTATTAGTATGTGGAGGAGAGAAAGAGGGAGGATACTTATTTGAGGATTTCAAAAGGGTTTTAATAACTAACTTCTAAACTCCTGGTGGAAGGTCTTCCTTATTATCAAACAAAGGATTCGAATAGACAGAAAATATCTCTTCAAGATTAGTAGAGGTTGATGGAATAGAATAAGGATTTTGAGTAATGAAATCTTGAGGCTTGAATTTAGGTAAGTGTAAATCCAATTCTTCCTCAGATGAAGGTGATTTGATAGGAATGGATGAGACTTGATATGCCTCAAGAGACTATATTCAAAAGGTTGATGGAAGATCTACTCCTCTAGGATGGAGTTCAAAAACCCTACGAGGTAGTTCAGTCCAATCAGGATGGGATGGCATAGTTGGAAAGGGATCTATAGATGAGATGTCTTCAGGGTGTAAAGCTGAAGAAGAAGAAGGGGTTCTATGTCTTCTCCTTAAAGAGGCTCCCCTAATAAGTCTTTCTAGATTTGGTAGAGGGTTAACAATCTCATAATTAGAACGTGATCTAGTGTTCCTAGAAGGAGCGAAGTTGGACCAGTGGAATTTCCAAGTGAAATATTCTGACCTATATCCTTATCCTTTATTCACCTTAAAGTGAAGGGAGAATCGTTGCCCCATGGAAAATTTAGCTTTCCATCCTTCGATCCCTAGCAGCGGTGCTAATCTGATGTTGTCCTTTGAGAGAACCTAAGGTAAATTTGTTATGCTAAAGCATATATAATTTTTTGTTATTTGAAATTATTGGATAACCAGTGAACTATGTATAAACATGTGCTTTAAACTTAGATAGATTTTTAATACAATAAAAGGTTGTTCTTTAACTACACATGGTTATTTTGATTTTAGTGGGATGGATAAGTAGAATATGAAGAAACATAATTGATTTAATATTCAAACTAAGTATTATCCATTTATAAGCAGAAATTAAGAAAACAATGTTTTCTTAATCAAAAAAATATAATCAGACTATGACGCAGGGTTACCCCTGCTTTACCCACAGTTTGCATGGATTATGCACATAGCCTCTATGTCCTAGGAATTTTAACTCTCTGCCAAGTTAAATCTTCATTTACTAATGATTAAGGCCCGTTCATCAATTCCTATGTTGAATGATTTATTAAAACCCAACATAGTCTAACCCTTCATTAAATATGCATGTATCAAGACTTTAAACACCCCTTATCCTTCATATATGACTTTATTTAAAACCTTTCTTTTAAACCTTCCGATTGGGACATTATAACTCCTCATAACCTTCATTAATGTTAATATCAAAACTTATTCAAACCGTATAAACCTTCATTAATCCTTTATTCACATATATATAGCCTTCCCCTCTTTAACATTGGTTATATATATGTTAACACATAAAACCTTCCATCTCCGCACTATTTTCCATTATAAACCATCTACAATGGAAATACCCATAAAGCATGCATAACATACCTTTTCCGCACTTTTCAAGGCTTTGCATAGTTTCCGAGATATCCCTTTATCACTAATCGCAATCAGGGTTCTCCGCAGTTCACATTAACATGCCTTCCTATATCGTATCCGATGTGCAATAATGCAATATTGGATTTCAAATAAAATTAACCGTGCTTCATTTCCCTATAGGGTCTACTCTCATCACCCCTTCGCATAATCGCATGTCACATGTGTTAAATCCAAGGTCTATTCCCATGAAATATTGTGATCCAATCACATCGCTGATCGCATATCGCTTCCACTTGAGTTCCAAGGTTAATTCACTTACCATTGAAAGATTGCAATGCGAATAAATCTCCACTATTGATCTTCGCTTAGTGGATCCAATGGTCCACAACAATTTTGGGTGAACAACTTGCCCGACACTTAACCAGCTTTACAGACCTGATGGTAATTATAAACTCCCAATCTATTAAAGTTTGGGTCCGATTTCTTAACTAAATTCCAATTACTTTAGCACTCGATATCCATTGGATGATGAGTTCTCTCAATCCTGCAGTCTCTGATTTGCAATTAGATCGTGACTGTTGATCTAGTCTTGATCCAATAGTCCACGATCAATCGATGATCAACAACAGTTAGGATTCCGTGCAATTGTGTCATAGTCATACTCTGAAGATCCTGCTTTTCTTCTATGGCAGAAAATTTTGATTCAAAATTAGAAGACAAGGATCTTAAAAAATTTCAACTAAAGTAACTTCTTTTATTTCTTCACCCACATTTTTCATGCGATTAACAATCTCATCTATACGTAGGAAGTAATGAGCTATACTTTCATCATTGTGCATTTTGAGAGTTTCATATTGAATTATGAGAGATTGTAGTTTTGCACGTTTTACCTGATTGTCTCCTTCATAGCTTAGAACGATCTTGTCCCATATTTCTTTGGCAGTTTTGAGTTGCATAACCTTGACAAATTCTGATTGTGACCGACTCCCCAACTATGTATTGACAGCCTTGGCATTTGTTTCGTACTACCTTTTACCTGCCGTATCTGTAGGAATTGCTGAGGGAAATGTATATCCTCCTTCCACGATTTCCCAAACATCTATTCCAAGAGATTGAATATAGGCCATGGTTCTTACCTTCCAATAGATGAAGTGGCTCCCATCAAAGATTGGTGGTCTAATGGATCCCTCTCTTTCGTAGCTGCCCATGATGATAGATCTTCCTTCAAGCAATCAAGCTTCTTCTGAAGGATCTGCTCTGACACCAATTGTTGGAAATAATACTGAGAGGGGTGGGGGTGAATCAGTACGCTACTTCTGTTAATGCAACTTGCGTGTATACGCAACTGTGTTTAGAGCAACCAGCGTATATCTTGCAAACTTATAATTTAGTTAGTTGATCCTTAATCTGTGTATCAGAACCATATAAATAGTAACTAGGTGTAGTAAACAAAACAGGCAATCACACACATGAACACAAGATATAAGGTGGAAACCCAATGTGGGTGACACCTGTTGCAATCATCTCTATCTTTCTTTAATAAGAAACTTCTTTTTATAAATTTTGTATTGGTGCAGTCTTATACCAGTACGCAGGCTTCTACCTGCAGAAGGCTACAACCTTCTCTCGTTCTCCAGCTTCTCCTGGAAGGGAGCTACAACCCCCTAGCTCTTGTACTAGCTGATGTGTTTACTAGTACGTAGGTGCTGACCTACAGAAGGCTGCAACCTTCTCTTTTCTTCCAGGGACCACGTTTCATAAATTTTCAGACTGGATCCATCAATAACATCAATCAAACATCAAATATATCTGCATCAACCAATCTCCTTTGCACCAATCAAAACTGAATCAAACAATCACTTTTCTGAACCAAAACATAGTAACAGTAACTAGAAACCAAGCCAAAACCCAAAACACTGCAACAGCAAACAGAAGTAGCTAAAACATATTTTATGAGGTGTATGCTACTTCAATGTGTCGAACCTACATGCATACACACTTTCCTCAAGACAAACCTGCGTATACGCTGTTTTGAAATGCCGAACCAGCATGTATACGCGCCCTTGCTGTAATGAACCTGCATACAGATCGATAAAAGATGATTTAACTTTTACAACTATTCAGACATAAGTTATACCCATATCATTAGATTTACAGATTACGACATGCGCCAATTATTCAGATAAAGATCAAAACCACATAAAGATACTTCTCTTCAAGCCTTAAGATCTTGACCCATCAATAGAACTTATCCTTCTTCAAGCGCTCAGGTTCTTCCTTGATTCAGATCCAGCTATGCTCCATAACCCAATGACCAGTATTCTAGATCTTGCTCTTCATTAGATATTCAATACTTGAGTGCTCTTGCCTAATGATCTCCTCCTCATTTTATAGTCTTAGGCCTTACTCAATACCATGGTCCAAAACCACTTAGAATCAATACTTTGGACCAAATACCTAGGGCCAACACTTCGGACAAGATACCTTGGACCAATACCATGGGTCAAAATACCAAGGACCAAATACCATGGACCAAAACCAAGTTTTCCAACATGTACGCACTTTTCCTTGTGTGAAAGTGTGTGTATACGCATAAGAATCTTTTGGTCTGCTAACTCGTGTGTATATGCGGCTTGGTCAAAGGGAACCTGCGTATACCTCTTTTTCCTTCATTTTGTGAGCCTGAACTGTGATCTGTCATCTGAGTGAGTTGCCATCAAGGACAACACCTATGCCAAACCTGTGTCGTAATGCCAACAGATCCTATAGGAATTATAGTGGCTTCAGAATCCTAAAGGAAGTAACCCTAGAGAAAGGGGATGACCTGCCCATGTGAAAAAAATAAATTCCTACTTCACCATCTCATCACCATAACACTCTCCTCCATGATCACCCCTACATTCATCAAAAAAATAAGTTTCAATTAAATTATAGTTTTCAAAGAAAAAAATAGAGAAAAGATGATGAAGACAGAGAAAACGGTGATATCACCTTAAGGTTATTTTTCCTCATGCACAAATCCCTAGACACCTTATCCTCCCATTCCATCCATCCTCAGGTTCCAGCAGTAGAAAATGATTAAATTTTGAGGGAGAAGCAGCTACAGGACATCTTGTAGAAAATCCTGTAGTAGCCTATCCTACAAAACATAAATCACGAGTTGCAGTCAACTTCAAGCATGGAAGATCCAAAGGTAGAAGAAGCTCCTCTAGAACCTAGCAGCAACATCAACATCATCATCAACACCAAGTACCTGCACATCAAATACAATCATCAAAGGACAATAAAAAAAAGATGAAAAGCACATGCAACCAACACACAACAAAGACTTCATTTCTTCAACAAACTGCATCAAGGTGTCTTTACCACAAGTAAGTATCACGCTTCCACTCTCTCATTCACATAATGTGACCAAAAGATGTAAAATTTGTGAAAGAGTTGGTTTATAAGAAAAAGGTGGCTAGTTAACTTGGCCAGCTTCATTCAGTCAACGAGGAGAAAGAAGTTAGTCCTTACACACGAGGAAGCAATCACGTCAAAGAAAAGAAGTAGTTAAGCTACAGATGTCCGAAGTGGGATTTGATTACGAGGTGAGGATAATGATGATGTGGTAGTGGGACCAATGGTCCAAAAATACATATTCATACCTCGGCTACCTTATCACACCACCTCACTCAAATCACCCATATGAGGAAATAAACGTTGATCCCCATGCATAGAAGCATTAAAATTATTGAGGCTCATACTAGCAAAGTCGTTCTCGACCCTCAAGTAGTCTACAAGAAAGGAAAATTTCATTTTTTTCCTACGCAAGACCACCTACAGGATCCTATAGGAGATCCCACATGATACAGTCAAGAAGTCTACAGGATTGGGAGTGAGAAGTTTCAGAGGGAGAAAAATAGGGGTTGGCTTCATCAAGCAGTGTTAAGGAGGTAGGCTCTACATTTCCCCACATTTTTCCAAATGAAAGGAGCATAAAAAATTCTTCTAGTTTGTTGAAAGTGATTGTAGCACAAGGGAATTGTATACATAGAATTTTCATTTAATTTCCTCCTTCACCAAATTTTTTATTAGACATATACACTCCTCCATCCATCAGAGAAAATGATAGGGGGGTTTAATAGAAGGGATCCCATCAACACAGTGAGGATTCATCAACACCCTCCTATGCCAAGGCACAATTGGATGGGTTTCTTTGAGAAATTGAAGGGGTATGATGATGAAGTAGCCAGAGATTTTTCTCTCTCCCTCATTGCATTGACTAGGACCCATGCCATTGTTGTGGTGGGAGCCCTCTCCATAGAGCTCACCCCTAAAATCATAGGCAGGATTACCAAAATTACCTTAGGAGTGCCTTGGATAAATGAGGACAAGGGAAATAACCAAATTGCAAAGAAGAAATTCTTTTTAGGAGAGGAGGCCATGGAAGACAAAAATGGAGTGAGAAGAGCAAGCCTACCCTATCCTTGGAATGAAATTAGCTACCACCTTATAAAGTATATCTCCTGTGAAGGTAGATACAGTATGACCAGAACATCTCAGAATGCCATTTGTTACTAGATATAAATGATGAATGAAGAAAATTTGAAGGAGAAGCTAAAGATAATATGCTGATCTTTCACAAGATCTACTATCTGTAACTTAGAGGAATTATGATAATGAGAAATGAATCATAGATAGTATGCTGATCTTTCACAGAAAGTATTATCTATAACTCAGAAGGAAGTGAGGACTTCAAATATAGGAGCAATATTTTAAGGAATCTTAACCTGCAGCTTCATTACTATACTTGAAAAGAAGAAAACATAGCATGACACATGACAGAAAAACTTGCAAAATTATATGTAACAACTCATGGAAAGCTATGATTCTTTCATTAATCAATGATGATATCAGGAATACAATGGCCTAGTCTCCTGGTTCTCCTAAAATTCCAACCCTCTCTTAGTAAATTTTCCCCTTTTTATACATTGTAGAATAGTTGTTGATCTTTGCAACTGCCCAAATTATTCAACTGTTTCGCTAACTATATGGATTAAAAATATTATAAAATTTTACAGAGGTTTAAAGACACCTCAAAGAACATAAGACAAAAAACAACTGAATAATGACAATAACTGTTGGCCTTTTGGCTCTGTTAATTTGCTACCGAATTCCTCTGTATGTGCCTCAATGATAATTAATCTGCTTTAATCGTACAAACTGTGTTTAGCTTGTGCATAACCCGGCTTACGCATGTATCGGGCACATTTCAATTGGCTAGAATAGAAAGAAATTCGACCAACTGCCCTCTTCTTTAAATCTGGCTTTAACAATGATCTTTCTATTTACATAGAAAAATCAACGCAAAACAGGTAAAGTAGAACTAAAAAGGAATTAACCCAATTTAATTAACTTATCGGATCCACCGGTTCAACGTTGCCTTGACTTCCTCTTATAAATCGCAATTGATGATTATAAATGGTGTAACAACCCAAATATTAATGATCTGCGATATGGCGAACCTGACGGTAGAATAAAATGTAGCATATATGATACTGTGTCTGGCCATTGCAATCGCAATGTGAAGAACCAGCCCATATGCATAAAGGCTTGGCGGACCTGCTGCAATTATAAAATGCAATATATATTATATGAGGTCTGACTAACCAATCAACGCTTATTTCTATTATAATCCCTTTATAATAGAAATATATTAAAAATGTGTAATCATAATATATATGAAACGATATAGCAGGCCCGCCAGAACTTTACAACAGGGTATATATATATTTTGAGTCTGCCATATCAAGTTGCAATCGACGGTTCTTAACGTTCAAAGTTCTGTGGTGTGGTGGACACGATGAGACTTTAAAGCATGATATATAGACCTTTCGAGCCCATCATTTCAAATTTCCATCGGCAATTGTTGAATGAACCAATGCATACGCATTTGCTCCTTTACGGACACGCCGAATTTTAAAACATAATATATATATTTCAGGTCCGGTGTTAATCACTTTAACTCATGTTTCCTTTGTAAATCCACTACATTTATGCTTTGCGATATATATATATATATATATATATATATATATATATATATATATATATATATATATATATATATATATATATATATATCTATATATATATATATATATATATATATATATATATATCTATATATATATATATATATATATATATATATATATATATATATATATATATATATATATATATATATATATATATATATATATATATATATATATATATATATATATATATATATAACCATTGGCTTCCGATATACCATTATTGTTCCTTCCTTTTGCTTTATATTTTTTTTTAAAGTATTTTCAAATGATTCTTGAATGAAAAATGAATGTTATAAACAATAAAAAATGCATTTTACAACATCTGGCTCCACCTAGGGATAGTGCTTTTGCCACAGAAGCACTAAGAACTGCAGATTAGTGCCTTCACCTCAGGCATGGAGTCATATATTGCTTCGCATAAACTGAAATGCTATGGCATGTGTACACTTATTTCACTCTGATATTTACAATGAAATAATTCTTATTCTTTAGAACTGAAAGTAGTGCTTTAGGTATTGCCCATTAACAGGGAGTTGTATATTTTCACCATCAAGATTCTCAAGGATGAAGGTATTATTGGATCTCACTTCAGAAATTCTAAAAGGACCATACCAGAGAGGGTCAAACTTCCCATTCTTACCCTTATCCTCTCTGCTGGTATCCCATATCAATACTAATTCTGCAACATTAAAATCAATTTCCTTGGCTTTCTTGTCAAAAATATTTTTCATCCTGGATTGATACATAATCAAGTTGTCTCTTACCTTGTCCTTGTTCTTGCTTAGATCCACCACTTTGTTCATTTATCTTACCAAAGCATTTGGTTCTTCTTTCGCTTCCTGAATCATTGCAATTACTGGCTTCACAAGTTGACTTGGAAACAAAGCCTGAGTTCCATATACTAATTCAAAAGGTGATCTCCCTGTAGATCTTCTTGTAGTTACTCTAGCAGCCCACAAAGCAAACTATAACTTATAATCCCAATCTCTTTGATTTTCTGCAATGGTTTTCTTAAGGATCTTCATCAAAGTTTTATTAGTAGATTCATCTAATCCATTTCCTGAGGATGACAAGCTATTGAATGGGACAAAATAACATTATACTTGTGACAAAAAGCAATGAAGTTACTTGAATTGAAGACTTGAGCATTGTCTGTTATAATTTTGATGGGACATCCAAATCTGCTGAAAATATTTTCTTCCAGGAACTTCATTCCTACCTGGTCATTTGCTCTCTTAGTATGAACTGCCTCTACCCATTCGGTGAAGTAATTTGTTGCTATGAGAACCCACCTGTGTTGTCTACTTGAAGGTGGATTTATTTCTCCAACAAAATCCAATCCCCATTGCCTAAATGGATCCTCTACAAAAACTGGAACCAAAGGTAAAGGAGCTAATCTCTTTTTCTAAGCAAAAAGATGACATTTTTGAAAAATTCTATGAAACTTGTATGTATCACCAAATAAAGTAGGCCAATAAAATTCTTCCTGACGAATCTTATGTGCAGTTACTTTCCAACTATAATGTCCTCCACAAAACCCTTCATGATAATCTTTGATTGCTTCTATAAATCCATCTTCCGTTAAGCATAGCAATAAAATTCCAACAGGATCCTTCGAGTACAATATGCCTTCCATAATCACGTATGGTTGTGCCTTGATTTTTAGTGCCCTTGTTGGAGAGGTAAATCCCCTACGCGGACAGAGGCTATCCCACTAGCCCAAAATGGGTCTAGCAACAATCAATTAATGCTACCATGCAAGTTCCTAGTTGCAAATTGAAAGTGGATTATGAGAACCAACCTGGAGTCCAACGCTAGTGTCGTAGACGAGTTGATACTCTCGTTCCCTTGCTCCGGCAGGTCACGATCCTCACGATCTCCGCGAATGGATACCTGCACATGCAAAGAACGAAGCGAATACAAGCATAAAATCCACTAAATACAACTATATATCGGTCAGAAAAGACATAGATCAAACATTATCATAATGAACAATAAGATCGGAACCATAACGATAGTCGTTTATTAATGAATAATCAACAGAGAAAAATACAACCAAAGTTCTGATGTTGAATCTCTCCTTTGGCTGGGCGAGCAGCTACATATGTCTTGCAATAGACCTTTCTCTCTCTTTGATTGTGAATACACAGCTCAGACTTCTGGCAGCATAACCTCCCTATGCTCCAAGACTCTTACTATCACTCAAGACAAGCGTTATCACTACTAGCACTATCACCACTACTCAAAAACTAGCTTGTCAAATGCATGAGGACAGACTTTTATAGATGGAGAAGGGGAGGAAGATACAATGCATCGAGACACCCATTATGGATTGGCATTATCTCCAAAAAGCCGTTGTGGATAGATGTAAGGGATAGATGATGAATCTCGACATCTAGAAGATTAGCTTTATCCTCAAAAGACTTCATGACTTGAAGGGAAAAAACATCCGGGCGCGCGTTTGTTAAAAATCTTTTCCAAACTCGATTGGCGCGGGTGTTACTCTAAGACAGAGCGCCAATGGGCACGCCTTCTTTTGAGGATCTCCCTCATTGGCGCGGGTAGTACACTGTGGACCTGCGCTAATGGAAAAAGGGCACTTTTCAGGGATATTTTGCACGAGGTGTCTTCAGGGCACATGAAGTCCATACTTAGGGGAACATAATGCAAGTGTTTTTAAGTTATGTCACTGCTCACAGGTCCCGGAATGAGTCCTCCAAAGTATGGGAAAGGGGTAACAGGGACGGTGACCAATGGTGACAAATTACTGTGTAACACCCTATAATTTGTTCTATCCAAAGATTGAGGACAATAAAGAAAGCACAAATAATGAATTATATGCTTATACCATTCTGAACACAAAAATTTATACAAAATCTTCATTCTTGGATGTTGCTCTCCTTCAGTTTCTTCAGCTGCTTTTTCATTTACAAGTGCCAACAAGTTAATTCCCAATGCTTGAAAGTTTGATTCTGTTAACATTTTCGCCAATCCTTGTCCTTTTACCAACTTTTTGGGTTTTATGTCCAAATCATATTCTTGGATCTTGGCAATCCACTTTCCTCTTCCACCTTCTACATCTCCCTGTAATAATACATCTTTCACTGTAGCATTTGGCACATAAGAATTTATTTGGGACTGTAGCACATAAGTTCTAAAAGCTTTTAGGGCTTTTACCAAGGCATACACCTGCTTCTTAAGAATATTATATTTCAATTCATAATTCCTAAGAATCTTACTGAAGAATGCAACTGGCTACTCTCTCTCCTCATCATTCTTCTACAGTAAGACAACAGCTATTGAACTCGATGATGCAAATGAAAAAAATTGGAAAGGCTTCTGATAATCAGGGCTAATTAAGACTAGAGCTGCCTAGAATGCCTCTTTAATTCTGGAAAATGATTCGTTGGATTCCTTAGTCCTTAGTGCTGCAATGTTTACTAAAGTTAGATTACCAATAGATGTAGAACTTGATTGAGATGTAAATGGAATGTGCAAAGGTGGTAATGTGGTTATTGGTTGAGGTTGAATAATTACAGCAGGTAAATGAAAAGTAACAGACTCAAAAGATTGATCTTGACAGCTAGGTTTCTGAAATGAAGATGATGAAAAAGATGAGTCTCTATCAGATGAATGTTTAGATAAGTTGCCGCTTGATGCAAACAATGTAGGGCATGGTCTAATTGAGATCTTAGACTTCCTAACCCTCCTTGAAACCAGCCTTTTAGGTTCAGAAGGATCTTGAACCTTATTTTGTGGAGTGTCTGATCTTGTATGGGGCCTTCTTGAAGCCAGATTTATTGCTTTCATTCAAAACAACCAAATATTTCCTCCTTACTGAGAAACCAGAAGAAAATATTGAAACCCAGGGAAAATCTTCTTGTCTTCTCTCCCCGGCAACAACGCCAATTAATGTTTTTTCCTAATAAACCAATTTCATGGTTTTAAGGAAATTGTGCTTAAGACATTAATAAATATTATTTAGTCACTTTCTATTTTTTGTGTTCTCAAATGAAGGAACTGGAAAATTGGTCTTTAACTCTTAATACATGTATGACCAAAACATCTCTGAATGCCATTTGTTGCTAGATATAAATGATGAATGAAGAAAATTTGAAGGAGAAGCTAAAGATAATATGTTGATCTTTCATAGGAACTACTATCTATAACATAGAGGAATTATGATAATGAGAAATGAATCATAGGCAATATGCCAATCTTTCAAAGAAACTATTATCTATAACTCAGAAAGGAAGTGAGGACCTCAAATATATGAGCGCTATTTTAAGGAATCTTAACCTGCAGCTTCATTACTATACTTGAAAAGAAGAAAACATAGCATGACGCATGACAGAAAAACTTACAAAATTATATGTAGCAACTCATGGAAACCTTTGATTCTTTCATTAATCAACGATGATATCAGAAATATAGTGGCCTAGTCTCCTTGTTCTCCCAAAATTCCAACCCTCTCTTAGTAATTTTCCCCTTTTTATACATTTTAGAATAGTTGTTGATCTCTGTAACTGCATAAATTATTTAGTTGTTTCTCTAACTATATTAATTAAAACTATTAGAAAATTTTACAGAGGTTTAAAGACACCTCAAAGAACATAAGACAAAAAACAACTGAATAATGACAATAACTGTTGGCCTTTTGGCTCTGTTAATCTCCTATCGAATTCCTCTGTATGTGCCTTAATGATAAATAATCTTCTTTAATAATACAAACTATGTTTAACTTGTGCATAACCTAGCTTACGCATATATTGGGCACAGTTCAATTGGCCAGAACAGTAAGAAATTTGACCAACTACCTTGTTCTTTAAATCTAGCTTTAACACTGAAATTTCTGTTTACACAGCAAAATCAACACAAAACAGGCAAAGCAGAACTAAAAGGGAATTAACCCGATTTAATTAACTTATTAGATCTACCTATTCAGTGTTGCATTGACTTTCCCTTATAAATCACAATCGGCACTTATAAACGGTGTAACATCCGAAATATTAATGATTTGCAATATGGCGGACCCGACGATAGAATAAAACATAGCATATATGATATCGGGTCTGGCCATCGCAATCACAATCGGCAGAACCAAACCATATGCATAAAGGCTTGGCGGACCCACCGCAATTATCAAATGCAATATATATTATATCAGGTTCGGCTTCCTAATCGACGCTTATTTGTATTATAATCCCTTTATAAAAGAAATATATTAAAAATGTGTAATCATAATTTATATTAAAGGATATAGTGGACCCTATAGAACTTTACAACAGGGTATATATATATTTCGGGTCCACCATATCAAGTCGCAATCAGTGGTTCTTAACGTTCAAAGCTCTGTTGTATGGCAGACCTGACGGAACCTTAAACCATGATATATATACCTTTCAGGTCTGTCATTTCAAATCGCCATCGGAAATCATTGAATGAACCAATGCATATGCATTTGCTGCTTTATGGACCCACCGAGGTCCGGTGTTAATCACTTTAACAGATGTTTCCTTTGTAAATCCACTACATTTATGCTTTGTGATATATATATATATATATATATATATATATATATATATATATATATATATATATATAGATATCTATATATATACGTGTACACCCATATAACCATTGGCTTCCAATATACCATTATTTCTCCTTCCTTTTGCTTTATCTTTTTTTTTAAAGTATTTTCAAAATATTGTTGAGTGAAAAATGAATTTTATAAACAATAAAAAAGGCATGTTACAACATCTGGCTCCACCTGGGGATAGTGAGTTTTCCACAGAAGCACTAACAATCGCAGATTAGTGCCTTGATCTCAGGCATGGAGTCATATATTTCTTTTCATAAACTGAAATGGTATGGAATTTGTACACTAATTTCACTCCAATATTTACAATGAAATAATGCTTATTCTTTAGAACTGGAAGTAGTGCTTTAAGTATTGCCCATTAAAAGGTAGCTGTAGAGTTTCACCATCAAAATTCACAAGGATGAAGGTATTATTGGATCTCATTTCAGAAATTATAAAAGGACCATACCAGAGAGGGTCAAACTTCCCATGCTTACCCTTATCCTCTCTTCTAGTATCCCATCTCAATACTAAATCCACAACTTTAAAATCAATTTCCTTGGCTTTCCTGTCAAAAATATTTTTCATCTTGGATTGATATATAATCAAGTTGTCTCTTACCTTGTTCGTGTTCTCGCTTAGCTCCACCACTTTGTTCATTCATCTTACCATAGCATTTGGTTCTTCTTTCGCTTTCTGAATCATTGCAATTATTGGCTTCACAAGTTGACTTGGAAACAAAGCCTTAGTTCCATATACTAATTCAAAAGGTGATTTCCATGTAGATCTTCTTGTAGTTACTCTAGCAGCCCACAGAGCCAACTTTAACTTAGAATCCCAATCTCTTCTATTTTCTGCAATGATTTTCTTAAGGATCTTCATCAAAGTTTTATTAGTAGATTCAACTAATCAATTTCCCTGAGGATGGTAGGTTGTTGAATGGGACAAAATAAAATTATACTTGTGACAAAAAGCAATGAACTTACTTGAATTGAAGACTTGAGCGTTGTCTGTTATAATTTTAATGGGAAATCCAAATCTGCTGAAAATATTTTATTCCAGGAACTTCATTACTACCTGGTCATTTGCTCTCTTAGTAGGAATTGCCTCTACCCATTTGGTGAAGTATTCTGTTATTGTGAGAACCCACATGTGTTGTCTACTTGAAGGTGGATTGATTTCTCCGAAAAAATCCAATCCCCATTGCCTAAATGGCTTTTCTACGAAAATTGGAATCAAAGGTAAAGGAGCTAATCTCTTTTTCTAAGCAAAAAGCTGACATTTCTGAAAGTTTCTAACAAACTTATATGTATCACCAAATAAAGTAGGCCAATAAAATCCTGCCTGAAGAATCTTATGTGTAGTTACTTTCCAACTGTAACATCCTCCACAAAACCCTTCATGATAATCTTTGATTGTTTCTGTAAATTCATCTTCCGTTAAGCATAGAAATAAAATTCTAGCAGGATCCTTCCAGTACAATATGCCTTCCACAATCATGTATGGTTGTGCCTTGATCTTTAGTGCCCTATACTTTGTTCTATCCAAGGATTGAGGACAATAAAGAAGGACAAATAATGAATTATATGCTTATACCATTCTGAACACAAAAATTTATACCTGAAAGTTTGATTATGTTAACATTTTTGCCAATCCTAGTCCTTTTACCAACTTTTTGGGTTTTATGTCCAAATCATATTCTTGGATCCTGGCAATCCACTTTCCTCTTCTTCCTTCTACATCTCCCTGTAATAATACATCTTTCACTGCAACATTTGGCACATAAGAGATGAGTTGGGACTGCAGCACATAAGTTCTAAAAGCTTTCAGGGCTTTTACCAAGGCATACACCTACTTCTAAAGAATATTATATTTCAGTTTAGAATTCCAAAGAATCTTACTGAAGAATGTAACTGGCTACCCTTTCTCCTCATCATTCTTCTTTAGTAAGAAAACAGCTATTGAACTCGGTGATGCAAATGAAAAAACTTTGAAAAGCTTCTGATAATTAGGTCAGATTAAGACTGGAGCTGCTTGTGATCCTCTTTAATCCTGGAAAATGATTCTTTGGTTTCCTTAGTCCAATGCACTTCATTCTCCTTCTTCAGCATATTAGTGATTTCTTTCAGGATTTTTGCATAATTGGACACAAAACATCTCAGGAAGTTAATCTTTCCCAGAAAATTTTGAATATCCTTCTTAGTCCTGGGCCATGGTATTTTCTGCACAGCTTGTACTTTGGTTGGATCTATATTTACTCCTTCTTTGGAAACAATGTGTCCCAATAGTTTTTCTTATTCCAGAGCAAAAATGAATTTCTTTAAGGAAAGTCCAAATCTTCTACATTTATTAGAAGTTCTTTTCAGATGATCCAAATGTTCTTCATCAGACTTTGAGAAAACAATAATATCATCCAAATATATCACTACAAACTTATCTCCAACAAAATAAATGTCCATAGCCCTTTGAAACGTAGCACCTACATTCATCAATCCAAAAGGGATTCTGTCATACATAAATGTTCCCCAGGGAGTTGTGAACGTTGTTTTCTTTTGATCCTTCTTAATAATTAGCTCTGAATCTCTGGAAGGACTTGATTTCCATCTATTTGGCTATTTGTAGCGCAATAATCAAGGACTCATATTTTTCCACATTGTTAGTTGCCTCGAATTCTAATTTGAAAGAAAAAGGAAATATATTACCTCCAGGTGCAATTAGAAGAAAACTAGCACCTGTTCCTTCCTTGGAATAAGCTCCGTCAAAGAAACATTTCCACACTTCTTCCATTTGCAACTCTGTAATTAGATTGGCTAAAGCAAGCTGCTTATGATTATCTTCAGCCAGTTTTGCATTATCATGCAGTGTGAAACAAGCGAAATCATCCTTCTCCTAACTATATGCAGGTGAATTTCTTGCTCCTTTTTTTGTAATTGTTTTTACAAACCTAGTTTCTCTATACAATCTCCTCTCCTCCCCACCAAAAATCGGTATAACAACATATGTAAAATATAACTTCAAAACACCTCCCAGTTTAACCCCCCAGGACCTAGATAGAAGCATTCCAAATCTAGCAGGAATATTAGCTACTACAACATCCATGACTAAACCTCTAGCTGGAATTTGGGCTAGTGACACTGCCAAATCCTTAATAACCCCCAGACACTTGACCTTGTTTGAATTGAAAGAATACAAATACCTGGAAGGTTTGGTCACATGTAAATTTAGTTGCTTCATCACTGACAGAGGCATAAGATTATGTGAAGCTCCCGAATCAAACATACAATTATGTAGGAGGAAATCATGAACCAATAGGGAAATATAAAAAGGAGGTATTGAAGAATCTACTTCCTCTACATTTGGACCAAAAACCACTACTAGTTTATCTTCTTTTAGATTTATAGTGTCACTCTCATTTTCTTTTAAATTAATAAACTCAGAAATCTCCTTTTGATAAGTAGATGTTTTTGCAAACTCTGTAAGTGGAACTTGTATTCTTACCTTTTCCAATTCCTTGGTAAGACTAAATAAGTGACCTTGTTTAGCAATTTTTTCATTCTCATCTTCACCTTTCTTCATGACTGGAATTATTTGAGGAATTGAAACAAGTTTTTCCAAAGGAATTTTTCCAGTTTGATCTTGAGAAGACTCACCTCGAAGTATCTGTGTTTTTTCCATTTGCATTTTGCTGCTACTTTCCTTTATTTACTTGTTTTTCAGACTGAGATTTTTGTGGAGTTGCCTTTGATGAGGAAGTTGAAACTTGCTGCTCACTTTCATTTTCTTGATTTCTCAATCTTTTCCTAGATCTCAGGTTATATTTCTTATGTAGTTCATCCTGCATAAAATTAGAAAATTGTTTCCAATATTCAACAATTTCATTTTCATTATGAATATCATCTACTTCATCATACACATATTCTTCTCTTTCAATGCCGAGTTCATCTTCATCAACTGCATATAATGTGGAACTTTGATCTTCAGGTTGTTCTTCACCAGGATCTTCTTCTATATATAATGGTGCTTGAATTTGATTTTGATCTTTACTTTCCTTTTGCAAAATTTGAAAAGGTTTCCTTTTGAATTGGGGATTAAAATTTTACTGTGTTTATCTATGAGATTTCTTATTTTCTAGCTCTAACCTATTTAGCTTATTTGACAAAGTTTTAATTACATTACATATTTCCTCCAATTATTGACTTTGAGAGGATTCTATCTTTGCCTTTCCCTTGTCTTGGGTAGGCTGTGTTTCTAGTGCTTTTCCCGCAACTACCAGATTCCCTTCTATCTCTAAAGCATCTATTTGGATTTGATAAGGCGTTTGAGATCTTATTTCCCTTAATGTAAATCCAAAATTTGATTCAAAATCCCCTGCAAAAGTTATTTTTGCACCAATAGGAGGAGGCTTAGTCTCTGCTGGGAGACTATTGAACAATTTGTTAAATCTTCTGACAAATTCGACCACAATTTCATCAGGCTTCTTCTTTATGGCATTGAACTCCGTTAATGAATATCTATGATCTCTTTTTTCTCCCCATCTCTGAATAAACACACATTCCATCTCTTCCCAAGAAGGAATGGTATTATTGGGAAGTCCTTTGAACCATTTCCTTGCTTCTCCATCCAAGGATTGAACAAAAAGTCTCAGAGCAACATCTAAATGTTCAACATTTAGGCTTTCTGAAAAGTTACAAAATACTACTACATGATTCTCTATTGTCTGTTCATCTTCTCCTGAAAAACTTGGAAGGGTTTTAAGGTAATGATGTGGCATTTGATTGAAAGAATGTGGTAGTTGAGGAGGTGCATACCTATTCACTAAGAATGCAGGTGCTGCAATGTTTACTGAAGTTTGATTATCAACAGATGTAGAACTTGATTGAGATGTAAATGGAATGTGCAAAGGTGGTAATGTGGTTATTGGTTGAGGTTGAATAATTACAACAGGTAAATGAAAAGTAACAGACTCAAAAGATTGATCTTGACAGCCAGGTTCCTGAAATGAAGATGATGAAAAAGATAAGTCTCTATCAGAAGAATGTTCAAATAAGTTGCTGCTTGATGCAGACAATGTAGTACTTGGTCTAATTGATATCTTAGAATTCCTAACCCTCCTTGAAACCAGCCTTTTAGGATTTGAAAGAGCTTGAACCTTCTTTTGTGAAGTTTCTGATCTTGTATGGGGCCTTCTTGAAGCCAAAGTTATTGCTTTGATTTAAAACAACCAAATATTTCCTCCTTACTGAGAAACCAAAAGAAAATATTGAAACCCAGGGAAAATCTTCTTGTCTTCTCTCCCCGGCAGCGGCGAAAATTAATGTTGTTCCCTAAGAAACCAATTTCCTGGCTGTGGGGAAATTGTGCTTAAGACATTAATAAATATTATTTAGTGTGTCACTTACTGTTTGTTGTGTTCTCAAATGAAGGAACTAGAAACTTGGTCTTTAACTCTTAATACATGTATGACTAGAACATCTTAGAATGTCATTTGTTGCTAGATATAAATGATGAATGAAGAAAATTTGAAGGAGAAGCTAAGGATAATATGCTAATATTTCACAAGAACTACTATCTATAACTTAGAGGAATTATGATAATGAGAAACGAATCATAGAAAATATGTTGATCTTTCGTAGAAAATATTATCTATAACTCAGAAAGGAAGTGAGGACTTCAAATATAGGAGTGCTATTTTAAGGAATCTTAACCTGCAGCTTCATTACTATATTTGAAAAGAAGAAAACATAGCATGACACATGACAGAAAAACTTACAAAATTATATGTAACAAATCATGGAAACCTCTGATTCTTTCATTAATCAACGATGATATCTGGAATACAGTGGCCTAGTCTCCTGGTTCTCCCAATATTCCAACCCTCGCTTAGTAAATTTTCTCCTTTTTATACATTGTAGAATAGTTGTTGATCTCTGGAACTGCCCAAATTATTTAAACTGTTTCTCTAACTATATGAATTAAAACTATTACAAAATTGTACAGAGGTTTAGAGACACCTCAAAGAACATAAGACAAACAACCACTGAATAACGACAATAACTGTTGGCCTTTTGGCTCTGTTAATCTGATATCGAATTCCTATGTATGTGCCTCAATGATAAATAATATGCTTTAATCGTACAAATTGTGTTTATCTTGTGCATAACCTCGCTTACGCATGTATCAGGCGCATTTCAATTGGCCAGAACAATAAGAAATTTGACCAACTGCACTCTTCTTTAAATCTGGCTTTAACACTGATCTTTCTGTTTACACAACAAAATCATTGCAAAACAGACAAAGCAGAACTAAAAAGGAATTAGCCTAATTTAATTAACTTATCGGATCCACCTGTTCAGCGTTGCGTTGAATTTCCCTTATAAATCACAATCGGCACTTATAAACGGTGTAACAGCCGAAATATCAATGATCTACGATATGGCGGACCCGACAATATAATAAAACGTAGCATATATGATATCGGGTCCGGCCATTACAATCAGAATGGGCAAAACCAACCCATATGAATAAAGGCTTGGCGGAACCGCCGCAATTATTGAATGCGATATATATTATATCAGGTTTGGCTTACCAATTGACGCTTATTTCTATTATAATCCCTTTATAATAGAAATATATGAAAAATGTGTAATCATAATGTATATGAAATGATATAGAGGACCCGCTAGGACTTTACAACAAGGTATATATATTTCGGGTCCGCCATATCAAGTCGCAATCGGCGGTTCTTAACATTCAAAGCTATGTGGTATGTTGGACCCGACGGAACTTTAAACAATGATACATATACCTTTCAGGTCTGTCATTTCAAATCGCCATCGGCAATCATTGAATGAACCAATTCATATGCATTTTCCGCTTTATGGACCTGCCGAATTTTAAAACATAATATATATATTTCTGGTCTAATGTTAATCACTTTAACACATGTTTCCTTTGTAAATCTGCTACAGTTATGCTTTGTGATATCTATCTATCTATCTATCTACATATATATATATATATATATATATATATATATATATATATATATATATATATATATATATATATATATATATATATACATGTGTACACCCATATAACCATTGGCTTCCGATATACCATTATTGCTCCTTCCTTTTGCTTTATCTTTTTTTTAAAAGTATTTTCAAAAGATTCTTGAATGAAAAATGAATGTTATAAACAATAAAAAATGCATGTTACAACAATCTGGATACCACTTTAGGCTTCTTGAAGAATTGAGGTTTGGAGTAGACAAACCTCCCCAAAACAGACTCAGCATACCCTACTTCCTTCTTCAATCAATGATAGATATGAGCATGAAGGTGCAGGAAGGAAACCACCAACAGCTAGCCCATCACCGGTTAATTAGTCTTATCATAGAAGATGCCCTCGAAAACCTCAAAATTCCTATACATTGGGAAACTTTCAGAGACATGAAAATAGAGGGAGATATAAAATCTCTTGAATATGAAAAGAGCCCCACTGCCAGTGAAAGAGATGAAGAAGAAACAGAGGAGGATGAAGAAGAAACTAAAAAAGATGAAGACAAAAAAAAGAGGGATGAAGAGGAAATAGGTGAGGAAGAAGAGGAAGAAAAAGAGAAGGAAAGTGGAGAAGAGACAGAAGAAGATGCAAAGGAAGAAACTGATGAAGAGAGTGAGGAACTAGAGGGAGAAGAAGAGGTGAAAGACAAAGATGAGAGGGGGAATGGAAAACAGGAGGCAAAAGACAAGGAGGAATCACCCAGGGTATCTCTAGAACCCACTAAGAAAGAGGTAGCAGCTGCCCTCATTGCTCTTAGTACCCCTATCAAACAAAAAGGAAAAAGACAGAGACAAACTCCATTGTACTTTAGGACAAGAAAAAGAACAAGAATAAGGCACAAAAAACCTAAAACTCCCACCAAGGTTCCTATTGTTATTGAAGACTCACCTTAACAGCAGGAGAAGGTGGCTCCTCTTGTGAAACTCAAGGAGAAGGATCCTCAGGAATAGCCTCCCCAAGTCTCCTATCACTTATGTGAGAAGGCCTGTGACTAGATCTCCCTCATCCAAGGGAAAAGACATCCTAGACGATACACAGAAGGACCTACAGGAAGCAAAGGCAATCCTATAGGAAACTCTGCTAAACCTACAGGATACTCATAAATTAGATAAACAAGGGAGTGTGTAGCAAGAAACAAAGATAGAGGACCCATAGATAAGGGAACCTAGTCCTCAACCTAACCTTGACTCCCACTAGAGGTTTATTGAAGGGGGTAGGGTCATTCCACAAAATTTTACCATCCCATTATTTACCCCCTTCCCCTGCTTTTGCGCAGGTCGCTAAGGCTTCGGGCTCTATCAATCTACCCTTTATTCTGCCCTTCAGTACCTCCGTGAATGTGCATGATTGGCCTTTGCGCAGCGCTAACCCGTGGTTCAGGTACTTTTGCGCAACTATGACAATGTATGTTATAGGTTCCTAAGTTATCTCAAGTGTTTTACTTATCTTACTAATCAATCACAGTTAGCGTCATGTAAACTAACATCTTTACCTGCGTTCAATTAATAGATATAATCACATACATTTGTGCATCAAATAAACATTGTAAAATAAACCCAAAACACAATATAATTAGATGTGTTAAGAGAGACTAACTACACAGTAATTGAAGAATACTTATCTTTATTGATATCTTCCAATTTAATACAGACTCTATCCGCCCTGCGCACATAGCTACAGGGGTCCATGCACTCAGCTATGGACTTCGAACCTAGGCGTCTGCACACTCAGCTGCAGAGCCTCTACCTATGCTAAGACCCGAAAACCTTAGACTTCTCTACCAAAACTCCAATGCTTCCTTCTTCTCTTAACTGCTCCTCCTAGACCTTAGTTACTTAGCTCCTTTTTATACAATCCCATGGTCCACAGACAATGGGTAGATATTTACAGCTGACTTGACACTTTACAAAATGAGGGTGGAGAACCCTTTATGACTCTTGACACTTTCGCACTCCGCAACTAAAAAATGCGGAGTCTTTATAATTTTATTACACAATTTTGCCAAAACATGGGCTTTTAGCCCTAAAACTTCTCTTGAGGGAACCCGTTCCCAACAAACTTGCTCATTATTCCTATGAGTATGCAATGATTATGAAATTTGTAATCCACATTATTTTTGCCTAGTCTCTTTTTATTTTGCTAAGAAAAATATATAAGCTTAGAATATTTCTAGTGGGCCATGATGCCTTTTTATTTAGTGCTTTTTTTGAGAATATTTCCAGTGGGTCATGATTCCTTTTTATTTAGTGAGTTATTTTTTCTTCATTGTCTGTCTTTGTTGTATGTGCCTATCTAGTGTTATAGTTGACATTTTCCAAAGGTTCCTTTCTTAATAAGATAGGTTGATGTAGGACAAGGGGAGAATATGCTAACATCTTTTAGGTATAACAATAAAATAAAGATCATAATTAAATGAAAAATTAGGAAATATTAATTTAATAAATAAATAACAAATTATTTACTTAACAAATAAAAATATAACGAATATGGATCATTATTTTAGTTCAAAATTTCTTAAAATAATTTATTTTATCTTTTTTAATTGTTTTTTAGGAAAATGAAAAAGAGAAAATTACAATTAAGCTTGCTCATTATTCCTATGGGTATGCAATGATTATGAGAATTTGTAATCCATGTAATTTTTTCTTTGTCTCTTTTGTTTTTGCTAAGAAAAATATATACGCTTAGAATATTTCTAGTGGGCCATGATGCCTTTTTATTTGGTGAATTAATTTTTCTTCATTGTTTGTCTTTGTTGTATGTGAATATCTAGTGTTATAGTTGGCCTTTTCCAAAGCTTCCTTTCTCAATAAGTTAGGTTGATGTAGGACAAGGGAAGAATATGCTAAGAATATGTGCATATATGACAGAAAAATCAAGACATATTCATTTAATAAATAAATAACAAATTATTGACTTAACAAATAAAAATATAAGCAATATGGATCATTCTTTTAGTGCAAAATTTCTTAAAATAATTTATTTTATCTTTTTTAAATGCTTTTTAGGAAAATGAAAATTAGAAAATTACAATTAAACTTTCTCATTATTCCTATGAGTATGAAATGATTATGAGACTTTGTAATCCACATAAATTTATCCTAGTCTCTATTACTTTGTTGATAAAAAGTATATAAGATTAGAATATTTCTAGTGGGTTGTGATGACTTTTTATTTAGTGAATATGCTTAGAATATTTCTAGTGAGCCATGATTTCTTTTTATTTAGTGAATTATTTTTTCTTCCATGTTTGTCTTCATTGTATGTGCCTATCTAGTGTTAGAGTCATTCATTTCCAAATATTCCTTTCTCAATAAGATACCTATAATGAGTTGCAAGCTCACATAGGGATTTTTATTTTCCAGTTTCTATATAAGGGAGTTCTTTTATGTACTTTTAAACATTGTGAGAAATACCAATACTTTTACATGGTATCACAATAAAATTATTTTTGCCCTAAATATTTTTGTTTTTGTTAATGGAATCTCAGAATTGTTTCTAACTTCAAATCCTGTGTTATCTTGTTTGGTCAGATTTGAGATTGATCATACCTATAAGTTCTTCTTATCAAGGGGTTTCTGGGCTAAATTTGGCACTAAATTTTTGAAGGTTCATTTTTTTGCTCTAGGGTGGTTAAGCATTTACTTTGAAACCATGTGATGCATTTTTGTTTGACCCACTGATTTTTACATTGGTAGATGGTTTTATACAAATTATTTCTTAAACCCTTGCTAGATGGTTTTATACAAATGATTTCTTAAACCGTTGAGAAGTGTCGTCCTTTGGCCACTAACTATGTTTTTCTTTTATTTTTCAAATTGCAGAAATGACGAAGAAAATGAGTAAGCTATTTTTGGTCTCCATTGTATGGATTGCCATCATGCTCTTTCTCATCGGACAATCAGTTGCCGGGATTGGACGTCAGTGTGTGCATGTTCCTGATTGTAAATATTGCCCAAAGTATAATGGGTGGTCATGCGACGAAACTACTCTACGATGCTGCACATAGTGCAACAATGTGCACTTTAAGTGACCATGGCCCTCACATTTAAATATATAGATCTATATATTGTTAGGATGTTCAATATTTGAATAAATATTTCTTATATGTCGCTAGATGTTCTTATTATTTAATTTTTCTTATGCTTTGTCATTTGTTGTTTCTCCATGCAATAATGACAAGATGACAAGATAATCAAGGAACCCTAAAATAACTGGTTTGTAATGTTTTAATAAATATTTGTTATATGTAGCCATAATTAATAGATTAAATGTTTTTTAACTTTTGGTCATAATTTTGAGTGAGATAGTAATTGTTTTATTATTTGAAATTAATTTTTCAATATATAAATGGATTCAACAGACTTGAACATTTCAAAAATAAATTAAAGTTATATTTTTAAACATTTAGCTTTCAAACCCCTATAGGGGTGGTTGAATGTAATAATTACATTAGATGGCTTAACATCACTCTAAAGGGACGAAGGAGACTTGTTGGGTGTATGGAGGAACTGGTGGGGAGCATTTCACATGTTGAATTCCATCTTCATGGAGAGTTCAGTAGCCATTCCTCTAGATATTTTTATGAGCCTCATCATTGGGTAACTATATGGACCTTAATTCACCTCCTAGCTTAGTCAAATCAACTCTTCTCACAATTTATTACATATTTTGGTTGTATTTTGTAATGAGATGAGTAAAAGTCATATATTATGCATAGTGGACTAATCTGCATTGAATGAATGTTTATGAAAGAAAATCATGGATTTTTGGCTAATTAAGGGCTGAAACTCGAATGAGACAAGGAGGATAGATTGTAGGAGATAGATCCTCCTCATTTACTCCTCCCTCATTCGAATATTCCTCCATCAATCACACTAGCTCGGAGTACAAGCAACGAACTCATGGAGATCAAAAGGCAGCTGAGCAAGTGACAGTCAAAGAGCTAGTTTATCTTGAGTTTGGGAGTCAAGCCTCCCTAGATTTAAGGAAGTCATTGGAGAATTCAATTGTATAAATAAAGAGGCCTAGAGCCTCATTAGGATACGATTTTTTGATGTAAAAACACTAGTAATTTTTGTGTTCAAGACTTGTGGAAGACATATTTATGTAATTTTATGTTTTGATAATGAGAATGAGCATTTCCTTGATCCAACACTGAGTTAACTCATAGGGTTGAAGCTCTTGGGTTAGGGCCGAACCCTAGCAACAAAGGCTCCTTTTCTTGTATTTTTATGCTTAGATTATTTCATAAATTAATGATTGAATTGTCTTTAGAATTATTTCATTGCAAGTAGTGTAGATTTGATTAATTTGCTTATTAGTTTTCTTTCATCTATTCTCTACTTCAACAACAGTTTAGAAGAGATAAAGGAATATCAAAAGATACCAATAGGTGTTTTTGGCGTCAGTCCTTCCTTCATGGATCATGGTTTGAGGAAATAACTCATATGCAGCCCTGAAAAGACAGACTTCTAGTTTCTCATGGAATTTAGGGTTTTTTGTACTTAGGCCAACAATTTATCAGTTTGCAAGAGTAGGATTTAGTTATCATTTCTTATATCTTCAGTTTTACATTAGTTCTCATCTTTGATTCCATCTTATTCTGTAATTTTTCCTCATGCATGAAGTAGATAGCTAGCTCATGAAATTTTGTCTTCTTAGATCATTGAAATTCTTCTTGCTTACATGATTTTTGGGTAAATGTCAATGTTTGATGCAGTGCATGTGTTTCAGAAGTACAAAGAGTTTTCATAGACAATAACCTTATTACAAATTCATCCACCCATGATATTCATTTTCTTTCACTAAAACCCTCACCAATTTCATAATTTCACAAGGAAACTTCCCCAAGCTTGTTGAGCAAATCCAACCATCTCGCAACCTTGGTTTTGAGTTCTGAGGTGGTCCTAGGCACTCCCTTGCCTCATTCCATCCACCAACCACCTTCCCTAACCCTTCCATCACCTTCAACACCCATGCTTTTTCTCTTGGTTGTATCCTTTAGAAATAAAGGGGATCATGTAGGCTTTCAAGACAACCTTTAGGTTTTCCTATAGTGGCCTGTGTTGAGGCATAATTGAGGGAAAATCCTCTAGGAAGCTAGAAAAGGTCACCTACTAGTCTCCCCAATTGTTCTAGCCATTCACCATCATCCCTAAGCCACCTGCCACATCACCAAAAGAGATTAGCTTTCACACTTTCACATAAAAAGGACAAAAAGAAAAACAAAATTATTTTAGCTATTTACATGCACAACAGTAGAATGTTTGATGTTTTGAATTTGCATGCTTAGGACAGTAGGATGGAATACATGTTAACTTAGCATTCCTTTGAAGCATAGCCTCTTAGCAGTTAGTTAGAAAATGGTGTGTTTTTTAGCATTTGATTTCAATCTTTTTCCTTATTGCAGTAGACAAGCTTTCTCATAGAGTAGATGTCTCGTTCCCTCATTATTAATCAAGCTTCTTCTGAATCCATAGAAGTCTGGCTTAAAAAACCCTAGTGGTTTATCGCCCACTGAGCAGTCACAAAGAGCAGACCCACCACTTTTACTTATGTATACAACACTGTTGTTGGGCCGTGAATACAACCACTTTTTGAATGCTTATTCCACCCATTTCTACCATTCTTCATCATGTCATTTATCATAATTTATCATATAATTCTATTTTACAATGATTTATGCTCTTATGAATGAATATTATTTATTCTCCTTTATTTCTAATAAATTGATGATTATGCATGATTTTATCAATGATAGTTTTAATAAATTGGTTGTAACACTATTCACCATTTTTAGCCTCCAATACAATTTCCAGACTGAAGATCTGAGCATTAAATATTCCAACTCAGAAATTCGTTGGAATAAGAAGTGACAGGTTTGCGGTTGCGATTCTGGGCAAATGAAGAAGCATCTGAAAAATCTGGAACATGGGTTTTGTCCAGAACGGACCAAATTAACTTTTTTAAAGAACAGTTTGCCCAAATTCGACTTGTATTGAGAGAAACATAGGGTTATTTGAGCACGATATTCTCATATTTGCTGTGTGGCCGTTTCCCAAATCTCAGCTACAAAGCCAAATTCGCCTTGCTCTTGTTGAAAGATAGATGGAAATATATTTTCTTGTTGATCAATTGGTTGGAAACAATCAAATTTTGTAAGAGAAATCATGTTGTAATTATCTTTGTTGTAACTTCTCTCTCATCTCTCTCTATTTAAATGAAAACAGAGATCAGAGATGGGGATGGAAAAATGATGGACAATTGAGGATTCAGAATTGGAAATTCAAGAATGATGATGGGAAAGGATAGAATAGGAGGAAAACGAGATTTTTGCACTACCATTGTAATTCTCAAAGCTTCAGTTGTTGTAATAATTTCACAGTTTGATGATGAATAAATAAAAGGGTTGTCGTTCATTCTTCTCATCTGAAGTAGCCCAACAGCATCTGCTGGCGGCTAAGGGCCCAGCCTCCGGTGGAGTATGCTGCTGCTGTATTATATCTTTCCAATTTCCACCGTGTGATGGTTTGATTTAATTCCTATTTCTTTGAATCATATTGCCTTGTAGTTTCATGTTTTGGCAATGAGTTGTTATAATATTTTATGAAATTGCTTTATTGCACAAGTTGAGATTGAATCGCGTGGCTGTTCTTTTTCAACATAACAGAGATTATTGTGCTTTTCTACTTATATTGTTATGTTGTTCATTTCAATTGTGAGGCTTCCCTGTTCATTTCAGACTTTGATATTCATTATAGACTGCTGGTTATTCGATTCCTTTAATTACAGTTTGTTGTCCGTTTACTTTGTTGTTCATTTCTGTTGGTTAATTGCAAGAGTTTTCTTTTAAAGAGTTTTCCTAATTTACTTTCAATAGTAGCTTTAGTTCAATTTCTATTTCCTTTTGATTGTTTTAAGCAGGGCTGTCAACTGTAGAGAACATTGGTTACTACTTCCTCGTTCTAAGATTGATTGTCTTGTTCTAGTTGATTTCAATTGTATCAATCTCTAGAGGAATGAGTTACTGCTATTGTATCCTTGATTGATGTTTACTGAGTGAATAATTGGATTTCAGAGCATTTGAGTTTATGTTGTTGTAGTTAAATTTCTTCTCTAGCATCCATTTACTTCTAAGCACTATACTGCAAAACATTACTCTTGAGTAAATAGCCGCCTCAGACTGAGTACACTCTTGAAATAAAAAGTCATCCCTAGGTTGATAATTAATGTGAATATAATTAGGATTTAAAAAGACACCTTTTTATCGCTCGACATTTTGGCGCCATTGCCGGGGAGAGTGTAGCCATTTTTAAAGAGTAGTGTGCATCTGATGAGTGCCTGTTAGGAAAGAATTGGGTATTAAAAACAGAAGGTAAGAACATGCGTACAGAGCATCTAGAAGCCCTGCTCCCCCGCTCGCTTTCCAACATATCTGTTAAAGAACTTGGGGTAGAAATAAATGTTTGAATTTTTGTGTGAATGATTAAAAAAATAGAAACTTTGAAAAATAAATCTCATGATTTCACTTAAGTGGTGATTTCACTAACCAATTGACAGGAACATTTGAAGAAGGAGCCTTAAATAAACACATGAAGAACATCTTCTATTATGGTAAGAAATGGATCACATTTTTACTTCTGAATTTCCTATCAAAGATCTAGGAGGAGTGACACAAATGCACATAATTCCCCCATTGTCTCTACCAAATTTTCATGGCTTGACAAATGAAGACCCAGATACATTCTTATTTTTGTTTGAAATACTTTGTAGAGGATATGATTATTGTACTAATGATCAAAGGTTGAAATTGTTTCCTCTTACTCTAAAAGGAGCAGCTCTCCAATGGTTCATGAGTTAATAGTCTTCAACATTTGTCCATCTCCAATGTTCTTTAACACATGGTCAATCAAGAATTGTTCTATTACTTCCATTTCTTCTAATAGCTTCATTTCTTTAGCAACCTGCATAAACATATCTTGTAAAGGTTGTTCATCACCTTCATACATGCACAAATCAATAGTTTCAAAAATTCTAGGATCCTTTTTCTTCGATGTGTCAATCATCACATCTCTCTGCTGATTTGAACTTGTCCAACAGTTCAGGAAATCATCAATGATTCCTTCCTTAGTAAGTAAACCTCTTGCTTGTGTCTACAATAGCTATCTCCCATCTCTAACTCAGTGATTATGAGTTCTTCTCTTAATTTGATATGCTTTCTCCTCTTTACCTGTTTTTGCAACAACTTCCACTTTATCTTCTTTCTTTTCATAGTCTAACCATATCTTTGGTTTCCTTCACATTTTTCTAGCAGCACTATCATGTTATCCATAATTATCTTCAGTTCTATAATTTCTCTTTCAAATACCTCTTGACTCATCTTCTCTCCTTTGCCTTGTTCCTTGGCATCCTCCTTTCCTTTATTGTGGCTTCTCTCTGAATCCCTACTATTACTATTAGTAGTCATTTCCTCGTATCGCTAAGAGCTTCTCACTCACTATGAGTTTCTCTATGCCTCTGCGACAACAAGTCCTTCTTGCTATCACTTAACTCACCAATCCCTTCTCTGGACTTGGTCTTTTGGTAAGCACTGGTTCTCTATCTCTGGAACCTCTTGAGCATCCTCTTCTGCTGTCTTTAGGCTTGTATCCTCAACTCACCTTCTCTTGAGAACAATTCAATTGTTCTCCCTATCCAACTTTCAGCTAGAGTATTTAAGTTCACTACCACCAACACAACACTTCTCTTTCTCTACACAGTCTGCTACTGTGTGTTGCCGCTACTACTCTCTTCCATTTATAAAAAAACACTTCAAATGAACCAATCCTCAAAATACAACTCATACCTAATGATCTCTCTTTTCATCCTTCACTGGCTGGACAATACACATGCTGCTTTACTTTTCATTGTCTGTAATTCAACCCTTCTTCAACTGAATTTATATTCTTGTTGAATACATCCATATTCGCTTTCTCTCCTTAAAATAGTTTTGCTGTAATTTCACTGCCTGCATTCACCTACACATGCCATTAAAGCTTTAAAACTTACCAGATCCTTTATGATCCTAGCTTCCTCAAATCCCTTTTTCATAGTCTCTCTTGAATAACTAGTTGAAGTCTTCATTTCCTGTAACATGTCAGAATTCTTTTGTGCCTGACTCCTTGCACTCTCTGTTCTCCCTCTGTGTCAGATCCATTACCATGCCAATTATTTATGCTGGAAAATAAAATTTGGTTTCTCAATCAATCTCCATAGAGCATTAATCTTGCTCTGATATGAAAATGGTGCAGGGTTACCCCTACAAATATCCACAATATGCATGAAACACATAAAACTAATTTTCCCAGGTGTATAACTCCCTAAGTAGTAAAATATTCAATCTCCAAATGGTTAAGCCCTTTATAACATTCATTATCCCTTTTTATGAAGCCTCTGTCAAACATCCCTTATCGGAACTTAAGAAACCCCTCAAAACCTTTATATGGCCCATAGTATGCAGATATAATACCTTTTCCCTCTTAATACATCGGTTCATTTGTGAAAACCACACAAAACCACATATCAGTGCTTATTTTGTTTATAACCCAACTACAAAGGAAATCCCCGTAAAAAACACCATTTTTCGCCATTTGTACGACCTTTGCATAGAACCCAAGGTTGTACCTCATCGCTGATTGCAATCAACCCTACCACAGGTCTTTAACACAAATATATATAACACCACATTTCTTCGACTTCGATCTCTATGTTTACAAAGAATTAAAAAGAAATTTGCATAGGCTGGATCTTAATTATTTTTCACCTACATATATAAAAATGTCGGGTCCACCTTAAGCCACTCCACTCCACCGACATACCAAAATCCAATTGTCCAATCGCTGATCGCCTTATCGCTATCGACATATTACATATGCATTGCCCGATCGCTACCACTCGAACCCACCGACGACACGATTTGCGATTAGATCTGGACCGTCAATCTAAATCTTGATCCGACGGTCCATGTTTAATCGCAGGATCACGATTGCTCCATTCCAATGGTTCGTGCCGATGTTTTCAAAAGGCTTAAGCCACCGCGACCTGATCTTAACCATTGATCTAAATGATCCAATGTCTATTGAGTGTCACCACTTCACTTCTCATTCTTTCTGTTACTTGGATTTTACGTTGTTTTCAACGTTGTTTCTATGGTTTCTGATTGGTCACGTGGGGCTTTTCAATGACGCACTATCCCTCCTGAGCTTTGTTTTGATCACTCTAATGGATTTAACAATTCATTAGGATCCTCCTTGTCATGTTCTTCTCTGTGTGTTTTTCGAATTCCGCTCCTCTGCATTCACGCGATCCACTTGCATTAATATTTATAGATGCAATCCTCTGATGCATTCAACAATCATTCAACACTCAATCACACATTATACAGTCCTACTCAATTACTGTATATATAAATAGAAATGAATAATTACAAAATGGAATCCCTGTTCCTCAGGCCCGATTCCTCTTTACAATGGCCTTTTATTTACAAATCCGCCCGTAGGATGTAAACCACTCCTAATATCTAACCTATCCAACCCCTGAATTATACAAGGAAATCACAATTTATACTAAGAATGGATCCATGACCCAATTCTAGTTCAGAACCAAAAATCTCTCACCTCCTCCTAAAAAGTCTCTTCAGTTCCACTCTTTACTAAACAACCACTAAATCAAGCTTTCAGTTTCTTCATTTTCTATTTAAAACCAATTAAATCTAACAGTTTAGCCTGATCTCCACACAAGGAGAATCAATCAACCACTATGCCCATTTTCTCATATTTTACAATAAATAAACACCCTCACATATTTAAATAAAAATTAATTAAACTGTTGCCTTCCAACCCCTTGCTAGTCACAACATGTGATCATGCTGTCACATTGTTGACTAGGCCTGAATGATCCTGCATCATACTCCCAAAGTTGAAAGTTTCCATGGACTCCTATTCATGCGTCTTTCTATTTCCTCTGTTGTAAACTTCATCAAAATTCATTACCCAACTAGTTACCTGATCCTTTTAATCTGCAAGTGTATTTACTGCCTCCTTTATTTCTCTTGATTGCCAAACTTTGTGTTGTGGATGTCTTTTTGCTTTGCATTCATAAGCATATCCTTTGCATAATGTTTTGGTGCTGATACCATATATAAACACCTCCTCAAACAACATAAATCTTTGTTTCTCTATCTATCGTTGTCATGTCATCATACCAACAGAATTGATCTCCATCTTCATGTATTTTCTCTTGTCTTGTTCCTGACTGTTCCTTTTAACTTCTAACTCGATCCCCAGTATCTCCTTCTATTTATAAACCAATTTCTTTATGTTGTTCTGTATATCCTTCCAACTTTTGTTGATTCGCTGACTTTGACAAATCTTTATGCTCATCACCTTTGTAGTTTTTATCATCCATATATCAAACAACTTAAGTAGAGTCCTTCCACTCTCAAAAGAAGATTGAGCATTGTTTAATATAAGAACATATAGCCTTCCAACTATATATTGTTCTCTGGCTGCAAATATCTTAATTATTGAACTTTGTTCAATTTTCTCCAATTCCCCATTAAACTTAGTTGAACTTCTCACCCAATTTCCCAATTGCACCCTCAATATAAACTCTTGACATTCAAGTCTTCGTTGTATTAAGAACAAAATCTATCTATGGACTATACTTCCACATCTCCTGAAATCTTCTTCATCTCGGCGATAACTAGTTTAAGAGCTATGTCAACTCTCCTTCCTCTATTCCAAACTTCTGAGTCAACTCATTACTTACTCTCATCTTCTTATTTTGATAAGGAAAACAGACTTTCTGCAGCTCTAGAATTTACACCTTCCCTCAAATTTATTTGTGTAAACATATCTCCAAGAGTAGTTTGTCTTTCATCCTGAAAACCACATTCAACAATTAATAATTCAAAGTCAGAAAATATATTACATTTCCTATCTCTGTCCTGATTAATTCTGCTCCATAATTTTACTGATTTGTCATCCTCTTGATGTATATATGACATGTCAAACTTGTCACATTGTATTGTCTTGAAACAATCTTCTTTGTCTTCACTTTGTTTGAATGTTGTCTAAGTTCTGAATTCTATTCTCTGCTCTTCTCCTTGGCCTTCCTTCCTTTCACACTCCTTTTCATTCTTCTTGTTCCTTCCTTACAAATATGTAAGCCACTCAGTTGTCTTTTCCATTCCTCCTCAGTTTCAATAAAAATCTGCCACTCAGAGCCTAAAGTTCTATTTGTTTCCATACAAGAAACAAAATCACCATATACCATAGGTTTCCCATTCCACTGTTGAGTCCCTTTCACAATAGTGAAAATTACTATTATCACGATGAATATCACCTTCCACTGTTCCCCTGGGTTGCTCACTGCATATGCATTGTTCATAAAAGCATCCTTACCTTTATCCTTTAAGATTTCCTGTCTATTTTCAGTTTTTTGTTTACACTCCCCTTTACTCTTTTGGAAATTTGTACAAATAACATTGTCTTCAATTTCCAATTGTGCATCAGTGTCCACCAACCTATTTTTTTGTTCTTGTTTATCCTATTTTCCTTTCTTCTTCATAACCTTGAATGCATTAATTGTACCTCCTTGGGTTGAATTTTCTTTATAAACCTTGGTTCTATCATCTTCCATAATACACCCTTTAGTAAGAGTCCTTTCCATTAATGATCCATTATGTCCTTTCAAGATAATTTCTTTTCCATTAACTATCAATACAGGTTCATAATTTTTGAATAAAAATTGAAGAGATAATTCCATTACCTCAAGTGTTTGTACTGCATCTACACTCTTGTTTGCTCCTTCCATAAGTTCATCTTCATATTTCTTTTCTACTTCTGCTTTTGCAATCTACAACTTCTTCTTGTCCTCAAACTGTCTGCCATCTTTCTACCAAGTCTTACTGGATGCATCATCTTCATCTTCTTTCGTAGTCTTCAACATTTGTCCATCTCCAATGTCCTTTAACACGTGGTCAGTAAAGAATTTTTCTATTACTTCCATTTCTTCTAATAGCTTCATTTCTTCGGCAACCTTTATAAACATATCTTGTAAAGGTTGTTCATCACCTTCATACATGCACAAACCATTTGTTTCAAAAATTCTAGGCTCCTTTTTCTTTGATGTTTCAATCATCACATCTCTCTGCTGATTCGAACTTGTCAAAAAGTACAGGAAATCATCAATGATTCCTTCCTTAGTAAGGTAAACCTCTTGCTTGTGTCTACAATAGCTATCTCCCATCTCTAACTCAGCTACTCAGAGTTCTTCTCTTAATTTGATATACCTTCTCCTCTTTACCTATTTCTGCAACAGCTTCCACTTTATCTTCTTTCTTTTCATAGTCCAACCATATCTTTGGTTTCCTTCACATTTTTCTAGCAGCACTATCATGTTATCCATAATTATCTTCAGTTCTATAATTTCTCTTTCAAATACCTCTTGACTCATCTTCTCTCCTTTGCCTTGTTCCTTGGCATCCTCCTTTCCTCTATTGTGGCTTCTCTCTGAGCCCCTACTATTACTATCAGTGGTCATTTCCTCATATCGCTAAGAGCTTCTCACTCACTATGAGCTGCTCTAAGCCTCTATGACAACAAGTCCTTCTTGCTATCACTTACCTCACCAATCCCTTCTCTGGACTTGGTCTTTTGGTAAGCACTGGTTCTCTATCTCTCGAACCTCTTGAGCATCCTCTTCTACTCTCTTTAGGCTTGTATCCTCAACTCACCTTCTCTTGAGAACACTTCAATTGTTCTCTCTCTCCAACTTTTAGCTAGAGCATTTACGTTCACTACCACCAGCACAACTCTTCTCTTTCTCTACACAGTCTGCTACTGTGTGTTGTTGCTACTACTCTCTTCCCTTTATAGGAAAACATTTGAAGTGAACCAATCATCAAAATACAACTCATACCTGATGATCTCTCTTTTCATCATTCACTAGCTGGACAATACACATGTTGCTTTACCTTTCACTGTCTGTACTTCAACCCTTCTTCAACTGAATTTCTGTTCTTGCTTAATACATCCATATTTGCTTTCTCTCCTTACAATAGTTTTGCTGTAATTTCATTTCTTGCATTCACTTTCACATACCATTAAAGCTTTAAAACTTATCAGATCCTTTATGATCCTAGCTTCCTCAAATCCCTTTTTAACAGTCTCTCTTGAATAACCAGTTGAAGTCTTCGTTTCCTGTAACATGTCAGAATTCTTCTGTGCATGACTCCTTGTGCTCTCTGTTCTCCCTCTGTGTCAGATCCATTACCATGCCAATTATATACGTTGGAAAATAAATTTTGGTTCCTCAATCAACCTCCACAGAGCGTTAATCTTGCTTTGATATGAAAATGGTGCAGGGTTACCCCTGAAAATATCCATAATATGCATGAAACACATAAAACTGATTTTCCCAGGTGTATAACTCCCTAAGGAGTAAAATATTCAATCTCCAAATGGTTAAGCCCTTTATAACATTCATTATCCCTTTTTATGAAGCCTCTGTCAAACATCCCATATTGGAACTTAAGAAACCCCTCAAAACCTTTATATGGCCCATAGTACGCATATATAATACCTTTTCCCTCTTAATACATCGGTTCATGTGTGAAAACTACACAAAACCACATATCAGTGCTTAATTCGTTTATAACCCAACTAAAAAGGAAATCCCCGTAAAAAACACCATTTTTCACAATTTGTACGACCTCTGCACAGAACCCGAGGTTGTTCCTCATTGTTGATTGCAATCGGCCCTACCACAGGTCTTTAACACAAATATATCTAACACCACATTTCTCCGACTTTGATCTCCTTGTTTACACAGAATTAAAAAGAAATTTGCATAGGCCGGATCTCAATTATTTTTCACCTGCATATATAAAAATGTCGGGTCTGCCTTAAGCCACTCCAATCCGCTGACATACCAAACTCCAATTTTCCAATCGTCGATCGCCTTATCACTATCAGAATATTACATATGCATTGCCCGATCACTACCACTCGAACCCACTGACGACACGATTTGCGATTAGATCTAGACCATCAATCTAAATCTTGATCCAACAGTCCACATTTAATCGCAGGATCGGGATTACTCCATTCCAATGGTTCACGCCGATGTTTTCAAAAGGCTTAAGCCACCGCGACTTGATCCTGACCGTTGATATAAATGATCCAATGTCTACTGAGTGTCACCATTTCACTTCTCGTTCTTTCTGTTACTTGGATTTTATGTTGTTTTCAGTGTTGTTTCTATGGTTTCTCCTTGGTCGCTTGGGGTTTTCCAATGACGCACTACCCCCTCTGAGCTTTGTTTTGATCACTCTATTGAAAATAATACTGAGAGGGCCAGTGAATCAATATTATCAGCTTCTTTTTCAATTTATACAAATATTTGCATATCTGATTAATGAAACTTACGAATACCTTTCATACTTATAACTTAATTTAGTCTTTAGATATTGATCATTAATATGTGTGTCAGAACCATATAACAGTAAGTAGGAATAGAAAAGTAGAGCAGACAGTCACACAAAAGAACACAAGATATAAGGTGGAAACCCAATGTGGGTGAAAACCACCTGTTGCAATATGTCTCTATCTTCTTTCAATTAGAAACTTCTTTTTACACTGATTTTGTACTGGTGCAGACTTATACCAGCATGCAGGCTTCAACCTACAGAAGGCTTCAACCTTCTCTCGTTCTCCAGACTATCCTGGAAAGGAGCTACAACCCCCTTAGCTCTTGTACTAGCTGATGTACTAGTACGTAGGTTCTGACCTACAGAGGGCTTCAACCTTCTCTTTTCTTCCAGGGACCATGTCTCATAAATTTTCAGACTGGATCCATGAATATCAATCAAATATCAAATAGATCTACAATCAACCAATTTCCTTGTACAAATACTAAATTAATAACTTCTCAGAACATAGTACCAGTAACCAGACATCAATTCAGAACCCAGAACACTACAGTAATAAACAAAAGCAGGTAAAACTTATTTCAAGAAAAGTCCGCAACTTCACCAATAGAAATCTGCGTACCTACATAGTATTCACTTCTTTAGCCTGCAGATATATGTGCCTCTCGTGTGTCGAACCTGCAGGTATCCGCACCTACGCTCTGTCAAACCTGCGTATATCCGCGCCTCTACTCCTCGACCCTGCGGAATACGCACCTGCATTGTGTAAAACCTGCATATATCCGCGCCTGCTCTATGTCGAACCTGCGGGTATCTGTGCCTCCACTATGTCGAACCTACAGGTATTGTTGTTGGGAAAAGTATCCAATTCGGAATGCTCCTATCCCACTCTAAGGTGTGATAGTGCCTTAGCAACAAACGAAGTAAACTAATTGAGTATTATTCTTTATGAAATGTAAATGAGGAAGAAGGATCTAACTAACCTGTGTCTTCCGCTAGTTTGTCGATCCAAATCACTCCTCTCTTCAGTAGCTCCCAGCTTCCTGCTCCTTCACCGGCCCAGCTTCACTGAATTCCTGCAAGATCACAAGAGAGAGAAACTACATGAAGATACAGATATACATTCATAAAAAGCTGAAGATCAGATTAAGCTAAACATGTAAGCATAACAAAACATCATTGGTACACAGCATGTAGGAGAAACTCAAATGGTTTATTGATATGATAATAAAGTCAAAGACGAGATACAACCAAGTGAGTTCCGATCCAACATCTACCTCCCAACAAAGGAATCCCTTCCTCTCCTCCAACAAAGCATAAATCACCCAATGTACTAATCTCAATCTCAAACCAACAGCAATTCTCTGCAAAGTACAAAATTCCAGCCTCCTGAACCTCTGGGTGAGAGATCCATATATAGATGTAAGCAGAGAGGATGAGTCAGCTTATGTTTTGACTTGTGGCTTCTCTTTGTCAGTTCTTGCTTCCACTTGGAGGTTGAGAACCTCTTACTCATCACTAGTCGAATTCATTGAGGCAAGTGTCATTGGAGAAGATTTTGGAAGCTTCCAGGGTCTTTCCACCTCGTTGAATGAGCTTGCCATTTGTCATTTCCCGCTAAGTGCACCCTGGTAGTGCTTCCACCTGCGTTGCAGTGCACCTAGCCAGTGTAGAATCTGCATTTCAATGCAGGCAGCTAGTGGAGCCTCTGAATTGATCCTGAATTGACTATTTCTGAGTGGTTTTTGGTGGAGAACTTCCGGGAGAAGCTGTCATTTGTTGACCTTGTTCCTTTATGAGTTGTAACAACATCTTTAGGGACTTTGGATCACTTGAATTATGGGCATTTCATGCTTATAGTTGTAAGGCACAAAAATGTCTATAACAGTTGCCCCCTAAAGTATGAGGTCGTTTATCGGGTGAAATGCTTTATTAGGAGGATCCGAAGTTCATTCAATGCTGGGAGGAGTCCTATAATAAGATACAATACAATACATTATTTTTCATACTGTTTTCATGATCTAGCTGAGGCGGGCATTCCCATGCTCAGCTTTATAAATTCATTTCTATGTACATAGGACAGACAATTGTCTGATGATAGACTGATGATCTTGCTGAAATCATCATCCTTTGTTAGGATGATTGTCTGTGCTGCAATGTTGTACATGTCAATGTCTTTATTTTTCCTGAATATATATCGCATCCCGGATGGATGAAACTAGATCCGGGGTCTTCAAACTCATTCGATCTTCACTCTAAGTACAAGTCGATCCATGTGAGAAATGTTCTGAAGTCAAACATGGAAAGACATCGCTTGATTACCGTTCAATGATGTAAACCGTTAACAAGCGCGAGAGGAATCACCGATAATGATAATGACCCTCAAGGTACTGCAGTACATTTCACATGGCGTGAATAAAGGACTTGGCGTCGAACACCACGAAAAATCTTTCAGTCGAAGGTCATTGATGTATACTTGTCGCCGGAAGTGAAAAACTTGCCATTGAGGCATGCAAGCTTCAAAGTACTGAAGGGGGTGTCCCTAGATCAACTTCTTGGATAATGAGCTGATGTCGACAAGAAGCGATCCATCAAAGGAGGGCCTTAATGTATCCCACATCAATGACACGGAACGGAGCAAATGATTTTGATGGATGTGAAAACGATCTGATGATGTATAATTCAGGGTGGCGGTCATGAAAGAATGAAGGATAATGTATGGTAGTGGATGGGACACAGTTGACTTCTCTGGATGACTTCTCTTGAACATATCTGCGACACTTGTGTGATGGATTGGTAGCATTTACCCCAAAGGTGGATGGTATGGCGAGACCATGGCGATGTGACCGGTGAATGAAACAACCCAACCCGACTCAGGCACGGAGTGGAAGTGTCATGTTCAAGAGCGACTTGCTACCAATAAAGTTCTTTGAGTTTCTTCCCAAATTTTCCCCAGTCATTGCTGACCAGTACCTCTTTATTTTTGTCAAGCTTGAGGAGGATAACATGTGCTTGTTCTATAATTTTCCCTTCGGGCAAACCCATCGCTATGTTTTAACGAGCCTAGCGATAGTGAAACTCGTTCTCGTCTAAACACAAGTTTGTCGCTATTTATGTTTTTTAACGAGTTTAACGACAAAGATAACTCGGTCCCTTTTCATTTTTAGAGAGTCTGAAAAGGTACGTAAAGTCAAATCCGAAAGTCCTTTTTCGTCATCTAATCCCTTAAGTCCGAAAAAGTATAAAACAATACAGAAGGGATGAATTTTCGATAGTTTTCACGAGCCGAACAAAACAAGCACTCGATCTTTTTGTGCAATAATCCCTCAGGTCCAAAAAGATTAAAATATAGAGGAGGGATACGAATTCCGGTCGCTTTAACGAGTTGGAAGGACAAAACTTGGCAATCTTTTCATATTTTACAAGTCAGATGAAAAGAGCTTAAAGAAGACTCGTCTTTTGAGGAACGAGTGATAAAACGGGTAGCAGCTAATTCCAGGTAAGGGTTGGAACTTTCCAATCACGGCAGTGTCACAAGGATGGCTAGTGAAATCACTCTTCGCAGCTGTTCCTCAGAATGGGTAAACAATCAAATGGAGGTGAATGATTGGCCAATGGAAAAGTGGAGGTGATGGTGCAAACACGACCAAGGCTTTAATGGCTGATAATGTTACATTCACGGTGGTTATTTACCGGAGGGTAGTTCATTTTTTAATGAGCTTAAACGTGGAAAAACACTGCTCAGTCTTATGTTTATTTTTTAACGAGCATGAACTATGTGCTAAAACTGCTCGATCTTATGTTTATTTTTTAACGAGCATGAACTATGTGCTAAAACTGCTCGATAATCCAGTCATATGATAAGAATGTCTCATGTAAGATGCCATTTTTTATGGAGGTTGCGCCTTACAAAGCTTTGCCCCGCATCCTTTCATTATGCAAGTTCGGAAACGACTAATCCTACGAGTTTAAAGGGTTAGACCTACAGGTTTAAAGGGAGGACCTAAAAATTTTAAAAATAAATAGCCGCCCCTTTCTTGCACTCCAAAAGGTTTACATGCCCCCAGGTATAAAGTATGGTTTCAAGGTTACCCCTTCTTAGTCCAATAAAACATTTGTTTTACCGGGAGAGGCCTACCTCTTTCAGGTTACCAAAGATTGTCTCACTTGCGCAGCAAACAAAACATTTCTTCGGTGATGTCTACCGAGATAGACAAAGGTGAGTGACAACGAGCGCCAAACACATAACTTTGACAAAAGAATATTATTCTAGAATAACCCCTCTTCTAAGACGGATGGGGTACAGACTAGTCATATTCTCCCGTGGAAACCTACACTATACCCAAAGTTTTCCTTTCGAAGAAGACCAGGACGCATGCCCCCTGGGTTCCAGTCATATCCCTCCGAATTACTCGCGCTCATCAGGAGGACGAACCGTGGGTTGAGACATTTCTTGCGTGAAGAGACCATTTAGGGAAGGTATATGACTATTTGTGATGCGGGATCCGGGAAATGAAAGCTGGTCCACGAGCTTGACCACTCTTCCTTCGTGCGGAAAACACATTACTCTAAAGAGTGAGGAGACGATGGCTCCCATGCAATATATATAGTCTCATCCAAGGAGTAGGTTATAATCCAAGGGTCCTTGAACGACCATCACGTTCATTTGAACGGTCTTCCCTTTCAATGTGATAGGCACATTGGGGAGGATCCCTAAAGGTCGACTGGTTCCTTTATCAAAACCTGTCAGATTTCTCATTTCAGGCAAAAGCGCTGGCAAACCAAGCGCTTTCCAAACAGTGGAGGAATGGATACTCACAGATGCCCCTTCATCAATGATGGTGCCAGCCATGACCATTCTGTATATTTGGACGATAATTCTGAATGGTATGCTTACTGGAAAACGGGGTCTTCCTAGTTGGTTCCAGTCGAAGGAGACAACTAGGTTGCTTAGTGGTGGGACCGAGTAAACGGCAGGGTATCGCTCTGACAAACTTCCTTCCTGCGATAAAGGAATGGGGCGAGTGCCCCCATGCTCGTCGAAGTTTGTGTTGAGGAAGAGAATTTGGATGGTGTCATCTTTATCCTCTTCAGTGACTGTATCATTCGAAGATAAATCCTCTGAAGGCAAGACCGGGTCAACTGCCACCTCGACCTTTTGACTTTCGTCGGGTATGGATTCAGCTGGTTCATCTTCAATGACCGACACTTCAGCTGACCACTTGAGCGGGCCAGCTGGATTTTCAACTAACGAAGGACTCGGCAAGAGTGTTTTATATCCAGGAGGAAGTCGTAACGGTGAAACCAGACGATCATCCAAAACTATTTTCGGTTCGTCTAAGAAGGGACAACGATGGATGGCATGGTCGCCTTCGCACAGTCTACAGGGAGATCTAGCTCTCCCTTTTTGTCCAAGGACTTCACTTTCGCTAGTTAACGGTATGCATTCAACATGGCTATCAGAGGTTGATGCCACCAGATTGTGCAAACGGGGAGACCAGTCCCTTAGTATCCGAGGGATGTAGGGACAATCTCTGTGGAAGTGGTCTCCCTTGCATATGACACATGGCGATTTAGGCCTAGTCAGTGCTGTGTGTGGATTTTTGTTAGACGACACTTGTTTGCCCCCAGTCGCTTTTGGCTCCTTCTTCTTCTTCTCTTTCTTCTTCTTTTCCTTCTTCTCCTTAGGAACTTGGTTTTTTGTTTTACCAGTTCCATCAAGCGAAGAGGAAGGAGGAGAGGAAGAATTAGAGGAAGTAGAAGGCTGGTGGGAAACTCTAGACTGGTCTAACTGTTGATTCGACTATTCAGGAATAGTAGTGTTCTGAATGACATTGGTTGAGAAGAGCCAGACCGGCAAGCCAATTGTCAGTCCTGGAAGCGACAATGTGGCCATATGGGGCGCACCAATATCTCCCCAAGAGGAGAAAGGACTAAGATTTCCACCAAGGGGAATTCCTTGGTTGGTGGGTTCCATTTTCTCAAACTAAAGATCAATGCAGGAAAAAAGGGTGATTGTTCCGTTTAAAATAAATTTTAACGACGCTTTAGACACAACTTTCTTTTTCGATTTTAAAGAGTCGAGAAAAAGCAAAAGATGACTCTAGTCTCCTTCGATGTTTTAATGAGCCGGAAGTGACAAATGCTCGGATGGAATTTTTCCGTTATAGAGTCTAAAAAAGGCCAAAAGGAACTGCTCTGGAGTTCTAGGTAGAGGGTGTGCCAAACTTTTCACAAAGCCGTAGAATACTTTTCAAGGTACGGGCGGTCAATCTTCCCGAATGCTGTGTTCAGTGCATTGCGATCAGTAGGGCGGCCGACACGGCTTCCTAAGGATAAAGGCTTTATTCCTATAGGGGTATCCCAATATATACTCGACGATACGTGGGAGCACAATCCATACTGGCGCTATCGTCTCTCATGAGGAATCACCCAACCATCAGCGAGATCGACAGTCACCAGGTTTTACGACGCCGGAACATGTCTCTAGCCTAGACCTCTATGTTGTGCGTTAAGTTACAAAGCGTTGTTAAGTTCATTCAATTTATTTTAGGTTGATCTTTCTTAGAAGTTTGCCTTTTTGGATCACCACGAGATGTATGATACAATTCCTAAATGCAGTCTAAATATGATAAGCAAGCTTTTATATCTTTTCAACAATGAAAATCCTAGCTACAAGGGGAAAAGAAAGACACAATCTTTTCTCAAAGAGCGTAGAGCACACTGTAAATGCACTTTTCCTAAATCAAAGCATGCAAACTATCAAAATGCAAATGCACATATGCATGTATTTGTTTTCGCTTTCTTAATATTGATGCCTAAAAAGAAAGCTATTGTACAAATTTGAATTCGATTTCAAGTGAAAACATAAACAAGTTCCTTTCTCAAAATCAAAAAGACGATTACGACACTTTATGATTTACTTGTTTCGACACTAGAAATGCATAAATTCAAACCAAACGACAAAAGTAAAAGCTCAATCAACTGTGAACAGCAAACAAACTCACTCCTAAGATCAAAACGACACTTACGACAGGTCTAGATCTAAGGGCGACAGTATGACTAGTTTACTTTTCTAATGGGAAACTGAAAATGATGTAACAAATACAAAAAGAACAAATACAATTTCTTTATACAACTGAGGTGGAATTGAGGCAAAGAAAAGGGGTTTCAGATAGGTACACTGACTGATAAAAGGCTGCAAAAAACAGATATAAAACTGATCAAAAGGAAGCAGGGAACCACAGCTGCACAAGGCAAAGGCTGATCAGCGAACCCTCAGCACAGAGAAACTGAACTTCAGCGCAGGTATCCTTCACGGGACCTGCATTGAAATTCAGAACCTCTTCACAGAGTCTGCGCTGAAGCAGAAACGAGAGTTGTTTCTGGGTTCTGGGTCACGGTTTGCAGTTAAATCTACAGTTTTTGGCAGGATCAAAGCTATCAATTAGGTACAATTAGGAGGATGCTTTAAAGGAGGACTAAGATCTATCACAAAGGGCTGTTAGAGAACTTGTGGATCAGTTTGTTCAGATCATAAAAACAGGCCCAGTGAGTGGACTAGAGTGGCAGATCTCTACTTTGCATTTGAAAATGGCAAATGCATTTCGATTCGGCACTCCTGAGTTTATGAGAAGAACAACAATAGAAACACAAATAAACTAACAAGATACTCTCCCCAGCGGAGTCGCCAATTTGTTGTTGGGAAAAGTGTCCAATTCGGAATGCCCCTATCCCTCTCTAAGGTGTGATAGTGCCTTAGCAACAAACGAAGTAAACTAATTGAATATTCTTCTTTATGAAATGTAAATGAGGAAGAAGGATCTAACTAACCTGTGTCTTCCGCTAGTTTGTCGATCCAAATCACTCCTCTCTTCAGTAGCTCCCAGCTTCCTAATCCTTCACCAGCGCAGCTTCATCGAATTCCTACAAGATGACAAGAGAGAGAAACTACATGAAGATACAGATATACATTCATAAAAAGCTCAAGATCAGATTAAGCTAAACATGTAAGCATAATAAAACATCATTGGTACACAACATGTAGGAGAAACTCAAATAGTTTATTGATATGATAATAAAGTCCAAGAGGAGATACAACCAAGTGAGTTCCGATCCAGCATCTACCTCCCAGCAAAGGAATCCCTTCCTCTCCTCCAACAAAGCATAAATCACCCAATGTACTAATCTAAATCTCAAACCAACAGCAATTCTCTGCAAAGTACAAAATTCCAGCCTCCTGAACCTCTGGGTGATAGATCCATATATAGATGTAAGCAGAGAGGATGAGTCAGCTTATGTTTTGACTTATGGCTTCTCTCTGTCAGTTCTTGCTTCCACTTGGAGGTTGAGAACCTCTTACTCATCACTAGTCGAATTCATTGAGGCAAGTGTCATTGGAGAAGATTCTGGAAGCTTACAGGGTCTTTCCACCTCGTTGAATGAGCTTTCCATTTGTCATTTCCCGCTCAGCGCACCCTGGTAGTGCTTCCACCTGCGTTGCAGTGCACCTAGCCAGTGTAGACTCTGCATTTCAACACAGGCAGCTTGTGGAGCCTCTGAATTGATCCTGAATTGACTATTTCTGAGTGGTTTTTGGTGGAGAACTTCCGGGAGAAGCTGTCATTTGTTGACCTTGTTCCTTTAGGAGTTGTAACAACATCTTTAGGGACTCTGGATCCCTTGAATTATGGACATTTCATGCTTATAGCTGTAAGGCACAAAAATGTCTATAACAGGTATAGATCTATATGATAATTTATCACACTTCAATTATACCTAGGTTATTAGATCCAATCATGCGCCAAAGAGATATCGCCCCATCAGTATATCCATCTTGTAATGTTCAGGTTTTTCCTTGATTCAGGTCCAGCTATACCTCACCAACCGATCACCAGAATTTCAAATCTTTCTCTTATTAAGATATTCAACACATCAGTGACCAAGCTAAATGATCTCCTTTCCTTTTTATAGTGTAGGCCTTACTGAAACCATGGTCCAAAACCATAAAGATCCAAAACTGGGGACCCAAAACCTGGGTTCAATACTTTAGATGCAAAACCAGGGACCAAAACCATAGGATCAAAAATGTCAGACTAAATACCATGGACCAACCATAAAATTTCCCACGTGTGCGCGTTTCTCTGCATGAAAGTGCATGTACTTTATGTCCGCACTTTTTTTCGAAGCACTTGCGTATATGTCCACATCTTTTGTTCGGCGCACCTGTGTATGTCTGTGGCTTTGTGAAAGGAACCTGCGGGTATCTCATTTTCTATCATTTTGAGAGCCTGAACTATGATCTTCTCTTTGAGTGAGTTTCCGTCAAGGACAACACCGATGTCATTGAACCAAACCTGTGCCAATCGAGTGTCATAGTGCCAACAATCTCCTCCTTTGGACTTGATGGCAACCCAAAGTCACTCAAAGTCTTGTCTCCCCCTTTTACATCAAGGGAAAAGGGTTATGCTCCCCGTGAGTACATGCTGAAATCTCTACTCTGTTGTGTTCTCCAAGCTCCCCCTAACATATAGGCAAGATTTGCAAGAAGATATTCTACAAAAGAAATCTGACATTATACACCATAACAGACCTTCCTATCACCAAAGACTCATACATACAACTCCCAATCAAGTGGGAATATACCAACATTGACTCATCTACCCAACCAAGTGGGGATACATGATAAGCACATTACATTATCCATCCCAGGCATAGTGGGGCGACAAAACATCAGTAGCATCTATCAATCTCCTTATGTACTTGCTCCTCCTGAAACAAACTGAAAAACTGAACCAAGATCTTCTACAATAGTGCCAACAATGCATTATTAGAATAATATATGCTCCCCCTGAACCTGTGCCATACGGTCGCTAACAGACCCATAGAGGACTCTTCTCATCCTTGCTTATCTTCAAGTCAACATATACATGACAGTACCCACATAAACCAGCGAATGTACACCTATACCCCATATGAAACTTGCGTACAACCAACAATCTCTGAAACATACAAGATACAACAACAAGATGATGCAGCAACTACCCCTAGCTTTTGTATGAGGTATTCAAAGTTCTCCCTGGGCAGTGGTTTGGTGAGAATATCAGCAACTTGTTCCTTAGAGGGAACATACTCCAATTTGACCTTTTGTTCAATCACTTGTTCCCGGAGAAAATGATACTTGATCGGTATGTGCTTAGTCTTTGAATGCATGACATGATTCTTTGAAATACTGATTGCACTTGTATTATCATAGAAAATGGAGATAGGTGGAGTACAAGTGATTTGCATGTCTTGCAATGTTTGCATCATCCAAAGAAGTTGTGTGTAGCAAGATGCAGCAGCTACATATTCTGCTTTAGTCATAGATAATGCAATTGAACTCTTTTTCTTGCTGAACCAAGATACTAATCTAGGACCCATGAAGAATGCACCACCACTAGATCTTTTTTTGTCATCCACACTTCCTGCCCAATCCGCATCTATGTATGAATGAAGTGTGAGATCTGTATCTCTAGGATACCATAAGCCATAGTTTTGAGTTCCTTGAAGATACTTGAAAATTCTTTTAACCTCCTGAAGATGAGTTTCCTTTGGATTTACCTGAAACCTTTTGACTATTCCCACTGCATGCATAATGTCTGGTCGGGTACCTGTTAGATAGAGGAGACTAACAATCATGGATCTATAGGTTGGTTGATGTACTACTGCCAATTCATCATTTGCACTGAGGCTGCATCCTATCACCATAGGGGTACATACTGGTTTTGAATCCTCCATCCCATATTTCTTCAAGATTTGCTTGAGATACTTTGTTTGTGATAGAAAAATTCTGTCTTTGTTTTGTTGGACTTGTAAACTAAGAAAATATGTGAGCTCACCAAGCATGGACATTTCAAACTCAATTTACATCACCAAGGAAAAATTTTGACTCATGTCTTCTTCATTGCTGCCAAAGATGATATCATCAACATACACAACAAGTATTAGCAACTTATCATTGTCAATCTTTATATATAGATTGCTATCGGTTGATCCTTTTATAAAGCCTTGTTAATGAAGGTACTTATCCAACCGATAATACCATGCCCTAGGAGCCTGTTTAAGGCCATAGAGAGCCTTTTTGAGTCTGCATACAAGTTTTGGATCATTTCCAAGAATAAACCCATCTGGTTGTTCAATATATACTTCTTCATCCAAGTCTCCATTCAGGAAAGCAGACTTCATGTCCATTTGAAATACTTTGAACTTATGAAAGCTAGACAGAGTAAGGAACATCCTTATAGCCTCAAATCTGGCAACTGGTGCAAACGTTTCTTCAAAGTCTATGCCTTCTTCTTGCGCATACCCTTTACAAACAAGTCTTGCCTTATTTCTAACCACATCCCCATTTTCATTCAGCTTATTTTTGAAAATCCATTTTGTCCCTATGACATTCTTATCTTTTGGTCTAGGAACCAACTCCCAAGTATTATTCTTTTCAATCTGCTCGAGTTCTTCCTCCATGGCCTTGACCCAGCATTCATCTTTGCAAGCCTCTCTTACATTATGTGGTTCAGTGGAGGAGAACAATGCTAGATAACTTGAAGCTTCTGAAATGGTTCTCCTTGTCTGTACACTTGCCTCTTTCTGCCCCAAAATTTGAGACTCTGGATGATTCTTTTGAACGTATCTGGATGGAGTCTTTTCTTCTATCCTTATCTGTTCTTCTGGTGCCTCATGGGTTTCTTCTTCGTTATGAATCTAATTTGATGTTGACAAATAGCCTTTGCCATCTTCAAAATCTTTAGATTTTACCTGCCTAGGAGTGTTTCCTTCTTCATCAACCACTACATCAATACTTTCAACAATTTTACCAAGTCTTTTATTGTAACATTTGTAAGCTTTGTTGTGGGTAGAGTAGCCAAGTAAAATGCCTTCATCTGCTCTAGGTTCAAAATTGCCAAGATTTTCATCATTCCTTTTAATGTAGCATTTGCTTCCAAAATTTTTGAAGTATTTTACCATGGGAGTGTTACCATACCAAAGTTCATGAGGAGTCTGAGTGTTGTTTAACCGAACATTTGTCTTGTTGAGAATAGTAACAGCGGAAAATGCGGCTTCACCCCAGAAGGTTGCGGGAGTTCCAGACTCATCAAGCATAGCACGAGCCATTTGTTGAACCGTTCTATTCATCCTTTCCACTACTCCATTTTTCTGAGGAGTCCTTGCAGCAGAGAATTCCCTTCTTATTCCATGTTCTTCACAAAAATTGAAGAATTCATCTGAGGTAAATTCCCCTCCTCGATCAGATATGAGGCATTTGATTTTGCGATCTGATTCATTTTCAACCAAAGCTTTGAATGACTTGAACTTTTCGAAGGCTTCATCTTTATAATTCATGAGTCCTATCCAACACATCCTTGAAAAGTCGTCAATGAACAATATGAAATACTCTTCTCCTTGAGGTGACCTCTTCCTAGCTGGACCACATATATTGGTGTGGACAAGTTCAAGTGGCCTGCTAGCTGATCCTTCCTTCTCAAGGAAATTAGTTCTGGTTTGCTTACCAAGTTGACATGATTTGCATATTGTATTCTCTGGAATTATGATGTCACGAAGATCACGAACTGCCTGATATTTGCATGCTTTCCTTATTTGAGAGAAGCTAAGATGCCCCTGTCTTTTGTGCCATAGCCAATGTTCATCATTCTTGCGTAAATAGCATTTTTGTTGTCCTCCCTTGAGTACGTATAAGTTATTTGGAGTTCTAATGCCTCTGATCATTGTTTTTCATGTATCAAGCTGACGAACAATACATCCATTTGATCGAAATATTACCTCAGTTCCCTGATCACACATCTGACTGACAGTCAATAGATTATGCTTTAAGCCATCGACATACATAACATTTCCAGCCTTGACCTTTTCTTTTAAACGAACAGAGCCTTTACCTTTTATGAATGCAGGGGTGTCATTTCCAAATGAGACCTTCTTTTCCTTTTCTAAGGCACTATATGACTAAAGTTTTTCTCTATCACCTGTCATATGTTTCGAGCATCCACTGTCGATGTACCATTGATTTTCCTATCCTTCTGCATATAAGGCTATCCCACATCTTTTCGGTTGCATTTCTTTCTTTTTCCATGTTTTGGAAGTCAATGAAGCTTGCTCCTTCTGAGTTGTTTGCCAAAACCTGCTCCTACATTCAGAGTCTTCATGACCGAAGTTGTTATAGATAGAACATTCTATTTCATTCTCAAGAGCATAGAAGTTATTGTAAGTTCTTTTCATGATTCCTGTCATACTCCTTTGTTTTTAAGCTTCCCTAGTCATGATGGTATTATAGGCAACACATTGAGTAGCTTTATGACCAAAGTTATGACAAGAGAAACATTTGCCATTGAAGAAATTCCTACAATTATCAAATCTACCAACCATATGATTGTAGTTTCCATCCATTCTTGAGCCAAATTGAGAATGAGTTACCTGTGGTTGGTTGAAGCTTATGTTCATCCTTGAAGTAGATTGCCCCCAGTTTACTTGATAATCTTTGATCATTCTTGAAGCAAATTGTCCCTGATTTACCTGATGACCTGTATTATGCTTTTTCTGTCGATTGTCAACTTGTTCACTTCTCCTTGCTGCATCAAGATAACTTTTAGAGGTGGATGGCTTCTGTGCTTGCTTCTGAGCTTGAGATGCTTCTTTGGAATATCTGAGACCTGTCTTGATTAGAGAAGAACGCTGCACTTTGATAATCTCATCTAGAGTTTCAGATCCTTTAGCAAATCTGAGATTAAGGTTTGTTGTTTTCTCAATTTCTTTTCTAAGTCCCACAATTTCACATTCTAACTCTTCATTGTGTTTATCTTTTTCAGCAAGTTGGAATGTTAGAGTATCTATAATTATATTCTTTTCCTCTAAGCAAACTTTAATTTTAGAGATTTCTTCATAAATACCTTCTTCATTTATAACATCCAAGAAATCATCATCTTCAAAATCCATCAAAAGTCTATCATCATTACCTTGTTCATATTCATCAGTATTTGAAAATCCATCACTGTCTTCACGCATGTAATAGCTCTTCTTATTTACATTATGTTTTCTATTCCATCTAACAGGTTCCTTAGCTTTGTCTAGTTTATCTTTATGAGGACATTTTGCAGCATAATGACTGACTCTTCCAGAAGCAAAGCATTTGAAAGGCATCTTACCTCTTAATCTTCCAGATCCCCGTTGGAGGTTCTTGACAAAATTTGATTCTTCCTCATCTTTCGACATATATCGTAACTCATAGTAATCTCCTTTTCCTGAAGCCTTGAATGTAGCTTCTCTCCTGTCTGATGGTCCTCCTTTTCTCATTTTGTAAGCAGTTATAATTCCGTGCAGCTATGACATGGTAAGGCTCTGTAGATTCTGCTTTTCTTCTATGGAAAAAACTTTTGAATCAAACTTAGGAGACAAAGATCTTAGAACCTTTTCAACCAAAACCACTTCTTTTATTTCTTCACCCAAGTTTTTCATACAATTTACGATTTCATCTATACGTAGGAAATAGCTAGCCACACGTTCATCATTATGCATTCTGAGACTTTCATATTGAATTCTAAGAGTTTGTAATTTTTCTCATTTTACCTGTTCATCTCCTTCATAGCTCAGAACGATCTTGTCCCATATTTCTTTTGCCCTCTTGAGCTGCATAACCTTGACGAATTCTGATCAAGATAGACTTCCTAATAGAGTATTGGCAAATTTTGTATTTGTTTCATACTGCTTCTTACCAGCAACATCTTTAGGAGTTGTTGATGGAAATGTGTATCCTGTTTCCACAATATCCCAAACTTCTGTACCAAGAGATTGAAGATAAGCAATGATTTTTACCTTCCAGTAGACGAAGTTGCTCCCATCAAAAATCGGTGGCTTGATAGATGCTTCTTTCTCGTAGTTTCTCATGATGATAGATCTTCCTTCAAGCGATCAAGCTTTTCCTAAAGGACCTGCTCTGATACCAATTGTTGAAAATAATACTGAGAGGGGGGTTGAATCAATATTATCAACTTCTTTTTCAATTTATACAAAGATTTGCAGATCTGATTAATGAAACTTACGAATACCTTTCAGACTTATAACTTAATTTATTCTTCAGATGTTGATCATTAATCTATGTGTCAGAACCATATAACAGTAAGCGGGAATAGAAAAGTAGAGCAGACAGTCACACAAAAGAACACAAGATAGAAGGTGGAAACCCAATGTGGGTGAAAACCACCTGCTGCAATATGTGTCTATCTTCTTTCAATTAGAAACTTCTTTTTACAATGATTTTGTATTGGTGCAGACTTATACCAGCATGTAGGCTTCAACCTTCTCTCATTCTCCAGACTCCCCTGGAAGGGAGCTACAAACCCCTTAGCTCTTGTACTAACTGAGGTACTAGTACGTAGGTGCTGACCTACAAAAGGCTTCAACCTTCTCTTTCTTCAAGGGACCACGTTTCAAAAATTTTCAGATTGGATCCATGAATATTAATTAAATATCAAATAGATCTATAATCAACCAACTTCGTTGTACAAGTACTGAATCAATAACTTCTTAGAACACAGTACCAGTAACCAAACATCAATTCAGAACCCATAATACTGCAGTAATAAACAAAAGTAGCTAAAATTTATTTCAAGAAAAGTCTGCAACTTCACCAATAGAAATCTGCGTACGTACGCAGTATTCACTTCTTCAGCCTACGGATATCCGCTCCTCTGGTGTGTCAAACCTGCGGGTATCCGCACCTGCGCTCTGTCAAACCCGCATATATCCACACCTCTGCTCCTCGATCCTTCGGAATATGCACCTGCGTTGTGTAAAACCTGCGTATATCCGCGCCTGCTCTATGTCGAACCTACGGGTATCCGCACCTCCACTCTGTCGGACCTACATGTATAGATCTATATGATAATTTATCAGACTTCAATTATACCCATATTATCAGATCCAATCATGCGCCAAAGAGATGTCACCCCATCAGTAGATCCGTCTTGTAATGTTCAGGTTTTTCCTTGATTCAGGTCTAGCTATACCTCACCAACCGATCACCAGAATTTCAGATCTTGCTCTTCTTAAGATATTCAACACATCGGTGCCCAAGACAAATGATCTCCTTTCCTTTTTATAGTGTAGGCCTTACTCAAACCATGGTCCAAAACCATAAAGATCTAAAACTAGGGACCCAAAACCTGGGTTCAATACTTTAGATGCAAAACCACGGACCAAAACCATAGGATCAAAAATGTCGGACTAAATACCATGGACCAACCATAAAATTTCCCATGTGCGTGCGTTTCTCTACATGAAAGTGCATGTACTTTATGTCTGCACTTTTTGTTCAGAGCACTTTCGTATATGTCTGCATCTTTTGTTCGGCGCACCTGCGTATGTCCATGGCTTTGTGAAAAGAAACCTTCAGGTATCTCATTTTCTATCATTCTGAGAACCGGAACTGTGATCTACTCTTTGAGTGGTTTCCATCAAGGACAACACTGATGTCATTGAGCCAAACCTGTGCCAATCCAGTGCCATAATGCCAACACACTCTAATGGATTTAACAATTCATTAGGATCCTCCTTGTCATGTTTTTCTCTGTGTATTTGTCGAATTCTGCTCCTCTGCGTTCACCCGCTCCACTTGCATAAATATGTATATATGCAATCCTCTGATGCATTCAACAATCATTCGACACTCAATCACACATTATACAGTCCAACTCAATTACTGTATATATAAATAGAAATGAATAATTACAAAATGGAATCCCGGTTCCTAAGGCATGATTCCTCTTTACAGTGGCCTTTTATTTACAAATATGCCCATAGGCTGTAAACCACTCCTAATATCTAACCTATCCAACCCCTGAATTATACAAGGAAATCACAATTTATACAAAGAATGGATTCATGACCCAATTCTAGTTCAGAACCAAAAATCTCTCAACTCCTAAAAAGTCTCTTCAGTTCCACTCTTTACTAAGCAACCACTAAATCAAGCTTTCAGTTTCCTCATTTTCTATTTAAAACCAATTAAATCTAACAGTTTGGCCTGATCTCCACACAGGGAGAATCAATCAGCCACTATGCCCCTTTTCTCATATTTTACAATAAATAAACACCCTCACATATTTAAATAAAAATTAATTAAATTGTTGCTTTCCAACCCCTTGCTAGTCACAACATGTGATCATGCTGTCACATTGTTGACTAGGCCTGAATGCTCCTGCATCATGGGGGGGTGGGCATTGGGACCTTTGGGAGCCCCTCCCTGGTGGGGGGATCGGGGTAGTGCCCCCGAAGCTAAAAATAGATGTAAAATTGCCTTGTAAAATGTTGTAATTTCGTAGTCAATCTGGGCCATTCATTAGGCAGAGATCTGATGGTAGAAGTTATGTTTAATTTATGGATTTTTCCACTAGAAGGAAACCCCTTGCTATAGATGACGGAATTGCATTTTGTTTATGTAGATCTATATTTTGAGTGAGAAGAGAGACGAGATTGAGTGAGAGAGAAGAGGGAATTACAGTGGATCTATTGTAGGTTGTATCTTTCAGTTTCCTAGATAATATAAAAGGAAGTACTGGTTGTTTCTCTCTGGATGTAGCTCAAATTGGGTGAACCACATATATCTGTATCTCTCTTGTTTTATGCATTTTCTGCGTTTGTATTCTGCAATATATTTTATGTGTTCCATTTCTTTGTAATATATATTTTTCTAACAAAAAAATCCTCATTGGGAGGAATTTAGGCAGCTTGTAAGGTGAAAGCTCACACCCAAATATTCTCAATTTTGTATAGTTTTGATAGAGGTACCAATCCCCTATCTGAACTTGGTCTGATAGTTGCTACACCTTTTAATTTCCTCACTGATCCTTGGTTCTATCCTGGTGCCTAGGAGACTGATTTCTCAATGCACAAACATCTCTATGAACTGTTTGAATGTGAACTCGTTTTGTTCCTTCATCACCAGAGTAGTGCAAAAGAGGATCGATTGTTGGTTCCCTTCTTCATCCAACTTTTGTAAAGCAAGGTTTATATTGTCTCCCTGAAAGTATAAGAACATATAAACTAATACATAAACATACTTTAATACCTCCTCAGTTGGGAATTTGATAAGTTTCCGATGAATTCAATCTACAATAAATTGGCTAAAGTTAAACATGATGGAGGGCTTAGAATCAGCAAAGAAAATGGAAAGAAACCCTATGATGGATACCCAAGGAGGTAGGATACAACTGTGATGATATGTTTAGCTTTCTTAGGGAAAATAGAGGAGGGATAGGGGGGATTTTTCTTTGGCAATGAGGCATCTTATTTCAAGAAAAGTTCAAGGGTTTTGGCCCTTTTAGCAAAGTATAATTTTTCTTACAATTCAACAAGTGCTTCATAGGAAAAGGGGTGGCATTCTCTACTGTGGGGGCTTGAATCATCTTCCCTATGGCTTGAGGAGTGATAGTAAACATAATTTCTTTGGTGGGGCTAATGATGGCCCTTTGGCTTGGAAAATAAGATGCATGACACTTCCTAACAAATTTTAGGGTGTTGTGGGTATGAAGACAAATGTAATGGGGTAAATTGGATTTCGAGAGCTGAATATCATCAACTTTGTCTATGTATTTATCTTCGAGCCAGTAATACATCTCAAAGAAGTCAAATTCTCAGGGAGTTTCATCGATTTTATGGTCTCTATCAACGAAAGAGATGTGGTGAAAATTAATGCAAGGATAGATCAGAGGATTGACAGGTTCTTCTGGTCCCTTGCCCTTTGGAGGCATCTTGAGATAAGGATAAGGACAGTAGTGCAAATTGAATTGGAGGTTTCAATACATAGAGAGGATTTAGGTTTTGGGGGCAAGAACAGAGGGAATAGGTTGAAAATGAATGAGCAGACAATGTTGCTGGTGGGTGAAAATGTCAAAGTTTAGTCCAACAAACCTGTAACAAAGAAATAACAGTGACAATGCATGAATTCAATAACCATTTAATCAGTGAAAGGGAGATTTATATAACAATCTGGTTTTTTCATTGAAGGTGGCGTTAGTCCGTTGGATTAATGGCTAAACCATTTCATGCTTAACAACTTAATTTTGGAGGGAGCTGATGTAATTGGTGGAGTTAAGAGGCAAATGATGTGACGAAAGATGAGTGGCAGGAGAGAAATGGGTAGAAGAATGGTATCAGCAAGTGGAGAATCTAATTTTCGGAAGGGGGGAAGCGATTTGTAGTTTTGCCTGAGGGCGGCCTAAAAAGCTATGGTGTTGAAACGTAGGGGTGGGCACGGTTTCAGATACCGCCCATTTCGGACCCCCCCCCCCCCCTGATGGTAATGTTCAGATGGTGAGGAGGGACCAAAATTCTATGCAAGCTATCAGATCTTTCAAGATGGGCGGAGATTGAGTGGGAAGTGGCAGGGAGTTAATCGTGAGGTGACGGGTTTCTCTTGGTGGGGTCGGGAATTAATAATTTAATGCGTAGGGGGGATATTTGGTGTATATGCTGGGGTAATAAACTTAGAAATAAGTGATCAATACACCAAAGTATAAGTGGAGGGGAAAATTTGGGGTTTTTAAAACTTAGGGATAGGGAATTAATAGAAAAAAATTAATTGATATATAACACTTTAGAGTAAAACCTTTGCTCATTTGCCTTTTTCTTCTACACATGAAAAAAATACTTGACTTTTCCCAATGTTGTGCATTTTGACTAGCAACCTATGCATTTATAAAAATATGAAATGAAGCCATTCTTTTCTTTCTGCTTCCCTAAAAGTTTATTTTTCTTTTGCCTTATTTGTTTAGGGCAGCTAACACCTATCATTTTATTGATATGGATTCCTATAAAACATTAAATTGGCCTAAAATTTTAACTTTTCTTTATTTTGCATCCATATCCTAACTTAACATTTTAAAATAATTTTTGGCTAATATACTAACTTATCAAAACCAAATAATGTTACAACATTGGCTCCAGTTGGTGACTGCTTCCCCCTGTGGGATTGATCTGAAAATGGGGCTCTTAGGCTTCTTGACTAGCTTACAAGAACCTCTCCCACTTCCAAAGCTTGAATTTTCCCAAGTCTATTTGACTAACCAACGCAGAAATAAGGAATGCTAGAAAATATGGGTGTATTCATGTATTTGTTTCAAACTGATTATGTGATGTAAATTAATGTGTTGAAAATGGTATATAAATGCATATAACAGTAAATAAACAATAGTAAGACACACACATAAGACAAAAAATTAATTAGGAGTTCACCCACAATTCTTGGGCTACATCTCCGTGAGCTCTTGTCAATTTGACTTGGCTCTCTGGGATTATGGTGTAAGTCTTTTACAAGCCTTTGACTCAACTCCTGTTGTTCTACACATAAATAGTGGGTTCAGACACCTTCTTATCCCTTGGCTCTTGAAGCTTTAGCTTTTGGATCTTGGCTCTGGCTCTTTGGCTCTTGGTTCTAACTCTGGCTCTTTGGCTCTGATTCTGGCTCTTAGCTCTGACTCTTGGCTATTTGGCTCAGGCTCTTAGCTCTTTGGCTCTCCTACTCTGGCTCCTTTCTGCCTTCTACAACCTTTAGCTCTATGGCTTTCCCCATGAACTTCAACTGGCTCCAAAGACTCCTTTAGCTGCCCCTTTTCCTTTTCCACTACCTTCTTGGCTTCTACGCTACCTCTTTGGCTTCTGCTTCACAATAAAGCCCCAACAACAACCTTCAATAGCAACTCGGCCACTAACAATTCAGTAGCCCTAAGCAGTAGCTCTTTGGCTCTCTATCGCTCTGCTCTATTGGCTCTCTGATGCTACCACTTTCAACATTCAACAATGAACAATAGCTTGGCCACTAACAATAACTCAGCAGCCCTTTGTCTTTGAAATTTCATGGCTTAAAAGCCAAATCAGCGCTGCCCGTTGGTTTTCCTTTTTAGGCTCTGCAACTTTCGGCCACAGTCCCTTCATTTTCCTCCTTTGAGCATTAGCAGTCATTGCTAAATGCTTCTTGGAATGGATGCCACCTATTTGGTAATGGACAGGGCAATCAGTGCTTTGAATCCACCTGAAACGGTCGCTCTGTTTTTTACACAGAGGTCGTTGTAAACACGAGAAAATCCGCATAAACACAGTCTTTTGGACTTGAAAATTTTACAAATGTGCTTTATTTCCCTATCGGGTCCCCCCATAGGTCGCTATCGCATGTCGCAAGGCCTCTGTCCCTTTCTATTTCACAATGCATTAAAACATGTGAAGATACATGTAAAATGGCATTTGGCGGATTTGAAATTCTATCAAATTGCCCCTAAAGTCCCTATCGGGTTTGCCTTTCATCGCATATCACAATCACTAAATCACAACGACCCTTGGTCTTCCCCTTTGTGATCGCCGATGCCAATCTGTCGATATTAGTGATCGCAGTCGGGCTATCGTGAATACATATAATATATAGTCGCTCCATTATTCGCCGATGGCAATCCGCCGATTTCAGTGATCACTTCATTCCATCGCCCCGGTCCATCGCGTCATGCCTCTGCTCTGACCTGCTGATCAGTGCTGATGCAATACGCTGATTGGATTTGGACCATTGATCGACCAGATCCGACGGCCTCTGTGCATTCATTGTGCCAGCCTCCTGATATGCCTCGTTTCGCTATTTTCTCATGTTTTTGAACCTCTGATAGTGTTATCCGATGAGTCCATAACTCCTGCTTTTGCACTTGTTTTTCCCTTTTGGAGATTTGGAAGACTTAGAGGGTTTTTAGACCCATTTGGAAGGGATTTTGCCTCTTTTTCCTTTGAAAAAGGGCAACTTTATTTTATGATAGCTTTCCCATCTGAAAGCAGTTTTCGCCCATTCAAGTTGCATTGGATTCAAAATGGAGGGATCACTACCATGAGACTATTTCTGAGAGTAGACTGCGACTTTCATTTTCCTCCAATTTACAAAGGATGTGTGCCATTTGGCACCTTTCACCTCTTACATGAAGTCTTTTAGACTTAGAGGTTTATCCAGGATCTAATTTTGGATCACGCCTTCCCACTAAAAGAACTTTTGGTCTAAAAAACACTGATATACTGATCTGAATAGAAAATGAGAGTAACTCACCCTCTTCTTTTAGCCTCCCTACACTTTCCTTTGCATAATGCCTCTAAACCAAAGTTTCTGACCACTTCCCTTCTCTTGGATGGGCTGGTCTTCCTAAGAAGAACTGCCTTCCTACTTGCCTTCCTGCAGAACTTCTACTAAAATGGTCATAGAAGGTAGTTTGAGATTCTTTGCCTTGATCATTGATCCAAGGTGGCTCAAACAAATGTGAAGTACATCTTCTCCACAAAACTTTCATTTGTACCAGTTTGATAAGCTGTCAACCACAACTGTTAACAACAACAGGTATACAGACAACAACCGGATGGACTAACTCCTGCTTCAACAAAAGAAATAGATTTCACATTCTGTAAACACCTCCATGTCTTATATCTATATACAAATGATGGACTAGATATCAAGCCCACAAAACATGCCTTTAACCAAATGACCCTTCGAGTCAAGCATGTAGAAAAATACCATTAGGACTATTTTTCCAAAAGATGAAACTTTCATCATTATCTCCATTTGGAGACCAAGTTAACTTCTTTCAAGTCAACATGGTGTTATAGGCATTTTTGGGCATTGCAACCCAAATCATAAATGTCCATAAACCAAGGGCTCCTAAGTCCCTAAAAGTGTTGTTCCAACCCCTAAAAGAACAAGGTCAATTGATTACATCATCTCCCAGAAGTTCTCCATGAAAAACTACTCAGAACTGGTCAAAATTGGACCATCTCACCTGCTCTATGGTCAAAGTGCGCTACATCCCACGTAAATGCACACGCGAAGTGCGATGCATACTGAAAAGCCTTTCCATGGGGTGTGATGGGCAAGAGTGGACAAATGGCGAGGTCAATTTGTGAGGTGGAGGATCATGGAATCTTCCAGAAGCTTCTCCTGTGACACTTGCCTCTCTTCACTCGCCCAGGGATGAGTAGGATATCATCAATGTCCAAGTGGAATCAAGAACTATCAGAGAGAGGACACTAATCAAATCTAAAAAGCTGACTCACCCCCATTGCAAACATCTATATATGGATCCCTCATCCCAGAGATCCGGAGGCTGGAATTTTTATCTTGTAAGGAAGTGCTGCTGGTTTCTTAGTGTAACATCATAGTATTGGGTGATCTAAGCTTTTCATGAGGTGAAGAAGGGCTTTCTTGCTGAGAGGATGATGCTGGGTCAGAACAATTGGTTGTAATCCTCTTTGCTATTCTTGATTATTAATAAAGTTATTCAAGTTTTCCTCCACATTCTTGTATGATTGATGATATATGCATTTGTGTGGTCAATATATATTTGGTCCTATATTGTTTATGATTGTAGATCTCTGTTCTTGGATAGTGTTATGCTGCTTTGATTCCACAGGTGCTCTTTGAAGTCGGGTAGACGAGGAAGTGAGTGGCAAAGACCTATCAGAAGGGAGAGGGATCAAGCAAGGAACCAAGTGCAAGACAGAGGTTGGTCTCCTTTTTTCCCCTCTTATCTACTTCTCATAAAGGAAAACAAAAGTAGTTTTAGTTTGTTTGTTTCTAAGGTAGCTACCAGCCTTAGTGGAACTAGAAGCTCTACATAGACACTAGATTTCCCGATAAAAAAATGGCGACTGTACTGGGGAGTGAATAGATTGTTTGTTTGTCTATATTTGTTTTGCCTTATAAACTTACAGACGGAGCTTGAAGTCAAGCCAGCTAGCCTTCAAATTGCATTTGCTATGCAAGTGCAAAGTAGATCAATGCTGCTTCAGTCTATCTCCGGGTTTTGTTTATAAACTGAACAATCGATTTACAAGCTCTCTAATTGCCCTTGTGGTGGCTCTAGTAACCTCCTTAGATCTACCCCTGTGATTTATTTACTGATTACCACTTGTTCGGCCAAAATCCCTGAACTGTGCTACAAACTCTGATCAAGAACTGGATCAAAAGTCTCACACTGTACCGTCGCACCCTCTTTTCAAGGATATCAGTATGCATCGCACTTCCCATGTGTTGTAGGTGGGATGCATATTGGAATCCCTGTGTAACAGGTGCGCTGATCAGAAAGGGCTAATTTTGCCTTCAGACTTCGGTTTTTTCACTCTTTTCAGCTCTATTCAGGAGTTTTGTTGTCTATAATCAGTATACCTCTGTTGGAAACCCCCTTCCTTGCCATTATTCCACCTCCATTGTGCAAAGAACTGTAAATTTTTTTATGTATTGTGAGCCATTTTTAGTTCTCTTTTACAAAGAAGTAGCGTAATTGAACTATCGTTTCTTGGTTTGAAAGTGTCGCAAGTGTCGTTTTCAGTCATAGAAGAGAATCCGATTGTTCTTGATAGTCGATTACACTGTTACTCTTGTATTTGATTTGAATTAATAGTTTTTCAAGTGTCGAAAGCAAGTTTTCAATTCCAAATAAAAAAGTGTCATCATTGTCTTCATTTTGTCTTGAAGAGAAGCTTGTTAGTAATGTCGCTTTAAAAAATAATTCAGATTTGCGCTTAGATTTCTTTTTATCATTCACACATTAAGAAGGCTGAAAACAAATACATGCATGTGCATTTGCATTTAGACTGTCTGTTGGTTTGATTTAGGACAGCGCATATAGTGTGTGCTCTCTGCTCTATGTTGAAAGAATATCATCTCTCTTTCTTTAGTAGCTAGGATTTTCATTGCAAAAAGAAGATTAAACGATTGTTTATCATCTTAGATTGCATTTTAAGAATTGTATGTCTACATCACACGGTGAACCTGAAAGGCAAATTTCTTAAGCAAGATCAACTGTAAAATAAATTTAATGAATCTAAAAACGCTTTGGAACCTAACGCACAACATTTAGAAGTCTAGGCTAGAGACGTATTCCAGCGTCGTAAAGCCTGCTAACTGTTGTTTTCATTGCTGGTTGGGTGACTCCTCCACTTTGAGACAACAAGTGCCAGTATGGACTTGTGCTCCCACATACCGTCGAGTATATATTGGGAGACCACAATAGGTTTTATCATTTAACCATAGGAAGCCGTTTCTGCCGCCCTATCGATCGCAATGCACTGAACACAACATTCGGGAAGATTGACTGCCGTAGCGTAAAAAGTATTCTGCAGTTTTGCGATTGGTTTGGTAATCCATCTGTCTAGATTTCCAGAGTAGTCTCTTTCATTCCTTTTCAGACTCCTTAAAGGAAAAGGTTCATCTAAGCACTTGTCACTTCAAGTTCATTAAAAATCGAAGGCGACTAGAGTCATCTTTTGTTTTTTCTCGACTCTTAAAAATTGAAAAAACAAGTTGTGTCAAAGCATCTAAAATTTATTTTAATTGGAATAAACATCACCTTTCCTACGTTGGTCTTAGGTTGAGAAAAATGGAGTCCACCAACCAAGGATTTTCCCTTGGAGGAAATCCTAGTCCTTTCTCCTCTTGGGGAGATGTTGGTGCACCCCATATGGCCACATTGTCGCTTCCAGGATTGACAATCAGCTTACCCGTATGGCTCTTCTCGACCTCTGTCGTTCAGAACACCGTGATTCCTGAACAATCAAGTCAACAACTAAATGATACCAGGGTTACCCCCCAACCTTCTACTTTGTCCAATTCTCCCTCTCCTCCTTCCTCTTTGCTTGATGAAGCTGGTAAAGCAAAAAATCAAGTAACTGAGAAGAAGAAGGAGAAAAAGAAGGAAGAGAAGAAGAAGAAGGAGCTAAACGCGAAAAGGGGCAACCAGGCGTTGTCTAGTGAAAATCCACACACTGCACCGTCCATGTTTAAATCGCCATGTGTCATTTGCAAAGGAGACCACTATCATCGAGATTGTCCTTGCATCCCTCGGATACTAAGGGACTGGTCTCCTCGTTTGCACAATCCGGTGTCATCAACCTCTGATGATCATGTTGAGAATACACCGTCAACTAGTGAAAGTGAAGCCCTTGGACAAAAAGGAAAATGTAAATTTCCTTGTAAACTGTGTGAAGGCGATCACGCCGTCCACCGTTGTCCCTTCTTAGATGAGGCTAAAAGAGTTTTGGACGACCATCCGGTTTCACCGTTACAGCTTCCTCCTGGATATAAGAAACTCTTGCCCAGTCTGTCACTAGTTGAAAATCTGGCCGACACACCATTGTGGTCGGTCGAAGCGTCTACCATTGAAGATAAACCATCTGAATTCACACTAGACGAAAGTCAAAAGGTTGAGGCGGCAGTTGACCTGGTCTTACCTTCAGAAGGTCCATCTTCGGATGATACAGTCACCGAAGAGAACAAGAACGACACCGTTCAAATTCTCTTCGTAAGCACAGACTCCGATGAAAATGGGGGCAGTCTACCCGTTCCTTTACCGCAGGAAGGAAGTTCGTCAGAGTCATATCCGACCGTCTATTCGGTCCCACCTCCAAGCAACCTAGTTGTTTCCTTCGATTGGAATCTACTAGGCAGACTCCGCTTACCGGCTAGTGTACCATTTCGAATCATTGCTCAAATATATAGAATGGTCATGGCTAGTACCATCATAGATGAAGGGGCTTCTGTGAGTATCCTTTCCTCAACTGCTTGGAAAGCACTTGGTTCGCCATCACTTTTGCCTGAAATAAGAAATATAACAGGCTTTGACAAAGGAACTAGTCGACTGTTAGGGATCCTTCCCAATGTGTCGATAACATTGAGAAGGAAAACCGTTCACATGAACGTAATGGTAGTCCAAGGACCCCTGGATTATAATCTACTCCTTGGATGCGACTATATTTATTGCATGGGAACCATTGTCTCCTCACTCTTTAGAGTAATGTGTTTTCTGCATGAAGGAAGAGTGGTCAAGCTCGTAGACCAGCTCTCATTCCCCGGTTCACACATAGCAAATAGTCAAATACCATCCCTGAATGGTCTTTTCATGCAAGGAATGTCTCATCAATCCCCAGTGCATCCACCTGATGATTGCGAGTGATTCGAAGGACATGACTGAAACCCAGGGGGCATGTACCCTGGTCTGTTTCGACAGGAAAACCTTGGGTATAGGGTAGGTTTCCGCGAAGGATATATGACTAGTTTATGAGATTAGACTAGAATAAGATTCCTTCGTCAAAGTTATGTGAATGGAGCTAGTTGTGCCACTCACATTCATTTATTTCGGTAGACATCACCGAGGAAGTGTTTTGTCTGAAGTACGGATTATTACACAAAAATATCGAGCGCTTGTTTTGTTCGGCTCGTTAAAATTACCGAAAATCCATCCCTTTTGTATTATTTTATACTTTTTCGGACTTAAGGGATTATATGACGAAAAAGGATTATTGGAGTTTTCTTTACGTCCCTTTTTAGACTCTCTAAAATTGAAAAGGACCGAGTTATCTTTTTCGTTAAACTCGTTAAAACCAAATAGCGACAAACTTGTCCATACAGACAAGAACGAGTTTCACTATCGCTAGGCTCGTTAAAACATAGCGATGGGTTTGCCCGAAGGGAAAATTATAGAACAAGAATATGTTATCCTCCTTAAGCTTGACAAAAATAAAGAGGTACTGGTTAGCAATGTCTGGGGAAAAATTGGGAAGAAAACTTGAAGAAACTTTATTGGTAGCAAGTCGCTCTTGAACATGACATTTTCACTCCGCATCTGAGTCGAGTTGGGTTGTTCCGTTCACTGGTCATATCACCATTGGTCCATCACACCATCCATATTTGGGGTTAACGCTACCAATCCATCATGTCACTGTCACTGATATGTTCAAGAGAAGTCGCTCAGAGAATTCACCTGTGTCTCATCCACTGCAATACATTCACACTCCATTCTTTCATGATCGCCACCCTGAACCTTATATCATCAGATCGTTTTCACCTCCATTAGAATCATTTGCTCCATTCCGTGTCATTGATGTGGGATTCACTAAGGCTCTCCTATGACAAATCGCTTCTTGTCGACATCAGCTCATTATCCAGGAAGTTGATCTAGGAACAACCCTTTTAGTACTTTGAAGCTTGCACGCCTCAACGACAAGTTTCTCACTTCCGGCGACAGGTTTACATCAATGGCCTTCGACCCAAAGATTTTGCGCGGTGTTCGACGCCAAGTCCCTTATTCACACCACGTGAATTGTACTGTAGTACCTTGAGGGTCATCATCACTATCGGTGATTCCTCTCGCTCCTGTTAACAGCTTACATCATTGGCTGGTAATCAGGCGATGTCTTTCCATGTTCGACTCCAGAACATCTCTCACATGGATCGACTTGTACTTTGAGTGAAGATCGAATGAGATTGAAGACCCTGGATCTAGTTTCATCCATCCGGGCTACGATATATATTCAAGAAAATAAAGACATCAAATGTACATCATTACTGCACAGATAATCATCCAATCCAAGGGATGATGGCTCTACCAAAATCATCAGTCTGCACTCAGACGATTGTCTGTCTTATGTACATGAAAATGAATTTATAAAGTTGAGCATGGGAATGCCCGCCTCAGCTAGATCATGAAAAATATTATGAAGATAATGTATTTTATTGTATCTTATTACAGGTCACCTTCCAGCTTGAAAAAACTTTGGATCCTCATGATAAAGCATTTCACCCGACATCAAAACATTAATGGCCTCATGATTTAGGGGGCAACTGTTATAGAAATTTTTGGGCACTGGAACCCCAATCATAAATGTCCATAAACCAAGGGCTCCTAAGTCCCTAAAAGTGTTGTTCCAAACCCTAAAAGAACAAGGTTAATTGATTACATCATCTCCTAGAAGTTCTCCATGAAAAACTACTCAGAACTGGTCAAAATTGGACCATCTCACCTTCTCCATGGTCAAAGTGCTTTGCATCCCACCTAAATGCACACGGGAAGTGCAATGTATACTGAAAATCCCTTTTATGGGGTGTGATGGGCGAGAGTGGACAAATGGCGGGGTCAATCTGTGATGTGGAGGATCATGGAATCTTCCGGAAGCTTCTCGTGTGACACTTGCCTCTCTGCATTCGCCCAGGGATGAGTGAGAGATCATCAATCTCTAAGTGGAATCAAGAACTATCAGAGAGAGGACACTAATCAAATCTCAAAAGCTGACTCACCCCCCTTGCAAACATCTATATATGTATCCCTCATCCCAGAGATCCGGAGGCTGGAATTTTGTATCTTGTAAGGAAGTGCTGCTGGTTTCTTGGTGTAACATCATAGTGTTGGGTGATCTAAGCTTTTCATGAGGTGAAGAAGGGCTTTCTTGCTGAGAGGATGATGTTGGGTCTAAACAATTGGTTTTAATCCTCTTTGCTATTCTTGATTATTAATAAAGTTATTCAAGTTTTCCTCCACATTCTTGTATGATTGATGATATATGCATTTGTGTGGTCAATATATATCTGGTCCTATATTGTTTATGATTGTAGATCTCTGTTCTTGGATAGTGTTATGCTGCTTTGATTCCATAGGTGCTCTTTGAAGCTGGGTAGATGAGGAAGCAAGTGGCAAAGACCTATCAGAAGGGAGAGGAATCAAGCAAGGAACCAAGCGCAAGACAGCGGTTGGTCTCCTTTTTTCCCCTCTTATCTACTTCTCATAAAGGAAAACGAAAGTGGTTTTAGTTTGTTTGTTTCTAAGGTAGCTACCAGCCTCAGTGGGACTAGCAGCTCTGCATAGACACTAGATTTCTCGATAACACATGGCATCACATGCAATGCATGCATTTCATCCCTCAACTTTCACTTAAGAAGACTATACTTTCAAAGCTGAAATGAAATATAATGTAGATGCATTAATAGACATGCAATATCAATCGAATAAGAACTCTAACCATTCCTTACCAATCCCTTTCAAAGGTACTATCTTTGCCTGCACGTCAGCATCATCATGTGAATCATTTCGAGACACATCATTCATGGAATCTTCACTTCCATTTCTACCATCTTCTCTTTCCACTTTCTTCAGCTTTGGTGGAAGAATTGTTGGATTCAGTGTCCAACACTTTGCAATAATATGTCCCTGCTTATGGCAAAAAGTGCACTGCATGTGCATCCTCTTGACAACATGATTTGCCTTGTCCAATGGACCTTTGGCTGCTTGCTTCTTTTCCTTTTTCTACTTCCTGTATGCGGCCATTTCATTCCAACATCTAGAAACATCATGGTTATCCAAACCACAAAAGGAACATGCAAATCTTTCCCCATACTTATGTCACAATTTATCATGCTTTGCAAATTTAAAAGGAATGTGTTTAAAACCAGATTTATACCTACCTCTTTCACCTTTATTACCTTCATGAGGAGGTGAAGCAAATGAAGAAGTGGCTCCCTTTGGAACACCATCAAACTCTTCAAGGTTGTTAGATTCTCCCCAACTCTCTCATTCAAGTGTGCGCTTCTGAACACCTGCATCCTGCAATTGATGTTTCAAGCTATTGTATTCCTCTTGGATACAACCTTCAAACTTTTGAGGTAGAGGACATGAATTGAAAATCCTTCTTGGGACTTTTTCAATGGCTTTCATGGCAACTTTTGAATTCTCTCCATAAGACTATCCATAGCCAAGACCCAAATATTTATGCCTTTCCTCAACCATTATTAGTTCAACAATACCTTGTGCATGCTTTCCCAAGCCCTTTCCTTCATAGCCCATCTTGGACATTAGCTTGGAACCTATTCCTTTAGTATGTTTTTCAAAAGAACCAATACAAGCATTCTTAGAAGAATTTGAAGACAAACTGGAATGGCTTACCTCTTCTTCAAGCTGGTACTTGACTAAGGCTTCTTGGGCGACAAAGAGTTGTGTTTCTAACTCATGCATCCTCTTCAAGTTCATATTTGCAATATGAAGTTGCCTCTCCATTTCCTGCAATTTGTTAGAAGCAATTGCTTCTCTTCCTTCATGGAAATCAACTACTGCCTAAGCATGCTGCTCTTCCTTCCATCCTCATACATTTCTCTCGCCATATCCATTATGGTGGACAATTCTTGCTTCATGTATTCATCAAAGAATCTTGTGAAGAGAGCATAATTCGAGGACTCAATTGTAGAAGTTGTCATTATGCCAATGACTTCTTCTTTCTTCTTGTCCCTCCTAGACTAAGCTATCTATAGCTTTCTCTTCGCCTCTACAAACTTAAACAATAGTCAGTCTTCAAAACAAGCATACAATTAGCCTCTTGCTGTTCAAACACCTTTCAGACAAGCAGTCTTTGCTCTGTCAATCAAGCATTCTAATATAACCTTATTAAAGGTGTCATTAATCAAACTTAAGCTCTGATACCACCTGATCTAAAAATGTGGCTCTTAGGCTTCTTGTCTAGCTTACAAGAACCTTTCCCACTTCCAAAGCTTGAATTTTCCAAAGTCTATTTGATTAACCAATGCAAAAATAAGGAATGCTTGAAAATATGGGTGTATGCTTGTATTTGTTTCAAATTGATTATGTGTTGTAAATTAATTTGCTGAAATTGATATATAAATGCATATAATAGTAAATAAATAGCAGTAAGACACACACATAAGATAGCAAATTAATTAGGAGTTCACCCACAATTCTTGGGCTACATCTCCGTGAGCTCTTGTCAATTTTACTTAGCTCTCTCGGATTATGGTTTAAGTCTTTTACAAGTATTTGACTCAACTCCTGCTGTTCTACACATAAACAGTGGGTTCAGACACCATCTTATCCCTTAGCTCTTGAAGCTCTGGCTTTTGGCTCTTGTCTTTTGGCTCTGGCTCTTTTGCTCTTGGTTCTAGCTCTTGGCTCTGACTCTAGCTCTTTGGCTCGGGCTCTTTAGCTCGGGCTCTTAGCTCTTTGGCTCAGGCTCTTTAGCTCGGGCTCTTGGCTCTTTGGCACTCCTGCTGTGGCTCCTTTCTACCTTCGGCAACCTTTAGCACTCTAACCTTCCCCTTGAACTTCAAGTGGCCCCAAAGACTCCTTCAGCTACCCCTTTTTCTTATGTGCTGCCTTCTTTGCTTCTACGCTGCCTCTTTGGCTTCTACTTCACAACAAAGCCCCAATAGCAACCTTCAGTAGCAACTTGGCCACCAACAATTCAGAAGCCCTACGCAGTAGCTCTTTGGCTCTCTATCACTCTACTCTCTCAGCTCTGTGATTTGCTATGGGGTAAAATGCACGGCATGAGAACTACCCTCAAAGGCCTTTCGGGGACCTTCAACAGACTGTAATATTATCTGAAAAAGCTACCAGTTACACACATGTTCATGAATCAAACATAAATTGACAAGGTATGGAAAAAGGATCAGCTTCAGTTCCTTCTAGATTTTCTTGGGGGTCTCTATGCGGCAAGAAGAACTCCTTCAAGGCCAGCTCCAAGAAAATTCATGCACAAAGGACAAGGAAAACCAATCACAACATACACTCTTGAAAACTAATGTAAGAATCCGTAACAAAAATGTATTAGTGTATAACTTAACTACTCATCTCGACAAGCATCAGAATGAACAAATAAATGAACAATATTACCAACACTTTGGAGTAGGGAACAAAACTGATGTTCTATATTCAGAATGGAAGAGTGAATACAACCATCTGTTGTATCAGCCTTCCTTACCCCTTCTTCCTCTCTCTCTCTCCTTCTTTCAGCTAGCTTCTTCAAGAATATGACAGTTCACAATAGCTTTATGGGCTATCCTTCCAAATGCTCTGACCCTTTTGCAATGGCCCTCTCGCTGCTTATGTAGCAATCGAATTAGGGCTGCCAAGCTCCTCCTAGAGTTCATTAGGGCAAAAGCCATGAACCTGCCTTGTTTACCAGCTTTTTCCCATTTTCCTTCATTCTTAGAATGGAATTTCTCCAAATATCCTGATTTTTGGAGCTTCCTTACTTTTCTTGAGCAAATTTAGGGATTTAATATTTAGATATTTTTGAGCAGATTCATTGGCCTCACCTTCTGAACATCCCTTAAGTTCACTAATGCTCCCCCTGGTCTAACAACATGAGTTAGCGGGGTTACTAATGCTCCTGTATGCTTGGTAACAAGCTTTATAAAGCAGGTTGACTGTGTATAGAGAGTGTTAGTGTGGATTCCAAGCCTGCAATTGTGGTCTTTGCTTCAGTCATCTTGTCTTTCAATTCTAAGTTGATGAGGAGGTCAATTTGTCCTATAACAGATGCCCCCTAAAGTATGAGATTAGAGGCAGAGATGATGGAAGAAATACTTTATGAAAAACACTGTAATTTTCTTTCAAAATCTTTTTAGAGAGAGAGAGAAGTTTCGAGCGGCAAGGAAAACTTGATACAACACAGATACATATATATAAACTGCTAAAATCATGTCCTGATTCAGGCATTCCCATGCTAAGTATCTGTGTCAGAGTAATGTTCTCATCTGAGATATAACAATGTTGGCTGCCAATATGGCACAGAGCAGATCCAGTGTCATAACAGATCAACCTGAAATAGCTGTCTCCAAAGAAAAATATCTGCAGCTTGGGAGAGGAAACAAGGCTGAATGATGCAAGCCTCTACCCAAGGTCTTGATTCCCGCTTCACTGAACAACATAGATCGATACATGTGATAAGATGTGTTGATGTCAAACATGCACGAAATCATATGATTACCAGTCAAGAATGGAGACCATTAACAGATGCAAGAAAGGCCACCGATAATGGTGATGGTCTCCAAGATGCAAGTGAAAATAGCGAGTGTGAAAATTTTCTTTGTCGTTGAACACTTGTAGAATCGATTAACCAGGAGCCAATAATGAAAACCTGTGATCAAGCACAAGGTAACCTGCCACTATTGTCTGCAAGTACCAAGGCACTGAATGTGTTTCTAGGTTATCTTCCTAGATAGAGTGTTGAAGTCGATAGGAAGAAACTTGTCGAAAGGTAGGCAATGACGTGTCCTACATCAGTCGACACGAAACTGGACAAGAATGATTTTGTTTTTTGAGGAATCTTTTGAGCATTTGGGTCTAAACAACAAGGGCATGATGAAAGGATATGTAGGAGCGGTTGATAGAGGAAACAAATGGGGACCCTTGAACAATAGAAGGCACGATAATGGTTTTAACCAGACAGCACTAGACTCATGAACACTACAGAGTGTTTAAGATACAAAGATGCAATTACATCAGGCTATATAGGCTAAAAACTCATAGGTTGGTAGGGTTCATATTGAGAGGCTATCAAAATGAAGGCTTATCAGAGGGAGTGCCATGTTCAAGGGAACGATTGCTACCAAACAATGCTTTCAAATACGGAATACAGTTGTATTGTCCACTTTCCCCGTCTGATTTTTTAATGAGTCCAGAAAGCTTAACTCATCAATCTTTTCATGTTTAAAGAGTCTGAAAATGATCTCAAAAAGAATGACTATTTTCCCTATATGATTAGTTTAATGAGTCCAGACAGGCAAACTCGTCGATTTTTTCATGTTTTAAGAGTCTGAAAAGTATCGTAGAAAGAACGACTCTATATCTTGTCTGTGTATTTAAAGAGTCCAGACTAGACAACTCCGTGGTCTTTTCATATTTAGAGAGTCTGAAAATGTCATAAAGAGAGACTCCATGGTGGTCCCTTTGTCATAGTTTTTAACCAGGTGCGACAAAAGGTTGATATTATACCTAGATCGGTTACTTTTCTGTCTTTTAATCTATTGAACCCGGATAAAGAGAAACCTTTTTCCAATAGATGTCGACCTCATTTTGTTATGAGTACGAGGCGACGAACTAATCTCGTTTTTTGTCATGAATTTTTAACGAGCTCAGTAACAAAGCTCAGGATTTTTCAGTTTTAACGAGCAAGAAAAAGTACCTAAAAGAATGCTCAGGTCATCTTTAGCAGGTTTAACGAGTGCAAATGATGAAAAACTCAGATATGTTTATTATTTTTTAAAGAGAAAAAAATATCACAAAAATTGCTCTGACCATCGTTGCATATATTTAACGAGTGCAATGGTGAAAGCTTGGGGATGTTTATATTTTTTAAAGAGCGATAAAATATCCCTAACAGTGCTCTATTGATTGCGGTATATATGTTTAACGAGTCCTACTACAAAAACTCGGAGATGTTTATATTTTTTTAAAGAGCAATAAAATATCTCCAAAAGTGCTCTATTGCCTAAAATTACACAGCATATGCCTAGCGCAATACTAGGCATAATACTTCTTTAGGTAGAGCCCATTCCTGGGCTCCTTGAGCGGGATTCCTTCCAGTCCTGTAATTCATATGCCCCTGAGGGAGGACTTTTGTTATGACATAGGGACCTAGCCAAATGGTTCGAAGTGTGCATGCCTCCAAGAGGTTATATTTTGCATGATAGAGAGATACGAAATCACCCTCTTGGAAAGAACAAAACCTAACCTCTTTTGAAAATTGGGTTTGTACACGCTCCTTGTGAGCTACGAGTGCCAAATCAGCATCTCGATGGGTTTTATCCAGCTGTTTGAGGTATAGTAGGCATTCTTCTTCGGCAGTGGGGCCAGGCATGGGTTCAATAGCTATTTCGAGGGAAGGAATTGGCCACCCATTTCGTTTTTCCTCATTGTAAAGTTGGATCTCATGTGCGAAAAACGACGGATTAAAGTCGGGGATTTCCTTGTGAGACCAAAAAAATTCATCATGGAATTCCTCATGTAGGTAGGTGGAGCTTGCAGTTTCCTTAGGACTGCAATCTACTCGCATCTGGGTGTCTTCCACGATGCCTGTCGTGACTGAAATATCTATGAGCAATGAGCTAGAAGTGTTGTCCATGTTTTCTTCCACCCCAAAAGTTTGGATGCTTGTATAGGGTGGGGAAATGATTTCGTTTGTGTTAGAGGATAGGACTTGAAGAGGCATCATGTTTGATTCAGATGTCGGATCCCAAAGATGCCAATCCTTCCAATGTTGCTCTCCAAAACTCATGATTTCTCGAACAACTTCGTTCGTAGGTATGAGTAGATTGAGTGGATCTAAAGGAGGAGCGGTTATGGGAAGGGGGGTGGTACCGTCGGTGATAGCCAACATGACCGGAGATGTGGATGCGGATTGAATTCCTTGGTAGGCCGATTTAGTTGGTGACAATGACATCTGGTCTTTGAATGTGTCAAGGTCAAAAGGTGCCGTTAGGATCCAGGGATCAGTTAGCTCATGAGGAATTGATGAAAGCATGTTGACCGATTGTGAAACCTGTGGTGGCTAAAGAGGAAAACAACCCACCAGGGAGGAAGCCTTCAACAGACCGGTACCTAAACTGACAAAACTATTAGTAACACATCCTACTAGGGGTATGGAGCCACCCAGTAATGGTGAATAATCGGGGGTGTAGAAAGACAACTGATCCACTGTAATGACCTTTCCATCTAACAGAAATAGGATGATACGAAAGACAGTGGATATGACGGCTGCCATGGCATATGTCCAACTGCGATCTAGCAATAGATTATAGTCGAGTTTCTTGTCCATGACTTCTACGTCCACCGTTATTGTTTTCCCAGCCAAAGTGATGGGAAAACTGGCTAGTTATCCTTTTGGGACAAAGGTGTGGCCGTTGGAAGCTTTAAGGAAGTCCGATGGTAGGGATAAGGTTAGGGAGCCTAGGGTAAGCCAACATGAAGCCGACATGATGCAGGCTGAAGCACCTTCGTCGATGACAGTTTGTTGTATACCTTTACCTTTTGAAGTGATATGCACTTGAAATGCAAGTTGGTGGGAAAGGGGAGGTTTACACTTGTCCATGTCAAAAATCGCAAGCATGGAATCCATAGGGTCAATACCCCCAATAGTTGAAAGCAAATCTTTCCTTTGGCTGGGGCATGTTTGTAATAGTTCAAGTGCTGACATAGCCGATGGTGCTTGCGCCAAATCCTCTACAATGTTGTAGTGTTGGATGGCTCGTGCAGATGTATTGTGCATTGTGTGTCGAAGTGCCCCCTTGGGGGTCGAATTAAAAAGTCCTCAACCAGCCTTTCGATATGGAGATCATTGGGCGGTGATGGGTTTTGACCTAAGGATGGTTTTTTTGCTGGAGCGACAACAGCTCCATAAGATTTGGCTCTGGTGGTTAGTTCTACCGTTTCAAATGTGTAAACGATAGAACTTCCTTCACCAGATGAAGGATGTTGCGAACTGTCATTGCCCCCTGATGTGGGTTGCGGTTGGTTGGCAACGAGATTTTATTGTTGTTGAGTAGGAAAAGGATTTCTAAGGACAACAGGTGCCTTACTAGAATCTCTCTTGGCAAGGTAATCTGTGCATTCTTGAAGACGCGGACAACGCCAGGTTATGTGTTCTTCAATAGAGAGTTTGCATGAATATTTGGTGCCTTTATCCTTTTCCTCATCAGTTGGCATAGTGGCCTTCTGTTTCGAGTTGGGCTGCTTAGATGATTGCTCTTTAGAAGGAGCGGTCTTGTTCTTATTCTTCTTGTTCTTGCCACCGGATTTCTATGTAGACTGCATAGAGTTAATCATAGTGGCAGGAAGAGTAGTCGCTTTGGTAGAGGGGTCCACTGCCATCTTGGAAATGGAACCATTGAGTTGTTTTACAATGACCCTAGAGGTTGCACCGACAATCCCGTCGGTGTACGGTCTAGGGTACTGAGAAGTGGGAGAATTGGGATTACTGGGAGCATAGGGGATTATGTCGTAGAGAGTCCCAGACTGTGAATAAATCAAATCTAAGTGTTGGGCACGACGTATAGATTGGTCTTCTGTGACTGCACCACCTAGAGCGACATCTCTAGCGATTTGTGGGAGCAAGGACTTACAAAACCAGTCAGTTAAGAGAAAATCAGGGATGGGAGCTTTGACTAACCTCTGCCTACATCTTCATTCATGGATATGATCAGAGATGTGGGTGGTGGTATCCTAACAAAATGAAGTAAGGAGCTCTGTCCCTGTCTCATAGTGAATAGGTAACTAAAAGTGCTTTAGGAACTCCATCACTAAAGCGTCAAAGGTATTCACTGACGCGTGTGGTAACTCAATATACCATTTTGTGGCATTTCCAATGAGGGTACGGGGAAAAAGACGTAACTGGACACTATCATCCACCATAGAGTTAGAAACACTAGAGATGGTAGGTGGTGACATGGGTGCCTGGATCCTCCCCTTGTTTTCTGTCGAACTTTGGAATGTCCGTCGGTATTTTATTCAGGATCGGAGGCCATTATAAGTTGTGGTAGATGGGGTCGTTTGTCAACTTGTATAAGTCGGGAATATCCAACGTTGCCAAAAAAGGCAGATTTTTGGGTGCCCCCGACTCGGACCATGGTGATGACAGATGACTTGAGTAGCTCTATGCTCGTCCCATCGTTTGGTTCCAATAGTGTACATGGGTTGTGTGGTGTAGTAGTTGCTTTGTGGTACGGTGTTGTAGAGTGGACTTCCATGAGGATTTTGATACTGGGGTATGAAATTGCCCCCAATATAAGCGGTGCCCCCTTGACTCATCTGAGACTGTGAGTAGGGTGCCCCCATGGATTGGATGGGAATCCCTTGTGGATTCCCAAATGACACAGAACTAACCATATGGCTTTGATTGGCAGAGGGAACAGTCATGTCAATTAGCGATTGTCCATGTATGCTTGACAACGAAGGGGGAACTGTGACATTCCCTTCCAGCATGTGCATATTGGGAACCGCCCCAAATATCTGAATCTAGGGGTTGGAACTGTACATTATCGACCGACCTTGTTGTTGGTAAACTGGAACCATGCCCATAGTACTGTGTTGAGTGTTATGTGGAGCACTAAATGTGGCACTAGTCGAAGGTATGCTTTGTGGCACCACAGGAGTGGAACCTGTCATCTGCTGGGTTCCACTTACAGCGGGTGTTATGTGAGTTGTCGTACTTGGGACAAATGGGATAGCGAGATTCCACATTACCAGTGTTGTGATGACCGTCGACTGGGGAAGTGGTAGAGGACCAACCGTGTCTCTATAATTCCACAACCCTTGAGGCGTCGACTAGATAGATGGGAAAGTTACACCTATTGAAGAAGGATGTATAGGTACCACAGGAGAAATGATAGGATCCGACAGATTTGTAAGTAGAGTGTTAAAGTGAGGAAGAAATCCTTCCATGAAGAAATCCTCCAACAAACTGGAATCGTTGGCCATCCACACAGATCCCGTGTGTGATTTAGGAGACTGATTCCTCGAAGATGCAGAATCCAAGTTAGTGGAACTCGGCGGATCCTCCACAATGAGTGGAGAAAGTCCTAACTATTGTATGGATTGACGATGAGGGCCGGATGTAGCCACAATAATTGTTAATTTTTATCAAATAGATTTTAATGTGATATTCTTTAAAGTCTCGAAAATGATAGCACTCAGGTACCTAAAAAGAAAAAATACACTAAATATGTCAATCAGCAAATAGAGGGAAATTACCTCATCTGATAAGCACCAATTACTGGAGATGGAACCTAGTCTCTCAATGAATAACAAAGAAGGATGGCCAAATGTACGGTTATGGTTACTTTTGAGCTTCTCCTGAACCTCAAATTAAGGGGCCAAGTACTCTCGTGAAGACGAGCACCCTCCCAAAAACTGAAGACAAAGTAGATTCGTCCATTTTAGGTACCTGGACAGCCCATCCCAGTCACCTTGTGTAAGTACCTAGAATTTTTGGCCACTAGAGATACCTCAAATCATAGACATTACCAGGGGGGACATAGTCGTATACAGCATGCTGTGTGGGCAGGATACCTGAGTCCCCGACTCAGTTCTGAAATCCTCGAGGGAACCCCCTGTTGTTGGGAAAAGTATCCAATACGGAATGACCCTATCCCACTCTAAGGGTGATAGTACCTCAGCAACAATCGAAGCAAAGCTATCTAAGATTTCTTCTTTATGAAAGTAAAATAGGGGAGAAAGAGATCCACTAACCGATGTCTTTCGCTAATGGTTGATCCAATCTTCTCTCCTTACTGCTTGCTCCCAGCTCCTTGCTCTTTCACTGGCCCAGCTACACCAAGATCCTGCAAAATAACAAGAGAGGGAAACTACAAGAAGCATACATTCATAATTGATTCAAGGATTAGAATAAATCAAATACACAAGCATAACAATACATCATTGAGACACATGTATATAGAAGAACCTCAAATGCTTTATTAATGGAAGAAGTGAAGTTTAGGAAGTGATACAACCATAAAAGGCCCAATCTAGCATCACCTCCCAGCAGAAAGAAATCTCCTCTTCACCTCCTTCAAAGCAAATCACCCAATAGTTCTAAACTCAAACCAACAGCACTTCCTTACATTCACAAGATTCCAGCCTCCCTAGACCTCATGAGAGAGATCTATATATAGGGTTTTGGAGAAAGGATGAGTCAGCTTGAGAGCTGACTAGTGTCCTCTACCACTTCAGTTATTCTTCAGTTCTTGAGTCCACTTGGAGGTTCTTGCTTCCACTTGGAGATCTAGACCCTCTTACTCATCACCAGTCGAATTCCCTGATCCAAGTGTCATTTTGGAAGCTTCCTGGGCATTGACACTTTGAGGAATGACTGTGCCACATGTCCCAACTCGCCCAGTGTAGGTAGCCTTCTTTGCAGTTGACATTCAATGTAGGTAGATAGTGGTGCAGTTGACATTCAGCGCAGATGCTCAGTGGAGCAGTTGACATGATCCAGAATTGCCTTGTTTTTGAGTGTTTTTAGGTGGAGAACTGCTATTCAGTGCTGTGGTTTGCTGACCTTGTTCCTCTAGGGGTAGGAACAACATGTTTAGGGACTTTGGATCCCTCAGATTATAGACATTTCATGCTTCATGTTGTAAGGCACAAAAATGTCTATAACAGTTGCCCCCTAAAGTATGAGGTCGTTTATCGGGTGAAATGCTTTATCAGGAGGATCCGAAGTTCATTCAATCGCTGAGAGGTGACCTGTAATAAAATACAATACAATACATTATTTTTCATTCTGCTTTCATGATCTAGCTGAGGCGGGCATTCCCATGCTCAGCTTTATAAATTCATTTTGGTACATCGAATAGACGATCGTCTGATGATAGACTGATAATCCTCTGCTGAAATTATCATCCTTTGAGTAGGATGATCATCTGCTGCAATCATGTACATGTCAAATGTCTTTATATTTCCTGAATATATATCACAGCCCGGATGGATGAAACTAGATCCGGGGTCTTCAAACTCGTTCGATCTTCACTATAAGTACAAGTCGATCCATGTGAGAATTGCGCTGAAGTCGAACATGGAAAGACATCGCTTGATTACCGGTCAATGATGTAAACCGTTAACAAGCGCGAGAGGAATCACCGATAATGATAATGATCCTCAAGGTACTGCAGTACAATTCACGTGGTGTGAATAAAGGACTTGGCGTCGAACACCACGCAAAATCTTTCGGTCGAAGGTCATTGATGTATACCTGTTGCCGGAAGTGAGAAACTTGCCATTGAGGCATGCAAGCTTCAAAGTACTGAGGGGGGTGTTCCTAGATCAACTTCTTGGATAATGAGCTGAAGTCGACAAGAAGCGATCCGTCAAAGGAGGGCCTTAATGAATCCCACATCAGTGACACGGAATGGAGCTAATGATTTTAATGGAGGTGAAAACAATCTGTGACATATGATTTAGGGTGGAGGTCATGGATGGATGAAGGATAATGTATGGTAGTGGATGGGACACGGTTGACTCTTTCTGAACAACATCTCTTGAACATATAACGACACTGATGCGATGGATCGGTAGCATTACCCAAAATGCGGATGGTTTGGCGAGACCATGGTGATGAGACCGGTGAATGAAACAACCCAACCCGATGTGATACGGAGGAAAAGTGTCATGTTCAAGAGTGACTTGCTACCATTAAAGCTTTGAGGTTGTCCCAATTTTTCCCCAGTCATTTCTAACCAGTACCTCTTTATTTATGTCAAGCTTGAGGAGGATAACATATGCTTGTTCTATAACCTGCCCTTCGGGAAAGCCCATCGCTATGTTTTAACGAGCCTAGCGATAGGGAAACTCGTTCTCGTCTAAAGACAAGTTTGTCGCTATTTAATCATTTTAACGAGTCTAACGACAAGGAAAACTCGATCCTTTTCATTTTTAGAGAGTCTGAAAAGGTACAGAAAGTTAACTCCAAAATTCCTTTTTCGTCATCTAATCCCTTAAGTCCAAAAAAGAATAAAACAATACAGAAGGGATGAGTTTTCGATAACTTTAACGAGCCGAATAAAACAAGCGCTCGATCTTTTTGTGAAATAATCCCTCAGGTCCAAAAGGATTAAAATCTAGAGGAGGGATAGCTCTTCCGGTCCTTTTAACGAGCTGGAAGGCCAAAACTCGGCAATCTTTTCATATTTTACGAGTCAATTGAAAAGAGCTCAAAGAAGACTCGTCTTTTTAGGAACGAGTGATAAACAGGGATAGCAGCAGATTCCAGGTACAGGTTGGAATTTTCCAATCACGGCAGTGTCACAAGGATGGCTAGGTGAAATCACTCTTCACAGCTGTTCCTCAAAATGGGTAAACAATCATATGGAGGTGAACGATCGGCCAAAAGACAGTGGAGGTGGCAGGTGCAAACACGACCAAGGCTTTTTATGGCTGATAAATTTACAATCACAGAGGTTATTTACTGGAATATGTTCATTTTTTATTTAAAAATGAGCTTAAACTCTGGGGGAAACATTGCTCACTGCTTTTATTTATTTTTTAACGAGCATGAAGACCGCGTTAAAACTGCTCGGATCTTATGTTTATTTTTTAACGAGCATGAACTATGTGCTAAAACTGCTCGAATAATTTTGCATGCCCCCAGCATAATAATGCAAATGAGGCGCATGCCCCCTAGACTCCAGGGGGTCGTTTCATTTTTTAATGAGGTTGACACAGTAAAGAACTATCCTCTTGACTCCTTATTTCATTTTTTAACGAGGTTGACATGAGATAGGAACTATCCTCGAAGTTTTAGATCCATTAGAAATAGAAGGTTTCATATTCCACTGTGGCCATTTCCGCTAGATTACTCGGAGGCGGTAGGGCCAAAGTACCCATTAAAGTGGGGTCTTTTAGGAAAATTACTCCGATATTTTGGAGAGAATGATTCCTTCCGTGGATCATTGGAATGCTTCCCGTAATAAATGGTGGCACAACTTCTGTCGAAGTTGTCATCGAACTGCTTGGTTGATCTTTTTCCTTGCCGTTCGACAACTGCGGATTCCCGTAATCTTTGTTCCTTGTCGAAATCAAAGCATCATTCTGTTGCTTGGAGGTCGACAACATTAGCACCTGGCACGGGGAAGTACTTCCATTATCAACCAGATTTTGACCTGGATTCGGAAACGGATCAGTTAACACAGCTGGGGTTTGTGAATTCTTTAAGAATCTTTTTAGCTCAGCTTTGTATGGACAGTTTGCTGTCCAATGATCCTCGTCACATATAAAACATGGACTTTTTGGTTTTCCTTTCCCAGGAGAGTTTGAAGAAGGTCTTTTAGGAGATGATTCTCTTTGTTCTTTCTTCTTCCCTCTGTTTTGATTCTTCTTGCTTCCTGGTTGATTGGTTTCTTTGCCTTTATCTGCTGATACGACATTTACTTCCGAAGCAAGAATCTCTTATTTTGCATTTTGATCCGAATTCTTACGGGCTTTCTTTGACGAAGCCTTTATCGATTTCGCGTTTTTCGTGCCAATCACGCCATCACTAGCATGAGAGTCACTATTGGATTTAGGAGGAGGAGGAATTGAAAATTTCGGTCTAGGAGCGTCAGGTATTTTGTCGTAGAGCGTGCCGTACTGAGTATAAACTAAGTCCAAATACTGTGCACGAGCGATAACTTGCTCCTCTGTTACGACTCCCCCCTTTGCCACATCTTCCGTTATAGCAGGAAGTAACGACTTTATAAACCATTCAGCTAACAGCTGATCGGGAACGTATGTTTTCACCATCCTACAACGACGACACCACTCATGTATATGATCAAATATATGGGTGGCAGTTGTCTGCTTGAAGTTGGTTAATATTTCGGTTCCCGTTTCATACCTTATCGGTAATTGAAAATGGGTTAAGAAAGTCGTGGCTAGGGAGCTAAAATTGTCGAATGAGGCTCTAGGTAATTCAATATACCATTTAGCCGCTGGACCTGTCAATGTCCTCTGAAAAAGGCGAAGCCTTATCGAATCGTCGTTTAGGGTGTTCGACGAACACCACAGATGAAAAGTCATCACATGATTCGATGGGTCTTCACCTGGATTTCCATTGAATTTAGGAATGTCATATGGAAGTTTATGAGGAATCGCTGGCCACCAAGGGGCATAAGCAATCGGATCATTGGTTAACCGGTGTAAATCGGGTAACTCTAAAGTCGCCACGAATGGTAACTGTTGATTCAGGTTAGGCGAAGCATAACCAGGGTACGATGGAATCGCTTGAGCAGTGGGCCTTTGCATACCAGCATAATGTAATTGATGTTGGTATGACTGATACGGTTGGTGGACTTGACCACTGTAAAGTGGTTGGTTTTGACCGTTTTGGATATACGGTTGTCCACTGTTCGCAAAGATCTGTTGCTCAGAACCTTGGTATACCTGCTGGAATTGCAGTTGTTGGTATTGCACTAACCATGGTTGTGAAGCCATGTTCTGTTGCACTATGCTAACCATCGGACCGAGGTGTGGGGTAATTGTACCCGTTTGGACCTGTGTCGCCCCACCAGTTGGCGATTGTGGTTGTGACCCATGTTCAAGGGGTTGTTGCACTACAACCTGAGAAATCTGAGGTTGACATGCAACAGGCATCGCTTGAACTTGTGACCTTGTTACAATAGCCGGTGTGGTTGGGATGTTCGTCATAGGTACACACTGTTGCATAGAATATACAATTCTTGGTTGTTGAGGTAGCATAGGTACCCAACTACTTGATGCAATTCCAGTATAACCTAAATACTATTGTGAACTCACGTATGGGTACCCTCCCTGAGGGGGTAATGAAAGGGCATACTGCCCCCCATACGGTAGCAATCCGGAACTCAAGGGGATTGATTGTCCCTGGGGACTGGATTGCCCAAATTAACCTCCAAATGGATCAATTTGGCGAGTCTCAACATAAGAGTTGCCGGGTATTACTCTGGATGAACAAACTGGAACATACCATACTGTCGAAATAGTCCCTTGGTGGACTCCTTCTAGCTGTTGTGAGCTAGTCGGGACAACTGGTATGCCGGCAAACATTGTCGGAGTGGCGGCAGGGGCTTCTGCTGTCGCTGTGTCATTTGACACAGTCCTAGATGATGACGGTTGTTCTGACATTTTAAGTCTATCCAATAGATTGCCTAGCGATTCTACAGGAACCTCCACTTGTGGTGGATTAACCTCTGATGAAGGAAATAGAGTGACCCCAACTCCAAATTGAGTTGGAGTACTTGCTTGCGGATCCTCTGCAATTTCCTCTATCGCAATCAAACCCGGTGGAAGAGGGAGACCATCAGGTCCGTAAAATATTTCTGGTGCCGAAGAAGTGGTTGTTTCGACAGCGACAGTTGTTTGAGGAACAAAACTCTCTGGACCGATTACTGATGGAACTGGTTCAGTTATACAAGTATTTGCCCCTAGACTGGGATCAGTATTACTGCCCTTCTGTGGCTGTTGAACTTCTTCTATAGAGGGAAGGTTTCCAGAAATGTTTGGAGTAACCTGAACCTCAGATGTAGTTGGAACACTTGTTCTAACTTTTATAGGAGATTTTGAACCAGTTAAACGAGTCTGCTTTGTCCGTACTGTTTTCGATTCCGGAGATAAAGACGGTTGACCCGTAAGCCTCCACGAACGATGGGGTTTCAATTGACTTTCTTCCATGATTGCGGATTACTCGATCAATCAAAATATTAAAAGGGGAAATTTGTGTTTCCGAATTGAATGAATTTTATTAGACGCTTTTAGACACAACTTGCTTTTTCACTTTTTAGGAGTCGAGAAAAAGCTAAAGATGACTCTAGTCTCCTTCGATGTTTTAACGAGCCCGAAGTGAAAAATGCTCGGATGGACATTTTCAGTTATAGAGTTTGAAAAAGGACAAAAGAAACTGCTCTGGAGATCTAGGCAGAGGGTGTGCCAAACTTTTCGCAAAACCACAGAATACATTTTACGGTACGGGTGGTCGATCTTCGTGAATGCTGTGTTCATTGCATTGCGATCAGTAGGGCGGCCGACACGGCTTCCTAAGGATAAAAGATATATGCCTATAGGGGTCTCCCAATATATATGCGACGGTACGTGGGAGCGCAAGTCCGTATTAGTGCCACCGACTCTCAGGAGGAATCACCCACCTTCTTCGAGATCGACAGTCACTACGTTTAACGACGCCGGAACACGTCTCTAGCTTAGACCTCTATGTGTTTGCGTTATGTTTCAAAGCATTGTTAGGTTCATTCAATATATTTTAAGTTGATCTTTTTAAAGTTTTCCTTTCAAGGTTCACCACGAGATGTTTGATACAAATTCCTAAATGCAGTCTAAGATGATAAGCAAGCTTTTTCAATCTTTTCGACTTATGAAAATCTTAACTACTGAGGGAAAAGAAAGACATCATCTTTTCACACAGATCATAGAGCACACACTAATGCACTTTTTCCTAAATCAACATGCAAACTTATCAAATGCAAAATGTACAATGCAGGTATTTCTTTTCTCTTTCTTAATGTTGATGTATTACAAAAAGAAAGCTGTTGTATAATTTTGAATTCAATTTCAAGTGAAAGCAAACAAGCTTTGTCCAAAATCAAAAGACACCTTAAGATTTACTTGTTTCGACACTAGAAATATATAAATTCAAACCATATGACGAAAGCAAAAGTTCAATCAGCTATGACCAACAAACAAACTAACTCTTAAGATCAAAACGACACTTATCACAGGTCTAGATCTAAGAGGCCACAGCAAGACTAGTTCACTTTCGTTATGGGAAACCGAAAATGATATAAGAAATACACAAAGAACAAATACAATTTCTTTATACAACCAAGGCAGAATAGTGGCAAGGAAAGTTGGTTTCAGATAGGTACATTGACTGATAACAGGCTACAAAAACAAGGATGAAAACAGGGCAATAAACAGCAGGGAACCCTAGTTGCACAAGGCAAAACTGGTTCAGCGCAGGTAGTACACTGTCAGTTTGACATTCAGCGCAGGTAGCCCCTTCGGGACCTGCGATGAAATGCAGACTGTCTTCACAGTGCCTGCAATGAAGAGATAAACTTTCGTTTTTCTCAGTTTCCGGGTTACAGATTGCTAAAAAATTCACAGTTTTCGGCCAAATCAAAAGCTATCAATCAAGTACACACTAAAGGATGAAAATGAGGATGAAAAGCTATCACTAAGAGCTGTTCAGAGTCCTTGTCGATCATCTCTTCAAATCATAAACATGCCCAGAAACTGGGCTAGAGTAGCTGCCCTCTACTTTGAATTTGAAAGATCCAAATGCAGTTCGATTCGGTACTCCCTGTGTTTAGGAAATGAATAGCAAAAACAAAAACAACCAACAAGATACGATCCCCAGCGGAGTCGCCAATTTGTTATTGGGAAAAGTATCCAATACGGAATGACCCTATCCCACTCTAAGGGTGATAGTACCTCAGCAACAATCGAAGCAAAGCTATCTAAGATTTCTTCTTTATGAAAGTAAAATAGGGGAGAAAGAGATCCACTAACTGATGTCTTTCGCTAATGGTTGATCCAATCTTCTCTCCTTGCTGCTTGCTCCCAGCTCCTTGCTCTTTCACTGGCCCAGCTACACCAAGATCCTGCAAAATAACAAGAGAGGGAAACTACAAGAAGCATACATTCATAATTGATTCAAGGATTAGAATAAATCAAATACACAAGCATAACAATACATCATTGAGACACGTGTATATAGAAGAACCTCAAATGCTTTATTAATGGAAGAAGTAAAGTTCAGGAAGTGATACAACCATAAAAGGCCCAATCCAGCATCACCTCCCAGCAGAAAGAAATCTCCTCTTCACCCCCTTCAAAGCAAATCAACCAATAGTTCTAAACTCAAACCAACAACACTTCCTTACATTCACAAGATTCCAGCCTCCCTAGACCTCATGAGAGAGATCTATATATAGGGTTTTGGAGAAAGGATGAGTCAGCTTGAGAGCTGACTAGTGTCCTCTCCCACTTCAGTTATTCTTCAGTTCTTGAGTCCACTTGGAGGTTCTTGCTTCCACTTGGAGATCTAGACCCTCTTACTCATCACCAGTCGAATTCCCTGATCCAAGTGTTATTTTGGAAGCTTCCTGTGCATTGACACTTTGAGGAATGACTGTGCCACATGTCCCAACTCACCCAGCGTAGGTAGCCTTCTTTGTAGTTGACATTCAGCGCAGGTAGACAGTGGAGCAGTTGACATTCAGCGCAGATGCTCAGTGGAGCAGTTGACATGATCCAGAATTGCCTTGTTTTTGAGTGTTTTCAGGTGGAGAACTGCTATTCAGTGCTGTGGTTTGTTGACCTTGTTCCTCTAGGGGTAGGAGCAACATGTTTAGGGACTTTGGATCCCTCAGATTATGGACATTTCATGCTTCATGATGTAAGGCACAAAAATGTCTATAACACCCCCAATACATAGAATGCCCAAAGGAGTTGTAAAAGAAGGTGGGCTACCTTCAATTATAGTCCGATGTTGCTTTGTATTTTGCTCCGTTGTGGAGTGGTCCTAGTAATATGAGTGCAGAAGGATTTTTCACTCGTTAACGACACTAGTTTTGATTTTCAACCTTGGGCAGTTCACTTAGATGCTTATCCCAAGGTCCTAATCTAGCTAATGCTGGTTTGCTCAAAAAGAGTAACTGATTGATTTTAATGTAAATTTTAATGTACTTTATTATTTTTGTTCAGTAGGGGTGTTGATGTATGAATATGATGAGACTCTCGACTCAATAAACCATGCAGAACAATGCTCTAATTTTTTTTTCAATTTCTTATGCAAACAAGTCTTATTCTACATATTCATTTTTTCACATATTCATGGATTTGTCAGTGCATCTAAATCCATTCAACACTTGCATAACCGAAAGATTATTTTCTCAATATTCCCTAACAACTACTGAAAACCAAAATGAAGCAGCTTACAACTATTTCGACAGAAGGAACAATACAATTTATCAGCCTTTCTTTCAAAAAAAATGTATTTTAAGAGAGAAAAAATAAAACAATTTCTCAAAAATAAATTTTCAAGACACCAAATTTGTTAACATGATACTGTGGTAGATCTTACTTTAGCCCCTGAGACAAGTTCCCCCCCCTTTTGGTTCACAGAATCTTTTGGAGAACATGGAAATGGGAGACTAACACTTTGTTTCTTTGTAAATAGAGAGTTATTTGGGCCACTAACGCTCCCTGTACACAGGCAAAGCACTTTATAAAGCTCTGTGTAGACTGGCAACCTATGTTAGTGAGGGAAATAGCTCAAACAAAGGGCCTTTAGGATCAGTTTATGAGTAGAATGAAAACTAGCAGGATGTAACAAGATAGATGGTGGATTAAAAAAGTATTTGAAGAAGTAGGAATCTCTTAGAAGAAAGAGGAGAACTGAGAGGAGTCCAGGTTGATCGGGAACTAGATGTATAGTCCCCAGCGGAGTCGCCAATTCTGCTATGGGGTAAAATGCACAGGATGAGAACTACCCTCAAAGGCCTTCCCCGGACCTTCGACAAATTGTAATATTATCTGCAAAAGCTACCAGTTACACACATGTTCATCTATCAAACATAAATTGACAAGGCATGGAAAGAGGATCACCTTCGGTTCCTTCTAGATTTGCTTAGGGATCGCTATGCAGCAAGAAGAACTCCTTCAAGGCTGGCTCCAAGACAATTGCTGCACAAAGGACAAGGCAAACCAATCACAACATACACTCTTGAAAATTAATGTAAGAATCCGTAACAAACATGTATTAGTGTATAACTTAACTACTCATCTCGACAAGCGCCAGAATGAAAAAATAAATGAACAATATTACCGACACTTTGGAGTAGGGAACATAACTGCAGTTCTATATTCAGAATGGAAGAGTGATTACAACCATTTGTTGTATCAGCGTTCCTTACCCCTTCTTCCTCTCTCTCTCTCCTTCTTTCAGCTAGCTTCTTCAAGACTATGACAGTTCACAACAGCTCTATGGGCTATCCTTCCAAATGCTCTGACCCTTTTGCAATGGCCCTCTCGCTGCTTATGTAGCAATCGAATTAGGGCTGCCAAGCTCCTCCTAGATTTCATTAGGGAAAAAGACATGAACCTGCCCTGTTTACCAGCTTTTTCCCATTTGCCTTCATTCTCAGAATGGAATTTCTCCAAATATCTTGATTATTGGAGCTTCCTTACTTTTCTTGAGCAAATTTAGGGATTTAATATCTAGATATTTATGAGCAGATTCATTGGCCTGACCTTCTGAACATCCCTTAAGTTCACAAACACTCCCCTGGTCTAACAACATGAGTTAGCAGGGTGACTAACGCTCCTTTATGCTTGGTAACAAGCTTTATAAAGCAGGTTGACAGTGTATAGAGAGAGTTAGTGTGGATTCCAGGCCTGCAATTGTGTCTTTTCTTCAGTCATCTTGCCTTTCACCTCTGATTTGATGAGGAGGTTAATTTGTCTTATAACATGATTCTACCACTTTTAGCATTCACTAGTGAACAACAGCTTGGCCACTAACAATAACTCAACAACCCTTTGTCTTTGACATTTCATGGCTTAAAAGCTAAATCAGCACTGACCGTTGGTTTTCCTTTTCAAGCTCTGTAACTTCCGGCTACAGTCCCTTCATTTTCCTCCCCTGAGAGGTAGAAATTAGTGCTAAATGCTTCTTGGAATGGATGCCACCTATTTGTTAACGGATAGGGAAATCAGTGCTTTGAATCCACCTGAATGGTCCCTCTGTGTTTTACACAGAGGCCACTGTAAACACAAGAAAATCTGCATAAACACAGTCTTTTAGACTTGAAACTTTCACAACTATGCTTATTTCCCTATCGGGTTCACTCATAGGTCGCTATCACATGTTGCAAGGCCTCTGTCCCTTTGTATTTTGCAATGCATTAAAACATGCAAAGATACATATAAAATGGCATTTGGCGGATTTGAAATTCCATCAAATCGCACCTAAAGTCCCTATCTGGTTTTCCTTTCATCACATATCACAATCACTAAATCACAACATCCCTTGGGCTTCCCCTTTGGGATTGCCGACGCCTATCCGCTAATATCGGTGATCGCAGTTAGGATATTGTGCATACATATAATATATGGCTGCTCCATTTTTCACCAATGGCGATCCGCCGATTTCATAAATCGCTCCATCACATCGCCCTGGTCCATCGCGCCATGCCTCTACTCTGACCTACCGATCAACGCTGATGTGATATGCCAATCGGATCTGGACTGTTGATCAGCCAGATCCGACGACCCCTATGCATTCATTGTACCAACCTCCTGATATGCCTCATTTCGTTGTTTTCTCATGTTTTTAAGCCTTCGATAGTGTTATCCGATGAGTCCATAACTCCTCCTTTTGTGCTTGTTTTTCCCTTTTGGGAGATTTGGAAGACTTAGAGGGTTTTTAGATCCATTTGCAAGGGAATTTGCCTCTTTTTCCTTTGAAAAAGGGCAACTTCATTTTATGATAGCTTTCCCATATGAAATATGTTTTTTCCCATTCAAGTTGCATTGGATTACGAATGGAGAGATCCCTACCATGAGACTATTTCTAAGAGCAGCCTATGACTTTCATTTTCTTCTGATTTACAAAGGATGTATGCCATTTGGCCCCTTTCACCTCTTACATGAAGTCTTTTAGACTTAGAGGTTTATCCAGGATCCAATTTTGGATTAGGGATGTAGTGAACAAGAAGGTCCAAGTGCCTTCTCCTCAGGCTTTGGATTCTTTGTTGAAACATATACTTGCAATTTTTTTCAAAAATAAAATAAACTCTCTGGATATTTACATATGATGAATGAATGGATGAAAAATTAATATTGAATGTAATGTTTCAAGTATTTCCCATTGACTGGAAATGAGGAATACCCTCCTTCAAAATTTTGTAGGATGAATGTAATTTTCCCTTTGACTTATGTAATGCTAAATGGACCAAACCAGAGGTTGTCAAATTTGACATGCTTTCCTTTAACTTCTTTCCTTGTATCCCATCTAGGCACTAGGTCACCTTTCTTGAAATTTCTTTCTCTAGCCTTTTTGTCAAACAATTCTTTCATCTTAATTTGGTATTTCCTTAGCTTGTACTGAATTTCATCCTTGTCTTCATTCAACTCAATAATTTGTTTAATCCTTCTCGAGAAATCATCTTTTTCTTCATAGGATTCCTAAAGGAATCTCATAACAGGTAATGCTAAATGAGTAGGAAAAACTGCGTCCTTGCCATAAACTAATTGGAAAGGAGACTTTCTTGTTGATCTCTTAGGAGAAAATTTGTTTTCCCAAATTGAATGGATTAGATGGCCATCCCAACTCTTTTTATCGGCTTCAAGAGTCTTCTTAATGACCTTAACTAAGCTCTTGTTGGAGGACTCTGCCTCCATTACCCTGTGGATAGTATGGTGTAGAATGGTGTAACAAGATTGAATTATTTTAACAAAACTCAATCATTTTAACACTGTTGAAAGCTGTTGCATTATCTATAACAATATGTTGAGGATATCCAAATATTGACAGGATTTTTTCTTCAAGAAATTTAATCACAACAGTATCAGTTGCATTTTTAACAGGTATGGCTTCTACCCACTTGGTAAAATAGTCTGTAGCAGTTAAAATCCATCTATGTTGATTACTTGATTGTGGATGAGTTTTCCCTATAAATTCCAACCCCTAATGTAGAAAAGGAGCATCAACTAATACTGGAACCAAAGGAAGTGTTGACAGTTTCTTTTTTCCTGCAAATAATTGGCATGGTATGCAAATTTTACTCTTGCTCCAACTTCTTTAAAAAGCATGGGCCAGTAGTGTCCACCACAAAACCCTACATGGAACTTATCTATAATTCCCTCTATTTCATTTTTAGTTAAACAAATAAGAAGGAATTAATAGGGTCTTTCCAGTATAGATTAGCATTGATAATACAATATTTTACTTATTTAAGCTTCACGGCTTTACACTGCTTCAAGTTAAGATCAACTAGACATTGAAAATCCCTTAGAAATTGCACAATATCAAAGTACCAATCAAAGAGAAGATATTTATGATCTATGTGAACGAGAATTTCTTGATATGAAGAAAGAGGTTCTTTTGGGTTCTCCCCTTCTATAAGATGAGGAGGTTCTTGTGGATACTCCTTAGATATTAAGGAAGGTTCTTGTGGATTCTCTCGAAATGAAATTTCCGAAACCAGATTTATCCCCAATACTTTGCAGTTGGATTCAAACAACAATTTTTCGAGGCCTTGGCCTTTTACTAGCTTTGTGATATTAATTTCAAGGTCAAATTCAAGGATTTTAACAATCCATCTCCTTCTTCTTCCATGAGTATCAGGCTGGGTCAAAACAATTTTAACAACATGATTAGGGACATAAGTTGTAATGTGTGAATGCAATACATAGGTTCTAAAGGCTTTGAGGGTTTGAATTAAGGCATAATCTTGTTTTTCAATAATATCATACCTAATTTCAGCATCCCTCATAACTTTGGAAAAGAAGGCTTAGGCTAGTCATCACCATTTATGTTCTCTTGTAAAAGTACAATAGCTAATGTAGGGGCCTCAGATATATCCTTTTTGATCTGATCAAAAGAATATCTAGCAGAAACTGTCCCATTCACTTCATTGTTTTTCTTTGGCATATCAATTATGTCCTTAACTATCTCTGCATAATTAGGGATGAACCTTCTGAGAAAATTAATCTTTCCAAGGAAGGTTTGTATCTCTTTCTTATTCCTTCGTAGAGATAGGGTCTAAATAACTGAAACTCTTTTTGGGTCAATGATAACTCCCTCCTTGGAGATTATATGCCCTAGTAATTTTCATTCCTTTACAACAAATAAGGATTTCTTCGGATTGATGGATATGCCAAATTTCTTGCACTTGTCAAAAACCTTGCTCAAGCATTTTAAATGATTTTCATCGAAATCAAAGAAAATAGTTAAATTATCTAAATAAATCATAGTAAATTAAGATGTTTTACCTACAAATGCTAGATCCATGGCTCTCTGGAAAGTGGCTCTAGCATTGGTTAACCCAAATGGCATTCTACCATACATAAATGTATCCCAAGGTGTCGTGAAAGTAGTTTTGTCTTGGTCAGATGAACTTACCATGATTTGGTTGTAACCAAAAAATCCATTTAACATAGAAATCCTATTTGCACTTAAAACTTTCTAAAGTAGATGATCCATTTTGGGCAATGGATAGTTATCCTTTAAAGATGATTTGTTTGGATTTCAGAAGTCTACACATAGCCTAACCTCACCATTTTTCTTTCTGACATCAACTAGGTTAGCTACCCAATTAGAATACCTTAATGTTACTATGATATGAGCGTCAAGTATTTTTTAAGTTCTTTCTCAATGGTTGGAAGTAGTATGGGATTGATTCTTCTTAGTTTTTGCTGAAATGGTTTTTCTTTTGATTTCAAAGGAATCTTATGCTCAATCAAGGATGTATCATAAGTTTTTAACTCATTATAAGACCAAGAAAAGTCATCTTTGTAATTTTTACGAAGATTCAAATATTTGATTTTTACATCCAAAGGTAAGGTTGATGACAATTTAACATTTCTCGCATCATTCAAAGTCCCAATATTGCGTTCTTCGATTTCTTCTTCAGGTGAGTTAAACAAGTGATTTTTAGAGACATCATTATTATCAAATAGTTTTTCCAATGGAACTAATCCTTTAGGAATAAAATTATTAGATAATTGGATAATATCATGATCAATAATTTTAGGACTGAATGAAGTTTCTCGATTTAGGTGACTTGATTCTTGAACATCGTTTTGATCTTCTTCAATTTTCATATTTTAGAATTCACCAATGACTTGAAGGAAATATTTTAATTGTTCATCATCTTCAAAAATCTACCAGTTTTAAGGTTATCAGGAATTGATGGTGTACACTTGACTTGAATTTGGTATTACAACAATACTGGCTCAGGGATTTTGAAAGAGCTTGTTTGGACATCTAGTGAATCAGCATGCATATTTTCATCTATGGGAATATAAGTTATGTTAAATCCTTGGAAGAAATTTTCAATTGTGTCCCAAGTTTCATTTCTCTAGGACCTAAGCCTTGGGTGTTTCATTTGACACATATTTCTAACCTACTTCACTATAAGCTCAAAATCGGAAAAGACACTCAAGTTTTGAACCTTTAGACTCTTAGATAGCTCAAGACCAAGAAGAAAACCTCATACTCAACCACATTATCGGTGACCTCAAATTCAAGTTTACATGACTGGGTTATGTTTTATTTATTTGGTGAAACTAAAACAATTCTTGCTCCTGCTCCTTCCTTTGAGAAAGAGCCATAAAAGTAAAGTTTCTAGATATATGATTCTATAATTTTGGGTTTGGAAACAATATTTTCAATGGAAAGTTGAGTGTTTGATGAATTTTGTGAAGATAACTAAAAGAAACCAAAATCCTGATCTACTGCATAGATAGGGTGGCTTTTTGCTTGATCAGACCTACAAACACTATGAAGGAATATGAATTCCCTATATAACCTTAAATGTTCACCTCCATAGACTCGAATAGTAGAAAAGGACATGTCCATCTGAAGTGATCCTCCAATTTTAGCACAACATTATCTAGATAGTAGCATGCCAAACTTGGCAGGAATATCATTGACAACTATGTCTAAAACTATACTCTTGACAGGTATTTGAGATAAGGTCACAACTAGGTCTTTGATCAGTCCTAGGCATGGTACTTTCTTTGAATCAAAGGTGTAAAGATCATGATAAGAACGGGTAACGTGTAACTGAAGTTGGTCCATAATTAAATTTGGCATAAGGTTATGAGAAGCTCCAGAATCGAGAATGCAGTTATACAAAAGAAAGTCCTGAGCCTTTAAGGTTACATAAAATGGTGGAACAATTTCATCAAGCATATTAGAACTAGGGCCAAACACTACTGAGGGCTTTTCATCTTGAAAACTAATAACATCTCCCTCAACATCTACACTAGAGAAATGTACTCATTTAGACACTTGATTTTTATAACCAGGGTTTTTGGAAAGTTCAGCTAAAGATATAGGAATCTTGACCCTTTCCAATTCCTTTTCAATATTAAAAGTTGTCAAAATAGTCTTGTCAGATGAAAAGGGTTCAATGGATGACTCTGTAGTCTGAGGTGTTGGAGTCTGTGTTTGAATGGATTTTATTGCAGATTCAATAATAGTGGTAGATTTTTAAGGTCTACAAGGACCTGATCTAGGTCTTAGATCATACCTCTTATTCAATTCTACACTCATAAATTCAGAGAATGTTAGGTATTTTGAAAGTTGAGAATCTCCTTGAGGAACTTTTCCTTTTGTATTGTTGAAGAATCAATATTATTGATATCTTTAGTGATTAAAGGGACTATATCCTATGGATGTTGATCATCAATCATCAAAGGTGGTTGAACGTTTTGATAAGAACCTGGTCTTTGAAGAATCTGCATTTTAGGAGTTCTTCAGAATTCAGTTTGAGCTTGAGGTCTGATAGAAGTTTGTTGAGAAGTTCTAGGTTGTATTTCAATTTTTAAAATCCTATTAGAAAGGTTTCTAAGTAAAGATGTAATTTCATCAATTTTCTGATCTTCAAGTTTAGATTTGGAAGAAGATGAATCATCAACCCTAGCTTTTAGTTTTCTAACTTCTTTCTGTGCTTTAGCTTTAAGTTTTCCAGAAGTGTCCTACTAGCTTCTACCTCTATAGATTTTGTCTTCATTTATTCTAATGTATTAGAAACCATTTTCCTCAGCATGACTACAAAGTCATCTTCAAATTCTTTGGAAAATTTGACCTTTGCAGCTGCTACTGGTGGTTTACAATCAGCAGGCATTTTATGATAGAGTTTGTTAAATCGTTTGATGAATTCAGCAGCCGGTTCACTAGGGTTCCTCTCTAATTCCTCAAATTCAGTGAGAAAGTAAACATGATCTTTATTTACACCCCATTGGTTTTTAAAGATAGTTATGAGCTCATTCCATGTTCTAATAGAGTCATCTCTAAGTTGCCTAAACCAAATCCTAACATTTCCTTCTAAATAATGTACAAATAATATGATATAAAATCCTTCCCATTCTATGTTCATATTGTCAGCAAAATCTAGGAAAGTAGATACATGATCCTCTGCTGAGGGACCTATTTATCCATTAAATATTGGTAGATGTTTTAGATATCTATCAGGAAAATTTTCCATGTTTGCAGGGAGAACAAGAGCAGCATACCTTGCTTGCACAATGGGTCGAAAAGCCATAACAACAAGAGGAGTATGGGGTGATTGAGTGGCTGATGATGAGGAAGAGGAAGATGAATCGGTATGGGTATTAGTATGTGGAGGAGAGAAAGAGGGAGGATACTTATTTGAGGATTTCAAAAGGGTTTTAATAACTAACTTCTGAACTCCTGGTGGAAGGTCTTCCTTATTATCAAACAAAGGATTCGAATAGACAGAAAATATCTCTTCAAGATTAGTAGAGGTTGATGGAATAGAATAAGGATTTTGAGTAATGAAATCTTGAGGCTTGAATTTAGGTAAGTGTAAATCCAATTCTTCCTCAGATGAAGGTGATTTGATAGGAATGGATGAGACTTGATATGCCTCAAGAGACTATATTCAAAAGGTTGATGGAAGATCTACTCCTCTAGGATGGAGTTCAAAAACCCTACGAGGTAGTTCAGTCCAATCAGGATGGGATGGCATAGTTGGAAAGGGATCTATAGATGAGATGTCTTCAGGGTGTAAAGCTGAAGAAGAAGAAGGGGTTCTATGTCTTCTCCTTAAAGAGGCTCCCCTAATAAGTCTTTCTAGATTTGGTAGAGGGTTAACAATCTCATAATTAGAACGTGATCTAGTGTTCCTAGAAGGAGCGAAGTTGGACCAGTGGAATTTCCAAGTGAAATATTCTGACCTATATCCTTATCCTTTATTCACCTTAAAGTGAAGGGAGAATCGTTGCCCCATGGAAAATTTAGCTTTCCATCCTTCGATCCCTAGCAGCGGTGCTAATCTGATGTTGTCCTTTGAGAGAACCTAAGGTAAATTTGTTATGCTAAAGCATATATAATGTTTTGTTATTTGAAATTATTGGATAACCAGTGAACTATGTATAAACATGTGCTTTAAACTTAGATAGATTTTTAATAAAATAAAAGGTTGTTCTTTAACTACACATGGTTATTTTGATTTTAGTGGGATGGATAAGTAGAATATGAAGAAACATAATTGATTTAATATTCAAACTAAGTATTATCCATTTATAAGCAGAAATTAAGAAAACAATGTTTTCTTAATCAAAAAAATATAATCAGACTATGACGCAGGGTTACCCCTGCTTTACCCACAGTTTGCATGGATTATGCACATAGCCTCTATGTCCTAGGAATTTTAACTCTCTGCCAAGTTAAATCTTCATTTACTAAGGATTAAGGCCCGTTCATCAATTCCTATGTTGAATGATTTATTAAAACCCAACATAGTCTAACCCTTCATTAAATATGCATGTATCAAGACTTTAAACACCCCTTATCCTTCATATATGACTTTATTTAAAACCTTTCTTTTAAACCTTCCGATTGGGACATTATAACTCCTCATAACCTTCATTAATGTTAATATCAAAACTTATTCAAACCCTATAAACCTTCATTAATCCTTTATTCACATATATATATCCTTCCCCTCTTTAACATTGGTTATATATATGTTAACACATAAAACCTTCCATCTCCGCACTATTTTCCATTATAAACCATCTACAATGGAAATACCCATAAAGCATGCATAACATACCTTTTCCGCACTTTTCAAGGCTTTGCACAGTTTCCGAGATATCCCTTTATCACTAATCGCAATCAGGGTTCTCCGCAGTTCACATTAACATGCCTTCCTATATCGTATCCGATGTGCAATAATGCAATATTGGATTTCAAATAAAATTAACCGTGCTTCATTTCCCTATAGGGTCTACTCTCATCACCCCTTCGCATAATCGCATGTCACATGTGTTAAATCCAAGGTCTATTCCCATGAAATATTGTGATCCAATCACATCGCTGATCGCATATCGCTTCCACTTGAGTTCCAAGGTTAATTCACTTACCATTGAAAGATTGCAATGCGAATAAATCTCCACTATTGATCTTCGCTTAGTGGATCCAATGGTCCACAACAATTTTGGGTGAACAACTTGCCCGACACTTAACCAGCTTTACAGACCTGATGGTAATTATAAACTCCCAATCTATTAAAGTTTGGGTCCGATTTCTTAACTAAATTCCAATTACTTTAGCACTCGATATCCATTGGATGATGAGTTCTCTCAATCCTGCAGTCTCTGATTTGCAATTAGATCGTGACTGTTGATCTAGTCTTGATCCAATAGTCCACGATCAATCGATGATCAATAGCAGTTAGGATTCTGTGCAATTGTGTCATAGTCATACTCTGAAGATCCTGCTTTTCTTCTATGGCAGAAACTTTTGATTCAAAATTAGAAGACAAGGATCTTAAAAAATTTTCAACTAAAGTAACTTCTTTTATTTCTTCACCCACATTTTTCATGCGATTAACAATCTCATCTATACGTAGGAAGTAATGAGCTATACTTTCATCATTGTGCATTTTGAGAGTTTCATATTGAATTATGAGAGATTGTAGTTTTGCACGTTTTACCTGATTGTCTCCTTCATAGCTTAGAACGATCTTGTCCCATATTTCTTTGGCAGTTTTGAGCTGCATAACCTTGACAAATTCTGATTGTGACCGACTCCCCAGCTATGTATTGACAGCCTTGGCATTTGTTTCGTACTACTTTTTACCTGCCGTATCTGTAGGAATTGCTGAGGGAAATGTATATCCTCCTTCCACGATTTCCCAAACATCTATTCCAAGAGATTGAATATAGGCCATGGTTCTTACCTTCCAATAGATGAAGTGGCTCCCATCAAATATTGGTGGTCTAATGGATCCCTCTCTTTCGTAGCTGCCCATGATGATAGATCTTCCTTCAAGCAATCAAGCTTCTTCTGAAGGATCTGCTCTGACACCAATTGTTGGAAATAATACTGAGAGGGGTGGGGGTGAATCAGTACGCTACTTCTGTTAATGCAACTTGCGTGTATACGCAACTGTGTTTAGAGCAACCAGCGTATATCTTGCAAACTTATAATTTAGTTAGTTGATCCTTAATCTGTGTATCAGAACCATATAAATAGTAACTAGGTGTAGTAAACAAAACAGGCAATCACACACATGAACACAAGATATAAGGTGGAAACCCAATGTGGGTGAAAACCACCTGTTGCAATCATCTCTATCTTTCTTTAATAAGAAACTTCTTTTTACAAATTTTGTATTGGTGCAGTCTTATACCAGTACGCAGGCTTCTACCTGCAGAAGGCTACAACCTTCTCTCGTTCTCCAGCTTCTCCTGGAAGGGAGCTACAACCCCCTAGCTCTTGTACTAGCTGATGTGTTTACTAGTACGTAGGTGTTGACCTACAGAAGGCTACAACCTTCTCTTTTCTTCCAGGGACCACGTTTCATAAATTTTCAGACTGGATCCATCAATAACATCAATCAAACATCAAATATATCTGCATCAACCAATCTCCTTTGCACCAATCAAAACTGAATCAAACAATCACTTTTCTGAACCAAAACATAGTAACAGTAACTAGAAACCAAGCCAAAACCCAAAACACTGCAACAGCAAATAGAAGTAGCTAAAACATATTTTATGAGGTGTATGCAACTTCAATGTGTCGAACCTACATGCATACACACTTTCCTCAAGACAAACCTGCGTATACGCTGTTTTGAAATGCCGAACCAGCATGTATATGCGCCCTTGCTGTAATGAACCTGCATACAGATCGATAAAAGATGATTTAACTTTTACAACTATTCAGACATAAGTTATACCCATATCATTAGATTTACAGATTACGACATGCGCCAATTATTCAGATAAAGATCAAAACCACATAAAGATACTTCTCTTCAAGCCTTAAGATCTTGACCCATCAATAGAACTTATCCTTCTTCAAGCGCTCAGGTTCTTCCTTGATTCAGATCCAGCTATGCTCCATAACCCAATGACCAGTATTCTAGATCTTGCTCTTCATTAGATATTCAATACTTGAGTGCTCTTGCCTAATGATCTCCTCCTCATTTTATAGTCTTAGGCCTTACTCAATACCATGGTCCAAAACCACTTAGAATCAATACTTTGGACCAAATACCTAGGGCCAACACTTCGGACAAGATACCTTGGACCAATACCATGGGTCAAAATACCAAGGACCAAATACCATGGACCAAAACCAAGTTTTCCAACATGTACGCACTTTTCCTTGTGTGAAAGTGTGTGTATACGCATAAGCATCTTTTGGTCTGCTAACTCGTGTGTATATGCGGCTTGGTCAAAGGGAACCTGCGTATACCTCTTTTTCCTTCATTTTGTGAGCCTGAACTGTGATCTGTCATCTGAGTGAGTTGCCATCAAGGACAACACCTATGCCAAACCTGTGTCGTAATGCCAACAGATCCTATAGGAATTATAGTGGCTTCAGAATCCTAAAGGAAGTAACCCTAGAGAAAGGGGATGACCTGCCCATGTGAAAAAAATAAATTCCTACTTCACCATCTCATCACCATAACACTCTCCTCCATGATCACCCCTACATTCATCAAAAAAATAAGTTTCAATTAAATTATAGTTTTCAAAGAAAAAATAGAGAAAAGATGATGAAGACAGAGAAAACGGTGATATCACCTTAAGGTTATTTTTCCTCATGCACAAATCCCTAGACACCTTATCCTCCCATTCCATCCATCCTCAGGTTCCAGCAGTAGAAAATGATTAAATTTTGAGGGAGAAGCAGCTACAGGACATCTTGTAGAAAATCCTGTAGTAGCCTATCCTACAAAACAGAAATCACGAGTTGCAGTCAACTTCAAGCATGGAAGATCCAAAGGTAGAAGAAGCTCCTCTAGAACCTAGCAGCAACATCAACATCATCATCAACACCAAGTACCTGCACATCAAATACAATCATCAAAGGACAATAAAAAAAAGATGAAAAGCACATGCAACCAACACACAACAAAGACTTCATTTCTTCAACAAACTGCATCAAGGTGTCTTTACCACAAGTAAGTATCACGCTTCCACTCTCTCATTCACATAATGTGACCAAAAGATGTAAAATTTGTGAAAGAGTTGGTTTATAAGAAAAAGGTGGCTAGTTAACTTGGCCAGCTTCATTCAGTCAACGAGGAGAAAGAAGTTAGTCCTTACACACGAGGAAGCAATCACGTCAAAGAAAAGAAGTAGTTAAGCTACAGATGTCCGAAGTGGGATTTGATTACGAGGTGAGGATAATGATGATGTGGTAGTGGGACCAATGGTCCAAAAATACATATTCATACCTCGGCTGCCAGCACACCACCTCACTCAAATCACCCATATGAGGAAATAAACGTTGATCCCCATGCATAGAAGCATTAAAATTATTGAGGCTCATACTAGCAAAGTCGTTCTCGACCCTCAAGTAGTCTACAAGAAAGGAAAATTTCATTTTTTTCCTACGCAAGACCACCTACAGGATCCTATAGGAGATCCCACATGATACAGTCAAGAAGTCTACAGGATTGGGAGTGAGAAGTTTCAGAGGGAGAAAAATAGGGGTTGGCTTCATCAAGCAGTGTTAAGGAGGTAGGCTCTACATTTCCCCACATTTTTCCAAATGAAAGGAGCATAAAAAATTCTTCTAGTTTGTTGAAAGTGATTGTAGCACAAGGGAATTGTATACATAGAATTTTCATTTAATTTCCTCCTTCACCAAATTTTTTATTAGACATATACACTCCTCCATCCATCAGAGAAAATGATAGGGGGGTTTAATAGAAGGGATCCCATCAACACAGTGAGGATTCATCAACACCCTCCTATGCCAAGGCACAATTGGATGGGTTTCTTTGAGAAATTGAAGGGGTATGATGATGAAGTAGCCAGAGATTTTTCTCTCTCCCTCATTGCATTGACTAGGACCCATGCCATTGTTGTGGTGGGAGCCCTCTCCATAGAGCTCACCCCTAAAATCATAGGCAGGATTACCAAAATTACCTTAGGAGTGCCTTGGATAAATGAGGACAAGGGAAATAACCAAACTGCAAAGAAGAAATTCTTTTTAGGAGAGGAGGCCATGGAAGACAAAAATGGAGTGAGAAGAGCAAGCCTACCCTATCCTTGGAATGAAATTAGCTACCACCTTATAAAGTATATCTCCTGTGAAGGTAGATACAGTATGACCAGAACATCTCAGAATGCCATTTGTTACTAGATATAAATGATGAATGAAGAAAATTTGAAGGAGAAGCTAAAGATAATATGCTGATCTTTCACAAGATCTACTATCTGTAACTTAGAGGAATTATGATAATGAGAAATGAATCATAGACAGTATGCTGATCTTTCACAGAAAGTATTATCTATAACTCAGAAGGAAGTGAGGACTTCAAATATAGGAGCAATATTTTAAGGAATCTTAACCTGCAGCTTCATTACTATACTTGAAAAGAAGAAAACATAGCATGACACATGACAGAAAAACTTGCAAAATTATATGTAACAACTCATGGAAACCTATGATTCTTTCATTAATCAATGATGATATCAGGAATACAATGGCCTAGTCTCCTGGTTCTCCTAAAATTCCAACCCTCTCTTAGTAAATTTTCCCCTTTTTATACATTGTAGAATAGTTGTTGATCTTTGCAACTGCCCAAATTATTCAACTGTTTCGCTAACTATATGGATTAAAAATATTATAAAATTTTACAGAGGTTTAAAGACACCTCAAAGAACATAAGACAAAAAACAACTGAATAATGACAATAACTGTTGGCCTTTTGGCTCTGTTAATTTGCTACTGAATTCCTCTGTATGTGCCTCAATGATAATTAATCTGCTTTAATCGTACAAACTGTGTTTAGCTTGTGCATAACCCGGCTTACACATGTATCGGGCACATTTCAATTGGCTAGAATAGCAAGAAATTCGACCAACTGCCCTCTTCTTTAAATCTGGCTTTAACACTGATCTTTCTATTTACATAGAAAAATCAACGCAAAACAGGTAAAGTAGAACTAAAAAGGAATTAACCCAATTTAATTAACTTATCGGATCCACCTGTTCAACGTTGCCTTGACTTCCTCTTATAAATCGCAATTGATGATTATAAATGGTGTAACAACCCAAATATTAATGATCTGTGATATGGCGAACCTGACGGTAGAATAAAATGTAGCATATATGATACTGTGTCTGGCCATTGCAATCGCAATGTGAAGAACCAGCCCATATGCATAAAGGCTTGGCGGACCTGCTGCAATTATAAAATGCAATATATATTATATGAGGTCTGACTAACCAATCAACGCTTATTTCTATTATAATCCCTTTATAATAGAAATATATTTAAAATGTGTAATCATAATATATATGAAACGATATAGCAGGCCCGCCAGAACTTTACAACAGGGTATATATATATTTTGAGTCTGCCATATCAAGTTGCAATCGACGGTTCTTAACGTTCAAAGTTCTGCGGTGTGGTGGACACGATGAGACTTTAAAGCATGATATATAGACCTTTCGAGCCCATCATTTCAAATTTCCATCGGCAATTGTTGAATGAACCAATGCATACGCATTTGCTCCTTTACGGACACGCCAAATTTTAAAACATAATATATATATTTCAGGTCCGGTGTTAATCACTTTAACTCATGTTTCCTTTGTAAATCCACTACATTTATGCTTTGCGATATATCTATATATATATATATATATATATATATATATATATATATATATATATATATATATATATATATATATATATATATAGATATATATATATATATATATATATATATATATATATATATATATATATATATCTATATATATCTATATATATATATATATCTGTATATATATATCTATATATATATATATATATATATATATATATATATATATATATATATATATATATCTGTATATATATAACCATTGGCTTCCGATATACCATTATTGTTCCTTCCTTTTGCTTTATCTTTTTTTTTAAGTATTTTCAAATGATTCTTGAATGAAAAATGAATGTTATAAACAATAAAAAATGCATTTTACAACATCTGGCTCCACCTAGGGATAGTGCTTTTTCCACAGAAGCACTAAGAACTGCAGATTAGTGCCTTCACCTCAGGCATGGAGTCATATATTGCTTCGCATAAACTGAAATGCTATGGCATGTGTACACTTATTTCACTCTGATATTTACAATGAAATAATTCTTATTCTTTAGAACTGAAAGTAGTGCTTTAGGTATTGCCCATTAACAGGGAGTTGTATATTTTCACCATCAAGATTCTCAAGGATGAAGGTATTATTGGATCTCACTTCAGAAATTCTAAAAGGACCATACCAGAGAGGGTCAAACTTCCCATTCTTACCCTTATCCTCTCTGCTGGTATCCCATATCAATACTAATTCTGCAACATTAAAATCAATTTCCTTGGCTTTCTTGTCAAAAATATTTTTCATCCTGGATTGATACATAATCAAGTTGTCTCTTACCTTGTCCTTGTTCTCGCTTAGATCCACCACTTTGTTCATTTATCTTACCAAAGCATTTGGTTCTTCTTTCGCTTCCTAAATCATTGCAATTACTGGCTTCACAAGTTGACTTGGAAACAAAGCCTGAGTTCCATATACTAATTCAAAAGGTGATCTCCCTGTAGATCTTCTTGTAGTTACTCTAGCAGCCCACAAAGCAAACTATAACTTATAATCCCAATCTCTTTGATTTTCTGCAATGGTTTTCTTAAGGATCTTCATCAAAGTTTTATTAGTAGATTCATCTAATCCATTTCCCTGAGGATGATAAGCTATTGAATGGGACAAAATAACATTATACTTGTGACAAAAAGCAATGAACTTACTTGAATTGAAGACTTGAGCATTGTCTGTTATAATTTTGATGGGACATCCAAATCTGCTGAAAATATTTTCTTCCAGGAACTTCATTCCTACCTGGTCATTTGCTCTCTTAGTATGAACTGCCTCTACCCATTCGGTGAAGTAATTTGTTGCTATGAGAACCCACCTGTGTTGTCTACTTGAAGGTGGATTTATTTCTCCAACAAAATCCAATCCCCATTGCCTAAATGGATCCTCTACAAAAACTGGAATCAAAGGTAAAGGAGCTAATCTCTTTTTCTAAGCAAAAAGATGACATTTTTGACAACTTCTATGAAACTTGTATGTATCACCAAATAAAGTAGGCCAATAAAATTCTGCCTGACGAATCTTATGTGCAGTTACTTTCCAACTGTAATGTCCTCCACAAAACCCTTCATGATAATCTTTGATTGCTTCTATAAATTCATCTTTCGTTAAGCATAGCAATAAAATTCCAACAGGATCCTTCGAGTACAATATGCCTTCCATAATCACGTATGGTTGTGCCTTGATTTTTAGTGCCCTTGTTGGAGAGGTAAATCCCCTCTGCGGACAGAGGCGATCCCACTAGCCCAAAATGGGTCTAGCAACAATGAATTAACGCTACCATGCAAGTTCCTAGTTGCAAATTGAAAGTGGATTATGAGAACCAACTTGGAGTCCAACGCTAGTGTCGTAGACGAGTTGATACTCTCGTTCCCTTGCTCCGGCAGGTCACGATCCTCACGATCTCCGCGAATGGATACCTGCACATGCAAAGAACGAAGCGAATACAAGCATAAAATCCACTAAATACAACTATATATCGGTCAGAAAAGACATAGATCAAACATTATCATAATGAACAATAAGATCGGAACCATAACGATAGTCGTTTATTAATGAATAATCAACAGAGAAAAATACAACCAAAGTTCTGACGTTGAATCTCTCCTCTGGCTGGGCGAGCAGCTACATATGTCTTGCAATAGACCTTTCTCTCTCTTTGATTGTGAATACACAGCTCAGACTTCTGGCAGCATAACCTCCCTATGCTCCAAGACTCTTACTATCACTCAAGACAAGCGTTATCACTACTAGCACTATCACCACTACTCAAAAACTAGCTTGTCAAATGCATGAGGACAGACTTTTATAGATGGAGAAGGGGAGGAAGATACAATGCATCGAGACACCCATTATGGATTGGCATTATCTCCAAAAAGCCGTTGTGGATAGATGTAAGGGATAGATGATGAATCTCGACATCTAGAAGATTAGCTTTATCCTCAAAAGACTTCATGACTTGAAGGGAAAAAACATCCGAGCGCGCGTTTGTTAAAAATCTTTTCCAAACTCGGTTGGCACGGGTGTTACTCTAAGACAGAGCGCCAATGGGCACGCCTTCTTTTGAGGATCTCCCTCATTGGCGCGGGTAGTACACTGTGGACCTGCGCTAATGGAAAAAGGGCACTTTTCAGGGATATTTTGCACGAGGTGTCTTCAGGGCACATGAAGTCCATACTTAGGGGAACATAATGCAAGTGTTTTTAAGTTATGTCACTGCTCACAGGTCCCGGAATGAGTCCTCCAAAGTACGGGAAAGGGGTAACAGGGACGGTGACCAATGGTGACAAATTACTGTGTAACACCCTATAATTTGTTCTATCCAAAGATTGAGGACAATAAAGAAAGCACAAATAATGAATTATATGCTTATACCATTCTGAACACAAAAATTTATACAAAATCTTCATTCCTGGATGTTGCTCTCCTTCAGTTTCTTCAGCTGCTTTTTCATTTACAAGTGCCAACAAGTTAATTCCCAATGCTTGAAAGTTTGATTCTGTTAACATTTTCGCCAATCCTTGTCCTTTTACCAACTTTGTGGGTTTTATGTCCAAATCATATTCTTGGATCTTGGCAATCCACTTTCCTCTTCCACCTTCTACATCTCCCTGTAATAATACATCTTTCACTGTAGCATTTGGCACATAAGAATTTATTTGGGACTGTAGCACATAAGTTCTAAAAGCTTTTAGGGCTTTTACCAAGGCATACACCTGAAGAATTCATAATTCCTAAGAATCTTACTGAAGAATGCAACTGGCTACTCTCTCTCCTCATCATTCTTCTACAGTAAGACAACAGCTATTGAACTCGATGATGCAAATGAAAAAAATTGGAAAGGCTTCTGATAATCAGGGCTAATTAAGACTAGAGCTGCCTAGAATGCCTCTTTAATTCTGGAAAATGATTCGTTGGATTCCTTAGTCCTTAGTGCTGCAATGTTTACTAAAGTTAGATTACCAACAGATGTAGAACTTGATTGAGATGTAAATGGAATGTGCAAAGGTGGTAATGTGGTTATTGGTTGAGGTTGAATAATTACAGCAGGTAAATGAAAAGTAACAGACTCAAAAGATTGATCTTGACAGCTAGGTTTCTGAAATGAAGATGATGAAAAAGATGAGTCTCTATCAGATGAATGTTCAGATAAGTTGCTGCTTGATGCAAACAATGTAGGGCATGGTCTAATTGAGATCTTAGACTTCCTAACCCTCCTTGAAACCAGCCTTTTAGGATCAGAAGGATCTTGAACCTTATTTTGTGGAGTGTCTGATCTTGTATGGGGCCTTCTTGAAGCCATATTTATTGCTTTCATTCAAAACAACCAAATATTTCCTCCTTACTGAGAAACCAGAAGAAAATATTGAAACCCAGGGAAAATCTTCTTGTCTTCTCTCCCCGGCAACAACGCCAATTAATGTTTTTTCCTAATAAACCAATTTCCTGGTTGTGAGGAAATTGTGCTTAAGACATTAATAAATATTATTTAGTGTGTCACTTTCTATTTTTTGTGTTCTCAAATGAAGGAACTGGAAACTTGGTCTTTAACTCTTAATACATGTATGACCAGAACATCTCCGAATGCCATTTGTTGCTAGATATAAATGATGAATGAAGAAAATTTGAAGGAGAAGCTAAAGATAATATGTTGATCTTTCATAGGAACTACTATCTATAACATAGAGGAATTATGATAATGAGAAATGAATCATAGGCAATATGCCAATCTTTCAAAGAAACTATTATCTATAACTCAGAAAGGAAGTGAGGACCTCAAATATATGAGCGCTATTTTAAGGAATCTTAACCTGCAGCTTCATTACTATACTTGAAAAGAAGAAAACATAGCATGACGCATGATAGAAAAACTTACAAAATTATATGTAGCAACTCATGGAAACCTTTGATTCTTTCATTAATCAACGATGATATCAGAATATAGTGGCCTAGTCTCCTTGTTCTCCCAAAATTCCAACCCTCTCTTAGTAATTTTCCCCTTTTTATACATTTTAGAATAGTTGTTGATCTCTGTAACTGCATAAATTATTTAGTTGTTTCTCTAACTATATTAATTAAAACTATTAGAAAATTTTACAGAGGTTTAAAGACACCTCAAAGAACATAAGACAAAAAACAACTGAATAATGACAATAACTGTTGGCCTTTTGGCTCTGTTAATCTCCTATCGAATTCCTCTGTATGTGCCTTAATGATAAATAATCTTCTTTAATAATACAAACTATGTTTAACTTGTGCATAACCTAGCTTACGCACGTATTGGGCACAGTTCAATTGGCCAGAACAGTAAGAAATTTGACCAACTACCTTGTTCTTTAAATCTAGCTTTAACACTGAACTTTCTGTTTACACAGCAAAATCAACACAAAACAGGCAAAGCAGAACTAAAAGGGAATTAACCCGATTTAATTAACTTATTAGATCTACCTATTCAGTGTTGCATTGACTTTCCCTTATAAATCACAATCGGCACTTATAAACGGTGTAACATCCGAAATATTAATGATTTGCAATATGGCGGACCCGACGATAGAATAAAACATAGCATATATGATATCGGGTCTGGCCATCGCAATCACAATCGGCAGAACCAAACCATATGCATAAAGGCTTGGCGGACCCACCGCAATTATCAAATGCAATATATATTATATCAGGTTCGGCTTCCTAATCGACGCTTATTTGTATTATAATCCCTTTATAAAAGAAATATATTAAAAATGTGTAATCATAATTTATATGAAAGGATATAGTGGACCCTATAGAACTTTACAACAGGGTATATATATATTTCGGGTCCACCATATCAAGTCGCAATCAGTGGTTCTTAACGTTCAAAGCTCTGTGGTATGGCAGACCTGACGAAACCTTAAACCATGATATATATACCTTTCAGGTCTGTCATTTCAAATCGCCATCGGAAATCATTGAATGAACCAATGCATATGCATTTGCTGCTTTATGGACCCACCGAGGTCCGGTGTTAATCACTTTAACAGATGTTTCCTTTGTAAATCCACTACATTTATGATTTGTGATATATCTATATATATATATATATATATATATATATATATATATATATATATATATATATATATATATATATATATATATATATATATATATATATATATATATATATATACGTGTACACCCATATAACCATTGGCTTCCAATATACCATTATTTCTCCTTCCTTTTGCTTTATCTTTTTTTTTTAAGTATTTTCAAAATATTGTTGAATGAAAAATGAATTTTATAAACAATAAAAAATGCATGTTACAACATCTAGCTCCACCTGGGGATAGTGAGTTTTCCACAGAAGCACTAACAATCGCAGATTAGTGCCTTGATCTCAGGCATGGAGTCATATATTGCTTTTCATAAACTGAAATGGTATGGAATTTGTACACTAATTTCACTCCAATATTTACAATGAAATAATGCTTATTCTTTAGAACTGGAAGTAGTGCTTTAAGTATTGCCCATTAAAAGGTAGCTGTAGAGTTTCACCATCAAAATTCACAAGGATGAAGGTATTATTGGATCTCATTTCAGAAATTATAAAAGGACCATACCAGAGAGGGTCAAACTTCCCATGCTTACCCTTATCCTCTCTTCTGGTATCCCATCTCAATACTAAATCCGCAACTTTAAAATCAATTTCCTTGGCTTTCCTGTCAAAAATATTTTTCATCTTGGATTGATATATAATCAAGTTGTCTCTTACCTTGTTCGTGTTCTCGCTTAGCTCCACCACTTTGTTCATTCATCTTACCATAGCATTTGGTTCTTCTTTCGCTTTCTGAATCATTGCAATTATTGGCTTCACAAGTTGACTTGGAAACAAAGCCTTAGTTCCATATACTAATTCAAAAGGTGATTTCCATGTAGATCTTCTTGTAGTTACTCTAGCAGCCCACAGAGCCAACTTTAACTTAGAATCCCAATCTCTTTTATTTTCTGCAATGATTTTCTTAAGGATCTTCATCAAAGTTTTATTAGTAGATTCAACTAATCAATTTCCCTGAGGATGGTAGGTTGTTGAATGGGACAAAATAAAATTATACTTGTGACAAAAAGCAATGAACTTACTTGAATTGAAGACTTGAGCGTTGTCTGTTATAATTTTAATGGGACATCCAAATCTGCTGAAAATATTTTCTTCCAGGAACTTCATTACTACCTGGTCATTTGCTCTCTTAGTAGGAATTGCCTCTACCCATTTGGTGAAGTAATTTGTTATTGTGAGAACCCACATGTGTTGTCTACTTGAAGGTGGATTGATTTCTCCAACAAAATCCAATCCCCATTGCCTAAATGGCTTCTCTACGAAAATTGGAATCAAAGGTAAAGGAGCTAATCTCTTTTTCTAAGCAAAAAGCTGACATTTCTGAAAGTTTCTAACAAACTTATATGTATCACCAAATAAAGTAGGCCAATAAAATCCTGCCTGAAGAATCTTATGTGTAGTTACTTTCCAACTGTAACATCCTCCACAAAACCCTTCATGATAATCTTTGATTGTTTCTGTAAATTCATCTTCCGTTAAGCATAGAAATAAAATTCTAGCAGGATCCTTCCAGTACAATATGCCTTCCACAATCATGTATGGTTGTGCCTTGATCTTTAGTGCCCTATACTTTGTTCTATCCAAGGATTGAGGACAAGAAAGAAGGACAAATAATGAATTATATGCTTATACCATTCTGAACACAAAAATTTATACCTGAAAGTTTGATTATGTTAACATTTTTGCCAATCCTAGTCCTTTTACCAACTTTGTGGGTTTTATGTCCAAATCATATTCTTGGATCCTGGCAATCCACTTTCCTCTTCTTCCTTCTACATCTCCCTGTAATAATACATCTTTCACTGCAACATTTGGCACATAAGAGATGAGTTGGGACTGCAACACATAAGTTCTAAAAGCTTTCAGGGCTTTTACCAAGGCATACACCTACTTCTAAAGAATATTATATTTCAGTTTAGAATTCCAAAGAATCTTACTGAAGAATGTAACTGGCTACCCTTTCTCCTCATCATTCTTCTTTAGTAAGAAAACAACTATTGAACTCGGTGATGCAAATGAAAAAACTTTGAAAAGCTTCTGATAATTAGGTCAGATTAAGACTGGAGCTGCTTGTGATCCTCTTTAATCCTGGAAAATGATTCTTTGGTTTCCTTAGTCCAATGCACTTCATTCTCCTTCTTCAGCATATTAGTGATTTCTTTCAGGATTTTTGCATAATTGGACACAAAACATCTCAGGAAGTTAATCTTTCCCAGAAAAATTTGAATATCCTTCTTAGTCCTGGGCCATGGTATTTTCTGCACAGCTTGTACTTTGGTTGGATCTATCTTTACTCCTTCTTTGGAAACAATGTGTCCCAATAGTTTTTCTTATTCCAGAGCAAAAATGAATTTCTTTGTGTTTAAGGAAAGTCCAAATCTTCTACATTTATTAGAAGTTCTTTTCAGATGATCCAAATGTTCTTCATCAGACTTTGAGAAAACAATAATATCATCCAAATATATCACTACAAACTTATCTCCAACAAAAGAAATGTCCATAGCCCTTTGAAACGTAGCACCTACATTCATCAATCCAAAAGGGATTCTGTCATACATAAATGTTCCCCAGGGAGTTGTGAACGTTGTTTTCTTTTGATCCTTCTTAATAATTAGCTCTGAATCTCTGAAAGGACTTGATTTCCATCTATTTGGCTATTTGTAGCGCAATAATCAAGGACTCATATTTTTCCACATTGTTAGTTGCCTCGAATTCTAATTTGAAAGAAAAAGGAAATATATTACCTCCAGGTGCAATTAGAAGAAAACTAGCACCTGTTCCTTCCTTGGAATAAGCTTCGTCAAAGAAACATTTCCACACTTCTTCCATTTGCAACTCTGTAATTAGATTGGCTAAAGCAAGCTGCTTATGATTATCTTCAGCCAGTTTTGCATTATCATGCAGTGTGAAACAAGCGAAATCATCCTTCTCCTAACTATATGCAGGTGAATTTCTTGCTCCTTTTTTTGTAATTGTTTTTACAAACCTAGTTTCTCTATACAATCTCCTCTCCTCCCCACCAAAAATCGGTATAACAACATATGTAAAATATAACTTCAAAACACCTCCCAGTTTAACCCCCCAGGACCTAGATAGAAGCATTCCAAATCTAGCAGGAATATTAGCTACTACAACATCCATGACTAAACCTCTAGCTGGAATTTGGGCTAGTGACACTGCCAAATCCTTAATAACCCCCAGACACTTGACCTTGTTTGAATTGAAAGAATACAAATCCCTGGAAGGTTTGGTCACATGTAAATTTAGTTGCTTCATCACTGACAGAGGCATAAGATTATGTGAAGCTCCCGAATCAAACATACAATTATGTAGGAGGAAATCATGAACCAATAGGGAAATATAAAAAGGAGGTATTGAAGAATCTACTTCCTCTACATTTGGACCAAAAACCACTACTAGTTTATCTTCTTTTAGATTTATAGTGTCACTCTCATTTTCTTTTAAATTAATAAACTCAGAAATCTCCTTTTGATAAGTAGATGTTTTTGCAAACTCTGTAAGTGGAACTTGTATTCTTACCTTTTCCAATTCCTTGGTAAGACTAAATAAGTGACCTTGTTTAGCAATTTTTTCATTCTCATCTTCACCTTTCTTCATGACTGGAATTATTTGAGGAATTGAAACAAGTTTTTCCAAAGGAATTTTTCCAGTTTGATCTTGAGAAGACTCACCTCGAAGTATCTGTGTTTTTTCCATTTGCATTTTGCTGCTACTTTCCTTTATTTACTTGTTTTTCAGACTGAGATTTTTGTGGAGTTGCCTTTGATGAGGAAGTTGAAACTTGCTGCTCACTTTCATTTTCTTGATTTCTCAATCTTTTCCTAGATCTCAGGTTATATTTCTTATGTAGTTCATCCTGCATAAAATTAGAAAATTGTTTCCAATATTCAGCAATTTCATTTTCATTATGAATATCATCTACTTCATCATACACATATTCTTCTCTTTCAATGCCGAGTTCATCTTCATCAACTGCATATAATGTGGAACTTTGATCTTCAGGTTGTTCTTCACCAGGATCTTCTTCTATATATAATGGTGCTTGAATTTGATTTTGATCTTTACTTTCCTTTTGCAAAATTTGCAAAGGTTTCCTTTTGAATTGGGGATTAAAATTTTTATTATACTGTGTTTATCTATGAGATTTCTTATTTTCTAGCTCTAACCTATTTAGCTTATTTGACAAAGTTTTAATTACATTACATATTTCCTCCAATGATTGACTTTGAGAGGATTCTATCTTTGCCTTTCCCTTGTCTTGGGTAGGCTGTGTTTCTAGTGCTTTTCCCGCAACTACCAGATTCCCTTCTATCTCTAAAGCATCTATTTGGATTTGATAAGGCGTTGGAGATCTTCTTTCCCTTAATGTAAATCCAAAATTTGATTCAAAATCCCCTGCAAAAGTTATTTTTGCACCAATAGGAGGAGGCTTAGTCTCTGCTGGGAGACTATTGAACAATTTGTTAAATCTTCTGACAAATTCGACCACAATTTCATCAGGCTTCTTCTTTATGGCATTGAACTCCGTTAATGAATATCTATGATCTCTTTTTTCTCCCCATCTCTGAATAAACACACATTCCATCTCTTCCCAAGAAGGAATGGTATTATTGGGAAGTCCTTTGAACCATTTCCTTGCTTCTCCATCCAAGGATTGAACAAAAAGTCTCAGAGCAACATCTAAATGTTCAACATTTAGGCTTTCTGCAAAGTTACAAAATACTACTACATGATTCTCTATTGTCTGTTCATCTTCTCCTGAAAAACTTGGAAGGGTTTTAAGGTAATGATGTGGCATTTGATTGAAAGAATGTGGTAGTTGAGGAGGTGCATACCTATTCACTAAGAATGCAGGTGCTGCAATGTTTACTGAAGTTTGATTATCAACAGATGTAGAACTTGATTGAGATGTAAATGGAATGTGCAAAGGTGGTAATGTGGTTATTGGTTGAGGTTGAATAATTACAACAGGTAAATGAAAAGTAACAGACTCAAAAGATTGATCTTGACAGCCAGGTTCCTGAAATGAAGATGATGAAAAAGATAAGTCTCTATCAGAAGAATGTTCAAATAAGTTGCTGCTTGATGCAGACAATGTAGTACTTGGTCTAATTGATATCTTAGAATTCCTAACCCTCCTTGAAACCAACCTTTTAGGATCTGAAAGAGCTTGAACCTTCTTTTGTGAAGTTTTTGATCTTGTATGGGGCCTTCTTGAAGCCAAAGTTATTGCTTTGATTTAAAACAACCAAATATTTCCTCCTTACTGAGAAACCAAAAGAAAATATTGAAACCCAGGGAAAATCTTCTTGTCTTCTCTCCCCGGCAGCGGCGAAAATTAATGTTGTTCCCTAAGAAACCAATTTCCTGGCTGTGGGGAAATTGTGCTTAAGACATTAATAAATATTATTTAGTGTGTCACTTACTGTTTGTTGTGTTCTCAAATGAAGGAACTAGAAACTTGGTCTTTAACTCTTAATACATGTATGACTAGAACATCTTAGAATGTCATTTGTTGCTAGATATAAATGATGAATGAAGAAAATTTGAAGGAGAAGCTAAGGATAATATGCTAATATTTCACAAGAACTACTATCTATAACTTAGAGGAATTATGATAATGAGAAACGAATCATAGAAAATATGTTGATCTTTCGTAGAAAATATTATCTATAACTCAGAAAGGAAGTGAGGACTTCAAATATAGGAGTGCTATTTTAAGGAATCTTAACCTGCAGCTTCATTACTATACTTGAAAAGAAGAAAACATAGCATGACACATGACAGAAAAACTTACAAAATTATATGTAACAAATCATGGAAACCTCTGATTCTTTCATTAATCAACGATGATATCTGGAATACAGTGGCCTAGTCTCCTGGTTCTCCCAATATTCCAACCCTCGCTTAGTAAATTTTCTCCTTTTTATACATTGTAGAATAGTTGTTGATCTCTGGAACTGCCCAAATTATTTAAACTGTTTCTCTAACTATATGAATTAAAACTATTACAAAATTGTACAGAGGTTTAGAGACACCTCAAAGAACATAAGACAAACAACCACTGAATAACGACAATAACTGTTGGCCTTTTGGCTCTGTTAATCTGATATCGAATTCCTATGTATGTGCCTCAATGATAAATAATATGCTTTAATCGTACAAATTGTGTTTAGCTTGTGCATAACCTCGCTTACGCATGTATCAGGCGCATTTCAATTGGCCAGAACAATAAGAAATTTGACCAACTGCACTCTTCTTTAAATCTGGCTTTAACACTGATCTTTCTGTTTACACAACAAAATCATTGCAAAACAGACAAAGCAGAACTAAAAAGGAATTAGCCTGATTTAATTAACTTATCGGATCCACCTGTTCAGCGTTGCGTTGAATTTCCCTTATAAATCACAATCGGCACTTATAAACGGTGTAACAGCCGAAATATCAATGATCTGCGATATGGCGGACCCGAAAATATAATAAAACGTAGCATATATGATATCGGGTCCGGCCATTACAATCAGAATGGGCAAAACCAACCCATATGAATAAAGGCTTGGCGGAACCGCCGCAATTATTGAATGCGATATATATTATATCAGGTTTGGCTTACCAATCGGCGCTTATTTCTATTATAATCCCTTTATAATAGAAATATATTAAAAATGTGTAATCATAATGTATATGAAACGATATAGAGGACCCGCTAGAACTTTACAACAAGGTATATATATTTCGGGTCCGCCATATCAAGTCGCAATCGGCGGTTCTTAACATTCAAAGCTATGTGGTATGGTGGACCCGACGGAACTTTAAACCATGATACATATACCTTCCAGGTCTGTCATTTCAAATCACCATCGGCAATCGTTGAATGAACCAATGCATATGCATTTGCCGCTTTATGGACCTGCCGAATTTTAAAACATAATATATATATTTCTGGTCTAATGTTAATCACTTTAACACATGTTTCCTTTGTAAATCTGCTACAGTTATGCTTTGTGATATCTATCTATCTATCTATCTACATATATATATATATATATATATATATATATATATATATATATATATATATATATATATATATACATGTGTACACCCATATAACCATTGGCTTCCGATATACCATTATTGCTCCTTCCTTTTGCTTTATCTTTTTTTTTTAAAGTATTTTCAAAAGATTCTTGAATGAAAAATGAATGTTATAAACAATAAAAAATGCATGTTACAACAATCTGGATACCACTTTAGGCTTCTTGAAGAATTGAGGTTTGGAGTAGACAAACCTCCCCAAAACAGACTCAGCATACCCTACTTCCTTCTTCAATCAATGATAGATATGAGCATGAAGGTGCAGGAAGGAAACCACCAACAGCTAGCCCATCACCGGTTAATTAGTCTTATCATAGAAGATGCCCTCGAAAACCTCAAAATTCCTATACATTGGGAAACTTTCAGAGACATGAAAATAGAGGGAGATATAAAATCTCTTGAATATGAAAAGAGCCCCACTGCCAGTGAAAGAGATGAAGAAGAAACAGAGGATGAAGAAGAAACTAAAAAAGATGAAGACAAAAAAAAGAGGGATGAAGAGGAAATAGGTGAGGAAGAAGAGGCAGAAAAAGAGAAGGAAAGTGGAGAAGAGATAGAAGAGGATGCAAAGGAAGAAACTGATGAAGAGAGTGAGGAACTGGAGGGAGAAGAAGAGGTGAAAGACAAAGATGAGAGGGGGAATGGAAAACAGGAGGCAAAAGACAAGGAGGAATCACCCAGGGTATCTCTAGAACCCACTAAGAAAGAGGTAGCAGCTGCCCTCATTGCTCTTAGTACCCCTATCAAACAAAAAGGAAAAAGACAGAGACAAACTCCATTGTACTTTAGGACAAGAAAAAGAACAAGAATAAGGCACAAAAAACCTAAAACTCCCACCAAGGTTCCTATTGTTATTGAAGACTCACCTTAACAGCAGGAGAAGGTGGCTCCTCTTGTGAAACTCAAGGAGAAGGATCCTCAGGAATAGCCTCCCCAAGTCTCCTATCACTTATGTGAGAAGGCCTGTGACTAGATCTGCCTCATCCAAGGGAAAAGACATCCTAGACGATACACAGAAGGACCTACAGGAAGCAAAGGCAATCCTACAGGAAACTCTGCTAAACCTACAGGATACTCATAAATTAGATAAACAAGGGAGTGTGTAGCAAGAAACAAAGAAAGAGGACCCATAGATAAGGGAACCTAGTCCTCAACCTAACCTTGACTCCCACTAGAGGTTTATTGAAGGGGGTAGGGTCATTCCACAAAAGTTTACCATCCCATTATTTACCCCCTTCCCCTGCTTTTGCACAGGTCGCTAAGGCTTCGGGCTCTATCAATCTACCCTTTATTCTGCCCTTCAGTACCTCCACGAATGTGCATGATTGGCCTTTGCGCAGCGCTAACCCGTGGTTCAGGTACTTTCGCGCAACTATGACAATGTATGTTATAGGTTCCCAAGTTATCTCAAGTGTTTTACTTATCTTACTAATCAATCACAGTTAGCATCATGTAAACTAACATCTTTACCTGCGTTCAATTAATAGATATAATCACATACATTTGTGCATCAAATAAACATTGTAAAATAAACCCAAAACACAATATAATTAGATGTGTTAAGAGAGACTAACTACACAGTAATTGAAGAATACTTATCTTTATTGATATCTTCCAATTTAATACAGACTCTATCTGCCCTACGCATATAGCTACAGGGGTCCATGCACTCAGCTATGGACTTCCAACCTAGGCGTCTGCACACTCAGCTGCAGAGCCTCTACCTATGCTAAGACCCGAAAATCTTAGACTTCTCTACCAAAACTCCAATGCTTCCTTCTTCTCTTAACTGCTCCTCCTAGACCTTACTTACTTAGCTCCTTTCTATACAATCCCATGGTCCACAGACAATGGGTAGATATTTACAGCTGACTTGACACTTTACAAAATGAGGGTGGAGAACCCTTTATGACTCTTGACACTTTCGCACTCTGCGACTAAAAAATGCGGAGTCTTTATAATTTTATTACACAATTTTGCCAAAACATGGGCTTTTAGCCCTAAAATTAGAAAATTACAATTAAACTTTCTCATTATTCCTATGAGTATGAAATGATTATGAGACTTTGTAATCCACATAAATTTATCCTAGTCTCTATTACTTTGTTGATAAAAGTATATAAGATTAGAATATTTCTAGTGGGTTGTGATGACTTTTTATTTAGTGAATATGCTTAGAATATTTCTAGTGAGCCATGATTTCTTTTTATTTAGTGAATTATTTTTTCTTCCATGTTTGTCTTCATTGTATGTGCCTATCTAGTGTTAGAGTCATTCATTTCCAAATATTCCTTTCTCAATAAGATACCTATAATGAGTTGCAAGCTCACATAGGGATTTTATTTTCCAGTTTCTATATAAGGGAGTTCTTTTATGCACTTTTAAACATTGTGAGAAATACCAATACTTTTACATGGTATCACAATAAAATTCTTTTTCCCTAAATATTTTTGTTTTTGTTAATGGAATCTCAGAATTGTTTCTAACTTCAAATCCTGTGTTATCTTGTTTGGTCAGATTTGAGATTGATCATACCTATAAGTTCTTCTTATCAAGGGGTTTCTGGGCTAAATTTGGCACTAAATTTTTGAAGGTTCATTTTTTTGCTCTAGGGTGGTTAAGCATTTACTTTGAAACCATGTGATGCATTTTTGTTTGACCCACTGATTTTTACATTGGTAGATGGTTTTATACAAATTATTTCTTAAACCCTTGCTAGATGGTTTTATACAAATGATTTCTTAAACCATTGAGAAGTGTCGTCCTTTGGCCACTAACTATGTTTTTCTTTTATTTTTTCAAATTGCAGAAATGACGAAGAAAATGAGTAAGCTATTTTTGGTCTCCATTGTATGGATTGCCATCATGCTCTTTCTCATCGGACAATCAGTTGCCGGGATTGGACGTCAATGTGTGCATGTTCCTGATTGTAAATATTGCCCAAAGTATAATGGGTGGTCATGCGATGAAACTACTCTACGATGCTGCACATAGTGCAACAATGTGCACTTTAAGTGACCATGGCCCTCACATTTAAATATATAGATCTATATATTGTTAGGATGTTCAATATTTGAATAAATATTTCTTATATGTCGCTAGATGTTCTTATTATTTAATTTTTCTTATGCTTTGTCATTTGTTGTTTCTCCATGCAATAATGACAAGATGACAAGATAATCAAGGAACCCTAAAATAACTGGTTTGTAATGTTTTAATAAATATTTGTTATATGTAGCCATAATTAATAGATTAAATGTTTTTTAACTTTTGGTCATAATTTTGAGTGAGATAGTAATTGTTTTATTATTTGAAATTAATTTTTCAATATATAAATGGATTCAACAGACTTGAACATTTCAAAAATAAATTAAAGTTATATTTTTAAACATTTAGCTTTCAAACCCCTATAGGGGTGGTTGAATGTAATAATTACATTAGATGGCTTAACATCACTCTAAAGGGACGAAGGAGACTTGTTGGGTGTATGGAGGAACTGGTGGGGAGCATTTCACATGTTGAATTCCATCTTCATGGAGAGTTCAGTAGCCATTCCTCCAGATATTTTTATGAGCCTCATCATTGGGTAACTATATGGACCTTAATTCACCTCCTAGCTTAGTCAAATCAACTCTTCTCACAATTTATTACATATTTTGGTTGTATTTTGTAATGAGATGAGTAAAAGTGATATATTATGCATAGTGGACTAATCTGCATTGAATGCAGGTTTATGAAAGAAAATCATGGATTTTTGGCTAATTAAGGGCTGAAACTCGAATGAGACAAGGAGGATAGATTGTAGGAGATAGATCCTCCTCATTTACTCCTCCCTCATTCGAATATTCCTCCATCAATCACACTAGCTCGGAGTACAAGCAACGAACTCATGGAGATCAAAAGGCAGCTGAGCAAGTGACAGTCAAAGAGCTAGTTTATCTTGAGTTTGGGAGTCAAGCCTCCCTAGATTTAAGGAAGTCATTGGAGAATTCAATTGTATAAATAAAGAGGCCTAGAGCCTCATTAGGATACGATTTTTTGATGTAAAAACACTAGTAATTTTTGTGTTCAAGACTTGTGGAAGACATATTTATGTAATTTTATGTTTTGATAATGAGAATGAGCATTTCCTTGATCCAACACTGAGTTAACTCATAGGGTTGAAGCTCTTGGGTTAGGGCCAAACCCTAGCAACAAAGGCTCCTTTTCTTGTATTTTTATGCTTAGATTATTTCATAAATTAATGATTGAATTGTCTTTAGAATTATTTCATTGCAAGTAGTGTAGATTTGATTAATTTGCTTATTAGTTTTCTTTCATCTATTCTCTACTTCAACAACAGTTTAGAAGAGATAAAGGAATATCAAAAGATACCAATAGGTGTTTTTGGCGTCAGTCCTTCCTTCATGGATCATGGTTTGAGGAAATAACTCATATGCAGCCCTGAAAAGACAGACTTCTAGTTTCTCATGGAATTTAGGGTTTTCTGTACTTAGGCCAACAATTTATCAGTTTGCAAGAGTAGGATTTAGTTATCATTTCTTATATCTTCAGTTTTACATTAGTTCTCATCTTTGATTCCATCTTATTCTGTAATTTTTCCTCATGCATGAAGTAGATAGCTAGCTCATGAAATTTTGTCTTCTTAGATCATTGAAATTCTTCTTGCTTACATGATTTTTGGGTAAATGTCAATGTTTGATGCAGTGCATGTGTTTCAGAAGTACAAAGAGTTTTCATAGACAATAACCTTATTACAAATTCATCCACCCATGATATTCATTTTCTTTCACTAAAACCCTCACCAATTTCATAATTTCACAAGGAAACTTCCCCAAGCTTGTTGAGCAAATCCAACCATCTCCCAACCTTGGTTTTGAGTTCTGAAGTGGTCCTAGGCACTCCCTTGCCTCATTCCATCCACCAACCACCTTCCCTAACCCTTCCATCACCTTCAACACCCATGCTTTTTCTCTTGGCTGTATCCTTTAGAAATAAAGGGGATCATGTAGGCTTTCAAGACAACCTTTAGGTTTTCCTATAGTGGCCTGTGTTGAGGCATAATTGAGGGAAAATCCTCTAGGAAGCTAGAAAAGGTCACCTACTAGTCTCCCCAATTGTTCTAGCCATTCACCATCATCCCTAAGCCACCTGCCACATCACCAAAAGAGATTAGCTTTCACACTTTCACATAAAAAGGACAAAAAGAAAAACAAAATTATTTTAGCCATTTACATGCACAACAGTAGAATGTTTGATGTTTTGAATTTGCATGCTTAGGACAGTAGGATGGAATACATGTTAACTTAGCATTCCTTTGAAGCATAGCCTCTTAGCAGTTAGTTAGAAAATGGTGTGTTTTTTAGCATTTGATTTCAATCTTTTTCCTTATTGCAGTAGACAAGCTTTCTCATAGAGTAGATGTCTCGTTCCCTCATTAGTAATCAAGCTTCTTCTGAATCCATAGAAGTCTGGCTTAAAAAACCCTAGTGGTCTATCGCCCACTGAGCAGTCACAAAGAGCAGACCCACCACTTTTACTTATGTATACAACACTGCTGTTGGGCCGTGAATACAACCACTTTTTGAATGCTTATTCCACCCATTTCTACCATTCTTCATCATGTCATTTATCATAATTTATCATATAATTCTATTTTACAATGATTTATGCTCTTATGAATGAATATTATTTATTCTCCTTTATTTCTAATAAATTGATGATTATGCATGATTTTATCAATGATAGTTTTAATAAATTGGTTGTAACACTATTCACCATTTTTAGCCTCCAATACAATTTCCAGACTGAAGATCTGATCATTAAATATTCCAACTCAGAAATTCGTTGGAATAAGAAGTGACAGGTTTGCGGTTGCGATTCTGGGCAAATGAAGAAGCATCTGGAAAATCTGGAACATGGGTTTTGTCCAGAACGGACCAAATTAACTTTTTTAAAGAACAGTTTGCCCAAATTCGACTTGTATTGAGAGAAACATAGGGTTATTTGAGCATGATATTCTCAGATTTGTTGTGTGGCCGTTTCCCAAATCTCAGCTACAAAGCCAAATTCGCCTTGCTCTTGTTGAAAGATAGATGGAAATATATTTTCTTGTTGATCAATTGGTTGGAAACAATCAAATTTTGTAAGAGAAATCATGTTGTAATTATCTTTGTTGTAACTTCTCTCTCATCTCTCTCTATTTAAATGAAAACAGAGATCAGAGATGGGGATGGAAAAATGATGGAGAATTGAGGATTCAGAATTGGAAATTCAAGAATGATGATGGGAAAGGATAGAATAGGAGGAAAACGAGATTGTTGCACTACCATTGTAATTCTCAAAGCTTCAGTTGTTGTAATAATTTCACAGTTTGATGATGAATAAATAAAAGGGTTGTCGTTCATTCTTCTCATCTGAAGTAGCCCAACAGCATCCGCTGGCGGCTAAGGGCCCAGCCTCCGGTGGAGTATGCTGTTGCTGTATTATATCTTTCCAATTTCCACCGTGTGACGGTTTGATTTAATTCCTATTTCTTTGAATCATATTGCCTTGTAGTTTCATGTTTTGGCAATGAGTTGTTATAATATTTTATGAAATTGCTTTATTGCACAAGTTGAGATTGAATCGCGTGGCTGTTCTTTTTCAACATAACAGAGATTATTGTGCTTTTCTACTTATATTGTTATGTTGTTCATTTCAATTGTAAGGCTTCGCTGTTCATTTCAGACTTTGATATTCATTATAGACTGTTGGTTATTCGATTCCTTTAATTACAGTTTGTTGTCCGTTTACTTTGTTGTTCATTTCTGTTGGTTAATTGCAAGAGTTTTCTTTTAAAGAGTTTTCCTAATTTACTTTCAATAGTAGCTTTAGTTCAATTTATATTTCCTTTTGATTGTTTTAAGCAGGGCTGTCAACTGTAGAGAACATTGGTTACTACTTCCTCGTTCTAAGATTGATTGTCTTGTTCTAGTTGATTTCAATTGTATCAATCTCTAGAGGAATGAGTTACTGCTATTGTATCCTTGATTGATGTTTGCTGAGTGAATAATTGGATTTCAGAGCATTTGAGTTTATGTTGTTGTAGTTAGATTTCTTTTCAAGCATCCATTTACTTCTAAGCACTATACTGCAAAACATTACTCTTGAGTAAATAGCCGCCTCAGACTGAGTACACTCTTGAAATAAAAAGTCGTCCCTAGGTTGATAATTAATGTGAATATAATTAGGATTTAAAAAGACACCTTTTTATCGCTCGACATTTTGGTGCCATTGCCGGGGAGAGTGTAGCCATTTTTAAAGAGTAGTGTGCATCTGATGAGTGCCTGTTAGGAAAGAATTGGGTATTAAAAACAGAAGGTAAGAACATGCGTACGGAGCATCTAGAAGCCCTGCTCCCCCGCCCGCTTTCCAACATATCTGTTAAAGAACTTGGGGTAGAAATAAATGTTTGAATTTTTGTGTGAATGATTAAAAAAATAGAAACTTTGAAAAATAAATCTCATGATTTCACTTAAGTGGTGATGTAAGCACCACCCATTTCACTAACCAATTGACAGGAACATTTGAAGAAGGAGCCTTAAATAAACACATGAAGAACATCTTCTATTATGGTAAGAAATGGATCACATTTTTACTTTTGAATTTCCTATCAAAGATCTAGGAGGAGTGACACAAATGCACATAATTCCCCCATTGTCTCTACCAAATTTTCATGGCTTGACAAATGAAGACCCAGATACATTCTTATTTTTGTTTGAAATACTTTGTAGAGGATATGATTATTGTACTAATGATCAAAGGTTGAAAGTGTTTCCTCTTACTCTAAAAGGAGCAGCTCTCCAATGGTTCATGAGTTAATAGTCTTCAACATTTGTCCATCTCCAATGTTCTTTAACACATGGTCAATCAAGAATTGTTCTATTACTTCCATTTCTTCTAATAGCTTCATTTCTTCAGCAACCTGCATAAACATATCTTGTAAAGGTTGTTCATCACCTTCATACATGCACAAATCAATAGTTTCAAAAATTCTAGGATCCTTTTTCTTCGATGTGTCAATCATCACATCTCTCTGCTGATTTGAACTTGTCCAACAGTTCAGGAAATCATCAATGATTCCTTCCTTAGTAAGGTAAACCTCTTGCTTGTGTCTACAATAGCTATCTCCCATCTCTAACTCAGTGATTCTGAGTTCTTCTCTTAATTTGATATGCTTTCTCCTCTTTACCTGTTTCTGCAACAGCTTCCACTTTATCTTCTTTCTTTTCATAGTCCAACCATATCTTTGGTTTCCTTCACATTTTTCTAGCAGCACTATCATGTTATCCATAATTATCTTCAGTTCTATAATTTCTCTTTCAAATACCTCTTGACTCATCTTCTCTCCTTTGCCTTGTTCCTTGGCATCCTCCTTTCCTCTATTGTGGCTTCTCTCTGAATCCCTACTATTACTATCAGTAGTCATTTCCTCGTATCGCTAAGAGCTTCTCACTCACTATGAGTTGCTCTATGCCTCTGCGACAACAAGTCCTTCTTGCTATCACTTAACTCACCAATCCCTTCTCTGGACTTGGTCTTTTGGTAAGCACTGGTTCTCTATCTCTGGAACCTCTTGAGCATCCTCTTCTGCTGTCTTTAGGCTTGTATCCTCAACTCACCTTCTCTTGAGAACAATTCAATTGTTCTCCCTATCCAACTTTCAGCTAGAGTATTTAAGTTCACTACCACCAACACAACACTTCTCTTTCTCTACACAGTCTGCTACTGTGTGTTGCCGCTACTACTCTCTTCCATTTAAAAAAAAACACTTCAAATGAACCAATCCTCAAAATACAACTCATACCTAATGATATTTCTTTTCATCCTTCACTGGCTGGACAATACACATGCTGCTTTACTTTTCACTGTCTGTAGTTCAACCCTTCTTCAACTGAATTTCTATTCTTGCTGAATACATCCATATTCGCTTTCTCTCCTTACAATAGTTTTGTTGTAATTTCATTGCCTGCATTCACCTACACATGCCATTAAAGCTTTAAAACTTACCAGATCCTTTATGATCCTAGCTTCCTCAAATCCCTTTTTCACAGTCTCTCTTGAATAACTAGTTGAAGTCTTCATTTCCTGTAACATGTCAGAATTCTTTTGTGCCTGACTCCTTGCACTCTCTGTTCTCCCTCTGTGTCAGATCCATTACCATGCCAATTATTTATGCTGGAAAATAAAATTTGGTTTCTCAATCAATCTCCATAGAGCATTAATCTTGCTCTGATATGAAAATGGTGCAGGGTTACCCCTACAAATATCCACAATATGCATGAAATGCATAAAACTAATTTTCCCAGGTGTATAACTCCCTAAGGAGTAAAATATTCAATCTCCAAATGGTTAAGCCCTTTATAACATTCATTATCCCTTTTTATGAAGCCTCTGTCAAACATCCCTTATTGGAACTTAAGAAACCCCTCAAAACCTTTATATGGCCCATAGTATGCAGATATAATACCTTTTCCCTCTTAATACATCGGTTCATTTGTGAAAACCACACAAAACCACTTATCAGTGCTTATTTTGTTTATAACCCAACTACAAAGGAAATCCCCGTAAAAAACACCATTTTTCGCCATTTGTACGACCTTTGCATAGAACCCAAGGTTGTACCTCATCGCTGATTGCAATCAGCCCTACCACAGGTCTTTAACACAAATATATATAACACCACATTTCTTCGACTTCGATCTCTGTGTTTACAAAGAATTAAAAAGAAATTTGCATAGGCCGGATCTTAATTATTTTTCACCTACATATATAAAAATGTCGGGTCCGCCTTAAGCCGCTCCACTCCACCGACATACCAAAATCCAATTGTCCAATCGTTGATCGCCTTATCGCTATCGACATATTACATATGCATTGCCCGATCGCTGCCACTCGAACCCACCGACGACACGATTTGCGATTAGATCTGGACCGTCAATCTAAATCTTGATCCGACGGTCCATGTTTAATCGCAGGATCACGATTGCTCCATTCCAATGGTTCGTGCGATGTTTTCAAAAGGCTTAAGCCACCGCGACTTGATCTTAACCATTGATCTAAATGATCCAATGTCTATTGAGTGTCACCACTTCACTTCTCATTCTTTCTATTACTTGGATTTTACGCTGTTTTCAGCGTTGTTTCTATGGTTTCTGATTGGTCACGTGGGGCTTTTCAATGACGCACTATCCCTCCTAAGCTTTGTTTTGATCACTCTAATGGATTTAACAATTCATTAGGATCCTCCTTGTCATGTTCTTCTCTGTGTATTTGTCGAATTCCGCTCCTCTGCGTTCACGCGATCCACTTGCATTAATATGTATAGATGCAATCCTCTGATGCATTCAACAATCATTCAAAACTCAATCACACATTATAAAGTCCTACTCAATTACTGTATATATAAATAGAAATGAATAATTACAAAATGGAATCCCGGTTCCTCAGGCCTGATTCCTCTTTACAATGGCCTTTTATTTACAAATCTGCCCGTAGGATGTAAACCACTCCTAATATCTAACCTATCCAACCCCTGAATTATACAAGGAAATCACAATTTATACTAAGAATGGATTCATGACCCAATTCTAGTTCAGAACCAAAAATCTCTCACCTCCTCCTAAAAAGTCTCTTCAGTTCCACTCTTTACTAAACAACCACTAAATCAAGCTTTCAGTTTCTTCATTTTCTATTTAAAACCAATTAAATCTAACAGTTTAGCCTGATCTCCACACAGGGAGAATCAATCAACCACTATGCCCATTTTCTCATATTTTACAATAAATAAACACCCTCACATATTTAAATAAAAATTAATTAAACTGTTGCCTTCCAACCCCTTGCTAGTCACAACATGTGATCATGCTGTCACATTGTTGACTAGGCCTGAATGATCCTGCATCATACTCCCAAAGTTGAAAGTTTCCATGGACTCCTATTCATGAGTCTTTCTATTTCCTCTGTTGTAAACTTCATCAAAATTCATTACCCAACTAGTTACCTGATCCTTTTAATCTGCAAGTGTATTTACTGCCTCCTTTATTTCTCTTGGTTGCCAAACTTTGTGTTGTGGATGTCTTTTTGCTTTGCATTCATAAGCATATCCTTTGCATAATGTTTTGGTGCTGATACCATATATAAACACCTCCTCAAACAACATAAATCTTTGTTTCTCTATCTATCGTTGTCATGTCATCATACCAACAGAATTGATCTCCATCTTCATGTATTTTCTCTTGTCTTGTTCCTGACTGTTCCTTTTAACTTCTAACTCGATCCCCAGTATCTCCTTCTATTTATAAACCAATTTCTTTATGTTGTTCTGTATATCCTTCCAACTTCCGTTGATTCGCTGACTTTGACAAATCTTTATGCTCATCACCTTTGTAGTTTTTATCATCCATATATCAAACAACTTAAGTAGAGTCCTTCCAATCTCAAAAGAAGATTGAGCATTGTTTAATATAAGAACATATAGCCTTCCAACTATATATTGTTCTCTGGCTGCAAATATCTTAATTATTGAACTTTGTTCAATTTTCTCCAATTCCCCATTAAACTTAGTTGAACTGCTCACCCAATTTCCCAATTGCACCCTCAATATAAACTCTTGACATTCAAGTCTTCGTTGTATTAAGAACAAAATCTATCTATGGACTGTACTTCCACGTCTCCTGAAATCTTCTTCATCTTAGGCGATAACTGGTTTAAGAGCTATGTCAACTCTCCTTCCTCTATTCCAAACTTCTGAGTCAACTCATTACTTACTCTCATCTTCTTGTTTCCATAAGGAAAACAGACTTTCTGCAGCTCTAGAATTTACACCTTCCCTCAAATTTATTTGTGTAAACATATCTCCAAGAGTAGTTTGTCTTTCATCCTGAAAACCACATTCAACAATTAATAATTCAAAGTCAGAAAATATATTACATTTCCTATCTCTGTCCTGATTAATTCTGCTCCATAATTTTACTGATTTGTCATCCTCTTGATGTATATATGACATGTCAAACTTGTCACATTGTCTTGTCTTGAAACAATCTTCTTTGTCTTCACTTTGTTTGAATGTTGTCTAAGTTCTGAATTCTATTCTCTGCTCTTCTCCTTGGCCTTCCTTCCTTTCACACTCCTTTTCATTCTTCTTGTTCCTTCCTTACAAATCTGTAAGCCACTCAGTTGTCTTTTCCATTCCTCCTTAGTTTCAATAAAAATCTGCCACTCAGAGCCTAAAGTTCTATTTGTTTCCATACAAGAAACAAAATCACCATATACCATAGGTTTCCCATTCCACTGTTGAGTCCCTTTCACAATAGTGAAAATTACTATTATCACGATGAATATCACCTTCCACTGTTCCCCTGGGTTGCTCACTGCATATGCATTGTTCATAAAAGCATCCTTACCTTTATCCTTTAAGATTGCCTGTCTATTTTCAGTTTGTTGTTTACACTCCCCTTTACTCTTTTGGCAATTTGTACAAATAACATTGTCTTCAATTTCCAATTGTGCATCAGTGTCCACCAACCTCTTTTTTTGTTCTTGTTTATCCTATTTTCCTTTCTTCTTCATAACCTTGAATGCATTAATTGTACCTCCTTGGGTTGAATTTTCTTTATAAACCTTGGTTCTATCATCTTCCATAATACACTCTTTAGTAAGAGTCCTTTCCATTAATGATCCATTATGTCCTTTCAAGATAATTTCTTGTCCATTAACTATCAATACAGGTTCATAATTTTTGAATAAAAATTGAAGAGATAATTCCATTACCTCAAGTGTTTGTACTGCATCTACACTCTTGTTTGCTCCTTCCATAAGTTCATCTTCATATTTCTTTTCTACTTCTCCTTTTGCAATCTACAACTTCCTGTTGTCTTCAAACTGTCTGCCATCTTTCTGCCAAGTCTTACTGGATGCATCATCTTCATCTTCTTTAGTAGTCTTCAACATTTGTCCATCTCCAATGTCCTTTAACACATGGTCAGTCAAGAATTTTTCTATTACTTCCATTTCTTCTAATAGCTTCATTTCTTCGGCAACCTGTATAAACATATCTTGTAAAGGTTGTTCATCACCTTCATACATGCACAAACCATTTGTTTCAAAAATTCTAGGCTCCTTTTTCTTTGATGTTTCAATCATCACATCTCTCTGCTGATTCGAACTTGTCAAACAGTACAGGAAATCATCAATGATTCCTTCCTTAGTAAGGTAAACCTCTTGCTTGTGTCTACAATAGCTATCTCCCATCTCTAACTCAGCTACTCAGAGTTCTTCTCTTAATTTGATATACCTTCTCCTCTTTACCTGTTTCTGCAACAGCTTCCACTTTATCTTCTTTCTTTTCATAGTCCAACCATATCTTTGGTTTCCTTCACATTTTTCTAGCAGCACTATCATGTTATCCATAATTATCTTCAGTTCTATAATTTCTCTTTCAAATACCTCTTGACTCATCTTCTCTCCTTTGCCTTGTTCCTTGGCATCCTCCTTTCCTCTATTGTGGCTTCTCTCTGAGCCCCTACTATTACTATCAGTAGTCATTTCCTCATATCGCTAAGAGCTTCTCACTCACTATGAGCTGCTCTAAGCCTCTATGACAACAAGTCCTTCTTGCTATCACTTACCTCACCAATCCCTTCTCTGGACTTGGTCTTTTGGTAAGCATTGGTTCTCTATCTCTCGAACCTCTTGAGCATCCTCTTCTACTCTCTTTAGGCTTGTATCCTCAACTCACCTTCTCTTGAGAACACTTCAATTGTTCTCTCTCTCCAACTTTCAGCTAGAGCATTTAAGTTCACTACCACCAACACAACTCTTCTCTTTCTCTACACAGTCTGCTACTGTGTGTTGTTGCTACTACTCTCTTCCCTTTATAGAAAAACTTTCAAATGAACCAATCATCAAAATACAACTCATACCTGATGATCTCTCTTTTCATCATTCACTGGCTAGACAATACACATGTTGCTTTACCTTTCACTGTCTGTACTTCAACCCTTCTTCAACTGAATTTCTGTTCTTGCTTAATACATCCATATTTGCTTTCTCTCCTTACAATAGTTTTGCTGTAATTTCATTTCTTGCATTCACTTGCACATACCATTAAAGCTTTAAAACTTATCAGATCCTTTATGATCCTAGCTTCCTCAAATCCCTTTTTCACAGTCTCTCTTGAATAACCAGTTGAAGTCTTCGTTGCCTGTAACATGTCAGAATTCTTCTGTGCATGACTCCTTGTGCTCTCTGTTCTCCCTCTGTGTCAGATCCATTACCATGCCAATTATATATGCTGGAAAATAAAATTTGGTTCCTCAATCAATCTCCACAGAGCGTTAATCTTGCTCTGATATGAAAATGGTGCAGGGTTACCCCTGCAAATATCCACAATATGCATGAAACACATAAAACTGATTTTCCCAGGTGTATAACTCCCTAAGGAGTAAAATATTCAATCTCCAAATGGTTAAGCCCTTTATAACATTCATTATCCCTTTTTATGAAGCCTCTGTAAAACATCCCATATCGGAACTTAAGAAACCCCTCAAAACCTTTATATGGCCCATAGTACGCATATATAATACCTTTTCCCTCTTAATACATCGGTTCATGTGTGAAAACTACACAAAACCACATATCAGTGCTTAATTCGTTTATAACCCAACTACAAAGGAAATCCCCGTAAAAAACACCATTTTTCACAATTTGTACGACCTCCGCACAGAACCCAAGGTTGTTCCTCATTGCTGATTGCAATCGGCCCTACCACAGGTCTTTAACACAAATATATATAACACCACATTTCTCTGACTTCGATCTCCTTGTTTACACAGAATTAAAAAGAAATTTGCATAGGCCGGATCTCAATTATTTTTCACCTGCATATATAAAAATGTCGGGTCTGCCTTAAGCCACTCCAATCCGCTGACATACCAAACTCCAATTTTCCAATCGTCGATCGCCTTATCGCTATCAGAATATTACATATGCATTGCCTGATCACTACCACTCGAACCCACTGACGACACGATTTGCGATTAGATCTGGACCGTCAATCTAAATCTTGATCCAACAGTCCACATTTAATCGCAGGATCGGGATTACTCCATTCCAATGGTTCACGCCAATGTTTTCAAAAGGCTTAAGCCGCCGCGACTTGATCCTGACCGTTGATATAAATGATCCAACGTCTACTGAGTGTCACCACTTCACTTCTCGTTCTTTCTGTTACTTGGATTTTATGTTGTTTTCAGTGTTGTTTCTATGGTTTCTTCTTGGTCGCTTGGGGTTTTCCAATGATGCACTATCCCCCTGAGCTTTGTTTTGATCACTCTGTTGAAAATAATACTGAGAGGGCCAGTGAATCAATATTATCAGCTTCTTTTTCAATTTATACAAATATTTGCAGATCTGATTAATGAAACTTACGAATACCTTTCAGACTTATAACTTAATTTAGTCTTTAGATATTGATCATTAATCTGTGTGTCAGAACCATATAACAGTAAGCAGGAATAGAAAAGTAGAGCAGACAGTCACACAAAAGAACACAAGATATAAGGTGGAAACCCAATGTGGGTGAAAACCACCTGCTGCAATATGTCTCTATCTTCTTTCAATTAGAAACTTCTTTTTACACTGATTTTGTACTGGTGCAGACTTATACCAGCATGCAGGCTTCAACCTGCAGAAGGCTTCAACCTTCTCTCGTTCTCCAGACTCTCCTGGAACGGAGCTACAACCCCCTTAGCTCTTGTACTAGCTGATGTACTAGTACGTAGGTGCTGACCTACAGAAGGCTTCAACCTTCTCTTTTCTTCCAGGGACCATGTTTCATAAATTTTCAGACTGGATCCATGAATATCAATCAAATATCAAATAGATCTACAATCAACCAACTTCCTTGTACAAATACTAAATCAATAACTTCTCAGAACACAGTACCAGTAACCAGACATCAATTCAGAACCCAGAACACTACAGTAATAAACAAAAGCAGCTAAAACTTATTTCAAGAAAAGTCCGCAACTTCACCAATAGAAATCTGCGTACCTACATAGTATTCACTTCTTTAGCCTGCAGATATCTGTGCCTCTAGTGTGTTGAACCTGCAGGTATCCGCACCTACGCTCTATCAAACCTGCGTATATCCGCGCCTCTACTCCTCGATCCTGCGGAATACGCACCTGCATTGTGTAAAACCTGCGTATATCCGCGCCTGCTCTATGTCGAACCTGCGGGTATCTGCGCCTCCACTGTGTCGGACCTGCAGGTATAGATCTATATGATAATTTATCACACTTCAATTATACCTAGGTTATTAGATCCAATCATGCGCCAAAGAGATATCGCCCCATCAGTAGATCCGTCTTGTAATGTTCAGGTTTCTCCTTGATTCAGGTCCAGCTATACCTCACCAACCGATCACCAGAATTTCAGATCTTGCTCTTCTTAAGATATTCAACACATCGGTGACCAAGCCAAATGATCTCCTTTCCTTTTTATAGTGTAGGCCTTACTCAAACCATGGTCCAAAACCATAAAGATCCAAAACTAGGGACCCAAAACCTGGGTTCAATACTTTAGATGCAAAACCAGGGACCAAAACCATAGGATCAAAAATGTCAGACTAAATACCATGGACCAACCATAAAATTTCCCACGTGTGCGCGTTTCTCTGCATGAAAGTGCGTGTACTTTATGTCCGCACTTTTTTTTCGGAGCACTTGCGTATATGTCCACATCTTTTGTTCGGCGCACCTGTGTATGTCTGTGGCTTTGTGAAAGGAACCTGCGGGTATCTCATTTTCTATCATTTTGAGAGCCTGAACTGTGATCTTCTCTTTGAGTGAGTTTCCGTCAAGGACAACACTGATGTCATCGAGCCAAACCTGTGCCAATCCAGTGTCATAGTGCCAACAATCTCCCCCTTTGGACTTGATGGCAACCCAAAGTCACTCAAAGTCTTTTCTCCCCCTTTTACATCAAGGGAAAAGGGTTATGCTCCCCCTGAGTACATGCTGAAATCTCTACTCTGCTGTGTTGTCCAAGCTCCCCCTAACATATAGGCAAGATTTGCAAGAAGATATTCTACAAAAGAAATCTGACATTATACACCATAACAGACCTTCCTATCACCAAAGACTCATACATACAACTCCCAATCAAGTGGGAATATACCAACATTGACTCATCTACCCAACCAAGTGGGGATACATGATAAGCACATTACATTATCCATCCCAGGCATAGTGGGGCGACAAAACATCAGTAGCATCTGTCAATCTCCTTATGTACTTGCTCCTCCTGAAACAAACTGAAAAATTGAACCAAGATCTTCTACAATAATGCCAACAATGCATTATTAGAATAATATATGCTCCCCCTGAACCTGTGCCATATGGTCTCTAACACACCCATAGCGGACTCTTCTCATCCTTGCTTATCTTCAAGTCAACATATACACGACAGTACCCACATAAACCAGCGAATGTACACCTATACCCCATATGAAACTTGCGTACAACCAACAATCTCTGAAACAGACAAGATTCAACAACAAGATGATGCAGCAACTACCCCTAGCTTTTGTCTGAGGTATTCAAAGGTCTCCCTGGGCAGTGGTTTGGTGAGAATATCAGCAACTTGTTCCTTAGAGGGAACATACTCCAATTTGACCTTTTGTTCAATCACTTGTTCCCGGAGAAAATGATACTTGATCGGTATGTGCTTAGTCTTTGAATGCATGACATGATTCTTTGAAATACTGATTGCACTTGTATTATCACAGAAAATGGAGATAGGTGGAGTACAAGTGATTTGCATGTCTTGCAATGTTTGCATCATCCAAAGAAGTTGTGTGTAGCAAGATGCAGCAGCTACATATTCTGTTTTAGCTGTAGATAATGCAATTGAACTCTTTTTCTTGCTGAACCAAGATACTAATCTAGGACCCATGAAGAATGCACCACCAATAGATCTTTTTCTGTCATCCACGCTTCCTGCCCAATCCGCATCTATGTATGAATGAAGTGTGAGATCTGTACCTCTAGGATACCATAAGCCATAGCTTTGAGTTCCTTGAAGATACTTGAAAATTCTTTTAACTTCCTGAAGATGAGTTTCCTTTGGATTTACCTGAAACCTTTTGACTATTCCCACTGCATGCATAATGTCTGGTCGGGTACCTGTTAGATATAGGAGACTAACAATCATGGATCTATAGGTTGGTTGATGTACTACTGCCGATTCATCATTTGCACTGAGGCTGCATCCTATCACCATAGGGGTACATACTGGTTTTGAATCCTCCATCCCATATTTCTTCAAGATTTGCTTGAGATACTTGGTTTGTGATAGAAAAATTCCGTCTTTGTTTTGTTGGACTTGTAAACCAAGAAAATATGTGAGCTCACCAAGCATGGACATTTCAAACTCATTTTGCATCACCAAGGAAAAATTTTGACTCATGTCTTCTTCATTGCTGCCAAAGATGATATCATCAACATACACAACAAGTATTAGCAACTTTTCATTGTCAATCTTTATATATAGATTGCTATCGGTTGATCCTTTTATAAAGCCTTGTTAATGGAGGTACTTATCCAACCGATAATACCACGCCCTAGGAGCCTGTTTAAGGCCATAGAGAGCCTTTTTGAGTCTGCATACAAGTTTTGGATCATTTCCAAGAATAAACCCATCTGGTTGTTCAATATATACTTCTTCATCCAAGTCTCCATTCAGGAAAGCAGACTTCATGTCCATTTGAAATACTTTGAACTTCTGAAAGCTAGACAGAGTAAGGAACATCCTTATAGCCTCAAATCTGGCAACTGGTGCAAACGTTTCTTCAAAGTCTATGCCTTCTTGTTGCGCATACCCTTTACAAACAAGTCTTGCCTTATTTCTAACCACATCCCCATTTTCATTCAGCTTATTTTTGAAAATCCATTTTGTCCCTATGACATTCTTATCTTTTGGTCTAGGAACCAACTCCCAAGTATTATTCTTTTCAATCTGCTCGAGTTCTTCCTCCATGGCCTTGACCCAGCATTCATCTTTGCAAGCCTCTCTTACATTCTGTGGTTCAGTGGAGGAGAACAATGCTAGATAACTTGAAGCTTCTGAAATGGTTCTCCTTGTCTGTACACTTGCCTCTTTCTGCCCCAAAATTTGAGACTCTGGATGATTCTTTTGAACATATCTGGATGGAGTCTTTTCTTCTATCCTTATCTGTTCTTCTGGTGCCTCATGGGTTTCTTCTTCGTTATGAATCTAATTTGATGTTGACAGATAGTCTTTGCCATCTTCAAAATCTTCAGATTTTACCTGCCTAGGAGTGTTTCCTTCTTCATCAACCACTACATCAATACTTTCAACAATTTTACCAAGTATTTTATTGTAACATTTGTAAGCTTTGTTGTGGGGAGAGTAGCCAAGTAAAATGCCTTCATCTGCTCTAGGTTCAAACTTGCCAAGATTTTCATCATTCCTTTTAATGTAGCATTTGCTTCCAAAAATTTTGAAGTATTTTAGCATGGGAGTCTTACCATACCAAAGTTCATGAGGAGTCTGAGTGTTGTTTAACCGGACGTTTGTCTTGTTGAGAATAGTAACAGCGGCAAATGCGGCTTCACCCCAGAAGGTTGCGGGAGTTCCAGACTCATCAAGCATAGCACGAGCCATTTTTTGAACCGTTCTATTCATCCTTTCCACTACTCCATTTTTCTGAGGAGTCCTTGCAGCAGAGAATTCCCTTCTTATTCCATGTTCTTCACAAAAATTGAAGAATTCATCTGAGGTAAATTCCCCTCCTCGATCAGATATGAGGCATTTGATTTTGCGATCTGATTCATTTTCAACCAAAGCTTTGAATGACTTGAACTTTTCGAAGGCTTCATCTTTATACTTCATGAGTCCTATCCAACACATCCTTGAAAAGTCGTCAATGAACAATATGAAATACTCTTCTCCTTGAGGTGACCTCTTCCTAGTTGGACCACATATATCGGTGTGGACAAGTTCAAGTGGCCTGCTAGCTGATCCTTCCTTCTCAAGGAAATTAGTTCTGGTTTGCTTACCAAGTTGACATGATTTGCATATTGTATTCTCTGGAATTATGATGTCACAAAGATCACGAACTGCCTGATATTTGCATGCTTTCCTTATTTGAGAGAAGCTAAGATGCCCCAGTCTTTTGTGCCATAGCCAATGTTCATCATTCTTGCGTAAATAGCATTTTTGTTGTCCTCCCTTGAGTACGTATAAGTTATTTGGAGTTCTAATGCCTCTGATCACTGTTTTTCATGTATCAAGCTGACGAACAATACATCCATTTGATCGAAATATTACCTCAGTTCCCTGATCACACATTTGACTGACACTCAATAGATTATGCTTTAAGCCATCGACATACATAACATTTCCAGCCTTGACCTTTTCTTTTAAACGAACAGAGCCTTTACCTTTTATGAATGCAGGGGTGTCATTTCCAAATGAGACCTTCTTTTCCTTTTCTAAGGCACTATATGACTGAAGTTTTTCTCTATCACCTGTCATATGTTTCGAGCATCCACTGTCGATGTACCATTGATTTTCCTGTCCTTCTGCATATAAGGCTATCCCACATCTTTCCGGTTGCATTTCTTTCTTTTTCCATGTTTTGGAACTCAATGAAGCTTGCTCCTTCTGAGTTGTTTGCCGAAACCTGCTCCTGCATTCAGAGTCTTCATGACCGAAGTTGTTATAGATAGAACATTCTATTTCATTTTCAAGAGCAGAGAAGTTATTGTAAGTTCTTTTCATGATTCCTGTCATACTCCTTTGTTTTTGAGCTTCCCTAGTCATGATGGTATTGTAGGCAACACATTGAGTAGCTTTATGACCAAAGTTATGACAAGAGAAACATTGGCCATTGAAGAAATTCCTACAATTATCAAATCTACCAACCATATGATTGTAGTTTCCATCCATTCTTGAGCCAAATTGAGAATGAGTTACCTGTGGTTGGTTGAAGCTTCTGTTCATCCTTGAAGTAGATTGCCCCCAGTTTACTTGATAATCTTTGATCATTCTTGAAGCAAATTGTCCCTGATTTACCTGATGATCTGTATTATGCTTTTTCTGTCGATTTTCAACTTGTTCACTTCTCTTTGCTGCATCAAGATAACTTTTAGAGGTGGATGGCTTCTGTGCTTGCTTCTGAGCTTGAGATGCTTCTTTGGAATATCTGAGACCTGTCTTAATTAGAGGAGAACGCTGCACTTTGGTAATCTCATCTAGAGTTTCAGATCCTTTAGCAAATCTGAGATTAAGGTCTGTTGTTTTCTCAATTTCTTTTCTAAGTCCCACAATTTCACATTCTAACTCTTCATTGTGTTTATCTTTTTCAGCAAGTTGGAATGTTAGAGTATCTATAATTATATTCTTTTCCTCTAAGCAAACTTTAATTTTAGAGATTTCTTCATAAAGACCTTCTTCATTTATAGCATCCAAGAAATCATCATCTTCAAAAGCCATCAAAAGTCTATCATCATTACCTTGTTCATATTCATCAGTATTTGAAAATCCATCACTATCTTCACGCATGTAATAGCTCTTCTTATTTACATTTTGTTTCCTATTCCATCTAACAGGTTCCTTACCTTTGTCTAGTTTATCTTTATGAGGACATTTTGCAGCATAATGACCGACTCTTCCACAAGCAAAGCATTTGAAAGGCAGCTTACCTCTTAATATTCCAGATCCCCGTTGGAGGTTCTTGACAAAATTTGATTCTTCCTCATCTTCCGACATATATCCTGACTCATAGTAATCTCCTTTTCCTGAAGCCTTGAATGTAGCTTCTCTCCTGTCTGATGGTCCTCCTTTTCTCATTTTGTAAGCAGTTATAATTCCGTGCAGCTATGACATGGTAAGGCTCTGTAGATTCTGCTTTTCTTCTATGGAAAAAACTTTTGAATCAAACTTAGGAGACAAAGATCTTAGAACCTTTTCAACCAAAACCACTTCTTTTATTTCTTCACCCAAGTTTTTCATACAATTTACGATCTCATCTATACGTAGGAAATAGCTAGCCACACTTTCATCATTATGCATTCTGAGACTTTCATATTGAATTCTAAGAGTTTGTAATTTTTCTCATTTTACCTGTTCATCTCCTTCATAGCTCAGAACGATCTTGTCCCATATTTCTTTTGCCCTCTTGAGCTGCATAACCTTGACGAATTCTGATCAAGATAGACTTCCTAATAGAGTATTGACAAATTTTGTATTTGTTTCATACTGCTTCTTACCAGCAGCATCTGTAGGAGTTGTTGATGGAAATGTGTATCCTGTTTCCACAATATCCCAAACTTCTGTGCCAAGAGATTGAAGATAAGCAATGATTCTTACCTTCCAGTAGACGAAGTTGCTCCCATCAAAAATCGGTGGCTTGATAGATGCTTCTTTCTCGTAGTTTCTCATGATGATAGATCTTCCTTCAAGCGATCAAGCTTTTCCTAAAGGACCTGCTCTGATACCAATTGTTGAAAATAATACTGAGAGGGGGGGTGAATCAGTATTATCAACTTCTTTTTCAATTTATACAAAGATTTGCAGATCTGATTAATGAAACTTACGAATACCTTTCAGACTTATAACTTAATTTATTCTTCAGATGTTGATCATTAATCTATGTGTCAGAACCATATAACAGTAAGCGGGAACAGAAAAGTAGAGCAGACAGTCACACAAAAGAACACAAGATAGAAGGTGGAAACCCAATGTGGGTGAAAACCACCTGCTGCAATATGTGTCTATCTTCTTTCAATTAGAAACTTCTTTTTACAATGATTCTGTATTGGTGCAGACTTATACCAGCATGCAGGCTTCAACCTGCAGAAGGCTTCAACCTTCTCTCGTTCTCCAGACTCTCCTGGAAGGGAGCTACAACCCCCTTAGCTCTTGTACTAACTGAGGTACTAGTACGTAGGTGCTGACCTACAAAAGGCTTCAACCTTCTCTTTTCTTCAAGGGACCACGTTTCATAAATTTTCAGATTGGATCCATGAATATTAATCAAATATCAAATAGATCTATAATCAACCAACTTCGTTGTACAAATACTGAATCAATAACTTCTCAGAACACAGTACCAGTAACCAAACATCAATTCAGAACCCATAATACTGTAGTAATAAACAAAAGTAGCTAAAAGTTATTTCAAGAAAAGTCCGCAACTTCACCAATAGAAATCTGCGTACGTACGCAGTATTCACTTCTTCAGCCTACGGATATCCGCTCCTCTGGTGTGTCAAACCTGCGGGTATCCACACCTGCGCTCTGTCAAACCCGCATATATCCACACCTCTTCTCCTCGATCCTGCGGAATATGCACCTGCGCTGTGTAAAACCTGCGTATATCCGCACCTGCTCTATGTCAAACCTACGGGTATCCGCGCCTCCACTCTGTCGGACCTACAGGTATAGATCTATATGATAATTTATCAGACTTCAATTATACCCAGATTATCAGATCCAATCATGCGCCAAAGAGATGTCACCCCATCAGTAGATCCGTCTTGTAATGTTCAGGTTTTCCCTTGATTCAGGTCTAGCTATACCTCACCAACCGATCACCAGAATTTCAGATCTTGCTCTTCTTAAGATATTCAACACATCGGTGCCCAAGCCAAATGATCTCCTTTCCTTTTTATAGTGTAGGCCTTACTCAAACCATGGTCCAAAACCATAAAGATCTAAAACTAGGGACCCAAAACCTGGGTTCAATACTTTAGATGCAAAACCACGGACCAAAACCATAGGATCAAAAATGTCGGACTAAATACCATGGACCAACCATAAAATTTCCCATGTGCGTGCGTTTCTCTACATGAAAGTGCATGTACTTTATGTCTGTACTTTTTGTTCGGAGCACTTTCGTATATGTCTGCATCTTTTGTTCGGCGCACCTGCGTATGTCCACGGCTTTGTGAAAAGAAACCTTCGGGTATCTCATTTTCTATCATTCTGAGAACCGGAACTGTGATCTACTCTTTGAGTGAGTTGCCATCAAGGACAACACTGATGTCATTGAGCCAAACCTGTGCCAATCCAGTTTCATAATGCCAACACACTCTAATGGATTTAACAATTCATTAGGATCCTCCTTGTCATGTTTTTCTCTGTGTATTTGTCGAATTCTGCTCCTCTGCGTTCACGCGCTCCACTTGCATAAATATGTATATATGCAATCATCTGATGCATTCAACAATCATTCGACACTCAATCACAGATTATACAGTCCAACTCAATTACTGTATATATAAATAGAAATGAATAATTACAAAATGGAATCCCGGTTCCTAAGGCATACAACCCCTGAATTATACAAGGAAATCACAATTTATACAAAGAATGGATTCATGACCCAATTCTAGTTCAGAACCAAAAATCTCTCAACTCCTCCTAAAAAGTCTCTTCAGTTCCACTCTTTACTAAACAACCACTAAATCAAGCTTTCAGTTTCCTCATTTTCTATTTAAAACCAATTAAATCTAACAGTTTGGCCTGATCTCCACACAGGGAGAATCAATCAGCCACTATGCCCCTTTTCTCATATTTTACAATAAATAAACACCCTCACATATTTAAATAAAAATTAATTAAATTGTTGCCTTCCAACCCCTTGCTAGTCACAACATGTGATCATGCTGTCACATTGTTGACTAGGCCTGAATGCTCCTGCATCATGGGGGGGGTGGGGGTTGGGACCTTTGGGAGCCCCTCCCTGGTGGGGGGATCGGGGTAGTGCCCCCGAAGCTAAAAATAGATGTAAAATTTCCTTGTAAAATGTTGTAATTTCGTAGTCAATCTGGGCCATTCATTAGGCAGAGATCTGATGGTAGAAGTTATGTTTAATTTAGGGATTTTTCCCCTAGAAGGCAACCCCTTGCTATAAATGACGGAATTGCATTTTGTTTATGTAGATCTATATTTTGAGTGAGAAGAGAGAGGAGATTGAGTGAGAGAGAAGAGGGAATTACAGTGGATCTATTGTAGGTTGTATCTCTTCAGTTTCCTAGATAATATAAAAGGAAGTACTGGTTGTTTCTCTCTGGATGTAGCCCAAATTGGGTGAACCACATATATCTGTATCTCTCTTGTTTTATGCATTTTCTGCGTTTGTATTCTGCAATATATTTTATGTGTTCCATTTCTTTGTAATATATATTTTTCTAACAAAAAAATCCTAATTGGGAGGAATTTAGGCAGCTTGTAAGGTGAAAACTCACACCCAAATATTCTCAATTTTGTATAGTTTTGATAGAGGTACCAATCCCCTTTCTGAAATTGGTCTGATAGTTGCTACACCTTTTAATTTCCTCACTGATCCTCGGTTCTATCCTGGTGCCTAGGAGACTGATTTCTCAATGCACAAACATCTCTATGAACTGTTTGAATGTGAACTCGTTTTGTTCCTTCATCACCAGAGTAGTGCAAAAGAGGATCGATTGTTGGTTCCCTTCTTCATCCAACTTTTGTAAAGCAAGGTTTATATTGTCTCCCTGAAAGTATAAGAACATATAAACTAATACATAAGCATACTTTAATACCTCCTCAGTTGGGAATTTGATAAGTTTCCGATGAATTCAATCTACAAGAAATTGGCTAAAGTTAAACATGATGGAGGGCTTAGAATCAGCAAAGAAAATGGAAAGAAACCCTATGATGGATACCCAAGGAGGTAGGATACAACTGTGATGATATGTTTAGCTTTCTTAGGGAAAATAGAGGAGGGATAGGGGGGATTTTTCTTTGGCAATGAGGCATCTTATTTCAAGAAAAGTTCAAGGGTTTTGGCCCTTTTAGCAAAGTATAATTTTTCGTACAATTCAACAAGTGCTTCATAGGAAAAGGGGTGGCATTCTCTACTGTGGGGGCTTGAATCATCTGCCCTATGGCTTGAGGAGTGATAGTAAACATAATTTCTTTGGTGGGGCTAATGATGGCCCTTTGGCTTGGAAAATAAGATGCATGACACTTCCTAACAACTTTTAGGGTGTTGTGGGTATGAAGACAAATGTAATGGGGTAAATTGGATTTCGAGAGCTGAATATCATCAACTTTGTCTATGTATTTATCTTCGAGCCAGTAATACATCTCAAAGAAGTCAAATTCTCAGGGAGTTTCATCGATTTTATGGTCTCTATCAATGAAAGGGATGTGGTGAAAATTAATGCAAGGATAGATCAGAGGATTGACAGGTTCTTCTGGTCCCTTGTCCTTTGGAGGCATCTTGAGATAAGGATAAGGACAGTAGTGCAAATTGAATTGGAGGTTTCAATACATAGAGAGGATTCAGGTTTTGGGGGCAAGAACAGAGGGAATAGGTTGAAAATGAATGAGCAGACAATGTTGCTGGTGGGTGAAAATGTCAAAGTTTAGTCCAACAAACCTGTAACAAAGAAATAACAGTGACAATGCATGAATTCAATAACCATTTAATCAGTGAAAGGGAGATTTATATAACAATCTGGTTTTTTCGTTGAAGGTGACGTTAGTCCGTTGGATTAATGGGTAAACCATTTCATGCTTAACAACTTAATTTTGGAGGGAGCGGATGTAATTGGTGGAGTTAACAGGCAAATGATGTGACGAAAGACGAGTGGCAGGAGAGAAATGGGTAGAAGAATGGTATCAGCAAGTGGAGAATCTAATTTTCGAAAGGGGGGGAAGCGATTTGTAGTTTTGCCTGAGGGCGGTCTAAAAAGCTATGGTGTTAACACGTAGGGGTGGGCACGGTTTCAGATACCGCCCATTTCGGACCCCCCCCCGATGGTAATGTTCAGATGGTGAGGGGGGACCAAAATGCTATGCGAGCTATCAGATCTTTCAAGATGGGCGGAGATTGAGTGGGAAGTGGCAGGGAGTTAATCGTGAGGTGACGGGTTTCTCTTGGTGGGGTCGGGAATTAATAATTTAATGCGTAGGGGGGATATTTGGTGTATATGGTGGGGTAATAAACTTAGAAATAAGTGATCAATACACCAAAGTATAAGTGGAGGGGAAAATTTGGGGTTTCTAAAACTTAGGGATAGGGAATTAATAGAAAAAAATTAATTGATATATAACACTTTAGAGTAAAACCTTTGCTCATTTGCCTTTTTCTTCTACACATGAAAAAAATACTTGACTTTTCCCAATGTTGTGCATTTTGACTAGCAACCTATGCATTTATAAAAATATGAAATGAAGCCATTCTTTTCTTTCTGCTTCCCTAAAAGTTTATTTTTCTTTTGCCTTATTTGTTTAGGGCAGCTAACACCTATCATTTTATTGATATGGATTCCTATAAAACATTAAATTGGCCTAAAATTTTAACTTTTCTTTATTTTGCATCCATATCCTAACTTAACATTTTAAAATAATTTTTGGCTAATATACTAACTTATCAAAACCAAATAATGTTACAACATTGGCTCCAGCTGGTGACTGCTTCCCCCTGTGGGATTGATCTGAAAATGGGGCTCTTAGGCTTCTTGACTAGCTTACAAGAACCTCTCCCACTTCCAAAGCTTGAATTTTCCCAAGTCTATTTGACTAACCAATGCAGAAATAAGGAATGCTAGAAAAAATGGGTGTATTCATGTATTTGTTTCAAACTGATTATGTGATGTAAATTAATGTGTTGAAAATGGTATATAAATGCATATAACAGTAAATAAACAATAGTAAGACACACACATAAGACAAAAAATTAATTAGGAGTTCACCCACAATTCTTGGGCTACATCTCCGTGAGCTCTTGTCAATTTGACTTGGCTCTCTGGGATTATGGTGTAAGTCTTTTACAAGCCTTTGACTCAACTCCTGTTGTTCTACACATAAACAGTGGGTTCAGACACCTTCTTATCCCTTGGCTCTTGAAGCTCTAGCTTTTGGATCTTGGCTCTGGCTCTTTGGCTCTTGGTTCTGGCTCTTGGTTCTAACTCTGGCTCTTTGGCTCTGATTCTGGCTCTTAGCTCTGACTCTTGGCTATTTGGCTCGGGCTCTTAGCTCTTTGGCTCTCCTACTCTGGCTCCTTTCTGCCTTCTACAACCTTTAGCTCTATGGCTTTCCCCATGAACTTCAACTGGCTCCAAAGACTCCTTTAGCTGCCCCTTTTCCTTTTCCACTACCTTCTTGGCTTCTACGCTACCTCTTTGGCTTCTGCTTCACAACAAAGCCCCAACAGCAACCTTCAATAGCAACTCGGCCACTAACAATTCAGTAGCCCTAAGCAGTAGCTCTTTGGCTCTCTATCGCTCTCCTCTATTGGCTCTCTGATGCTACCACTTTCAACATTCAACAATGAACAATAGCTTGGCCACTAACAATAACTCAGCAGCCCTTTGTCTTTGAAATTTCATGGCTTAAAAGCCAAATCAGCGCTGCCCGTTGGTTTTCCTTTTCAGGCTCTGCAACTTTCGGCCACAGTCCCTTCATTTTCCTCCTTTGAGCATTAGCAGTCATTGCTAAATGCTTCTTGGAATGGATGCCACCTATTTGGTAATTGACAGGGCAATCAGTGCTTTGAATCCACCTGAAACGGTCGCTCTGTTTTTTACACAGAGGTCATTGTAAACACGAGAAAATCCGCATAAACACAGTCTTTTGGACTTGAAAATTTTACAAATGTGCTTTATTTCCCTATCGGGTCCCCCCTTAGGTCGCTATCGCATGTCGCAAGGCCTCTGTCCCTTTCTATTTCACAATGCATTAAAACATGTGAAGATACATGTAAAATGGCATTTGGCGGATTTGAAATTCCATCAAATTGCCCCTAAAGTCCCTATCGGGTCTGCCTTTCATCGCATATCACAATCACTAAATCACAAAGACCCTTGGGCTTCCCCTTTGTGATCGCCGATGCCAATCTGTCGATATTAGTGATCGCAGTCGGGCTATCATGAATACATATAATATATAGTCGCTCCATTATTCGCCGATGGCAATCCGCCGATTTCAGTGATCACTTCATTCCATCGCCCCGGTCCATCGCATCATGCCTCTGCTCTGACCTGCTGATCAGTGCTGATGCAATACGCTGATTGGATTTGGACCATTGATCGACCAGATCCGACGGCCTCTGTGCATTCATTGTGCCAGCCTCCTGATATGCCTCGTTTCGCTATTTTCTCATGTTTTTGAGCCTCTGATAGTGTTATCCGATGAGTCCATAACTCCTCCTTTTGCACTTGTTTTTCCCTTTTGGAGATTTGGAAGACTTAGAGGGTTTTTAGACCCATTTGGAAGGGATTTTGCCTCTTTTTCCTTTGAAAAAGGGAAACTTTATTTTATGATAACTTTCCCATCTGAAATCAGTTTTCGCCCATTCAAGTTGCATTGGATTCAAAATGGAGGGATCACTACCATGAGACTATTTCTAAGAGTAGACTGCGACTTTCATTTTCCTCCAATTTACAAAGGATGTGTGCCATTTGGCACCTTTCACCTCTTACATGAAGTCTTTTAGACTTAGAGGTTTATCCAGGATCTAATTTTGGATCACGCCTTCCCACTAAAAGAACTTTTGGTCTAAAAAACACTGATATACTGATCTGAATAGCAAATGAGAGTAACTAACCCTCTTCTTTTAGCCTCCCTACACTTTCCTTTGCATAATGCCTCTAAACCAAAGTTTCTGACCACTTCCCTTCTCTTGGATGGGCTGGTCTTCCTAAGAAGAACTGCCTTCCTACTTGCCTTCCTACAAAACTTCTACTAAAATGGTCATAGAAGGTAGTTTGAGATTCTTTTCCTTGATCATTGATCCAAGGTGGCTCAAACAAATGTGAAGTACATCTTCTCCACAAAACTTTCATTTGTACCAGTTTGATAAGCTGTCAACCACAACTGTTAACAACAACAGGTATACAGACAACAACTGGATGGACTAACTCCTGCTTCAACAAAAGAAATAGATTTCACATTCTGTAAACACCTCCATGTCTTATATCTATATACAAATGATGGACTAGATATCAAGCCCACAAAACATGCCTTTAACCAAATGACCCTTCGAGTCAAGCATGTAGAAAAATACCATTAGGACTATTTTTCCAAAAGATGAAACTTTCATCATTATCTCCATTTGGAGACCAAGTTAACTTCTTTCAAGTCAACATGGTGTTATAGGCATTTTCGGGCATTGCAACCCCAATCATAAATGTCCATAAACCAAGGGCTCCTAAGTCCCTAAAAGTGTTGTTCCAACCCCTAAAAGAACAAGGTCAATTGATTACATCATCTCCCAGAAGTTCTCCATGAAAAACTACTCAGAACTGGTCAAAATTGGACCATCTCACCTGCTCCATGGTCAAAGTGCGCTGCATCCCACCTAAATGCACACGGGAAGTGCGTGCATACTGAAAATCCCTTCCATGGGGTGCGATGGGCGAGAGTGGACAAATGGAGAGGTCAATTTGTGAGGTGGAGGATCATGGAATCTTCCAGAAGCTTCTCCTGTGACACTTGCCTCTTTGCATTCGCCCAGGGATGAGTAGGATATCATCAATCTCCAAGTGGAATCAAGAACTATCAGAGAGAGGACACTAATCAAATCTAAAAAGCTGACTCACCCCCGTTGCAAACAACTATATATGGATCCCTCATCCCAGAGATCCGGAGGCTGGAATTTTGTATCTTGTAAGGAAGTGCTGCTGGTTTCTTGGTGTAACATCATAGTGTTGGGTGATCTAAGCTTTTCATGAGGTGAAGAAGGGCTTTCTTGCTGAGAGGATGATGCTGGGTCAGAACAATTGGTTGTAATCCTCTTTGCTATTCTTGATTATTAATAAAGTTATTCAAGTTTTCCTCCACATTCTTGTATGATTGATGATATATGCATTTGTGTGGTCAATATATATTTGGTCCTATATTGTTTATGATTGTAGATCTCTGTTCTTGGATAGTGTTATGCTGCTTTGATTCCACAGGTGCTCTTTGAAGCTGGGTAGACGAGGAAGCGAGTGGCAAAGACCTATCAGAAGGGAGAGGAATCAAGCAAGGAACCAAGTGCAAGACAGAGGTTGGTCTCCTTTTTTCCCCTCTTATCTACTTCTCATAAAGGAAAACAAAAGTGGTTTTAGTTTGTTTGTTTCTAAGGTAGCTACCAGCCTTAGTGGAACTAGCAGCTCTGCATAGACACTAGATTTCCCGATAAAAAAATGGCGACTGTGCTGGGGAGTGAATAGATTGTTTGTTTGTCTATATTTGTTTTGCCTTATAAACTTACAGACGGAGCTTGAAGTCAAGCCAGCTAGCCTTCGAATTGCATTTGTTATGCAAGTGCAAAGTAGATCAATGTTGCTTCAGTCTATCTCTGGGTTTTATTTATAAACTGAACAATCGATTTACAAGCTCTCTAATTGCCCTTGTGGTGGCTCTAGTAACCTCCTTAGATCTACCCCTGTGATTTATTTACTGATTACCACTTGCTCGGCCAAAATCCCTGAACTGTGCTACAAACTGTGATCAAGAATTGGATCAAAAGTCTCACACTGTACCGTCGCACCCTCTTTTCAAGGATATCAGTATGCATCGCACTTCCCATGTGTTGTAGGTGGGATGCATATTGGAATCCCTGTGTAACAGGTGCGCTGATCAGAAAGGGCTAATTTTGCCTTCAGACTTCGGTTTTTTCACTCTTTTCAGCTCTATTCAGGAGTTTTGTTGTCTATAATCAGTATACCTCTGTTGGAAACCCCCTTCCTTGCCATTATTCCACCTCCATTGTGCAAAGAACTGTAAATTTTTTTATGTATTGTGAGCCATTTTCAGTTCTCTTTTACAAAGAAGTAGCGTAATTGAACTATCGTTTCTTGGTTTGAAAGTGTCGCAAGTGTCGTTTTCAGTCATAGAAGAGAATCCGATTGTTCTTGATAGTCGATTACACTGTTACTCTTGTATTTGATTTGAATTAATAGTTTTTCAAGTGTCGAAAGCAAGTTTTCAATTCCAAATAACAAAGTGTCATCATTGTCTTCATTTTGTCTTGAAGAGAATCTTGTTAGTAATGTCGCTTTAAAAAATAATTCAGATTTGCGCTTAGCTTTCTTTTTATCATTCACACATTAAGAAGGCTGAAAACAAATACATGTATGTGCATTTGCATTTAGACTGTCTGTTGGTTTGATTTAGGACAGCGCATATAGTGTGTGCTCTCTGCTCTATGTTGAAAGAATATCATCTCTCTTTCTTTAGTAGCTAGGATTTTCATTGCAAAAAGAAGATTAAACGATTGTTTATCATCTTAGATTGCATTTTAAGAATTGTATATCTACATCACACGGTGAACCTGAAAGGAAAATTTCTTAAGCAAGATCAACTGTAAAATAAATTTAATGAATCTAAAAACCCTTTGGAACCTAATGCACAACATTTAGAAGTCTAGGCTAGAGACGTATTCCAGCGTCGTAAAGCCTGGTAACTGTTGTTTTCATTGCTGGTTGGGTGATTCCTCACTTTGAGACAACAAGTGCCAGTATGGACTTGTGCTCCCACATACTGTCGAGTATATATTGGGAGACCATAATAGGTTTTATCATTTATCCATAGGAAGCCGTGTCTGCCGCCCTATCGATCGCAATGCACTGAAAACAGCATTCGGGAAGATTGACTGTCGTAGCGTAAAAAGTATTCTGCAGTTTTGTGATTGGTTTGGTAATCCCTCTGTCTAGATTTCTAGAGTAGTCTCTTTCATTCCTTTTCAGACTCCTTAAAGGAAAAGGTTCATCTAAGCACTTGTCACTTCAAGTTCATTAAAAATCGAAGGCGACTAGAGTCATCTTTTGTTTTTTCTCGACTCTTAAAAATTGAAAAAACAAGTTGTGTCAAAGCATCTAAAATTTATTTTAATTGGAATAAACATCACCTTTCCTACGTTGGTCTTAGGTTGAGAAAAATGGAGTCCACCAACCAAGGATTTTCCCTTGGAGGAAATCCTAGTCCTTTCTCCTCTTGGGGAGATGTTGGTGCACCCCATATGGCCACACTGTCGCTTCCAGGATTGACAATCAGCTTGCCCGTATGGCTCTTCTCGACCTCTGTCGTTCAGAACACCGTGATTCCTGAACAATCAAGTCAACAACTAAATGATACCAGGGTTACCCCCCAACCTTCTACTTTGTCCAATTCTCCCTCTCCTCCTTCCTCTTTGCTTGATGAAGCTGGTAAAGCCAAAAATCAAGTAACTGAGAAGAAGAAGGAGAAAAAGAAGAAAGAGAAGAAGAAGAAGGAGCCAAAGGCGAAAAGGGGCAACCAGGCGTCGTCTAGTGAAAATCCACACACTGCACCGTCCAGGCCTAAATCGCCATGTGTCATTTGCAAAGGAGACCACTATCATCGAGATTGTCCTTGCATCCCTCGGATCCTAAGGGACTGGTCTCCTCGTTTGCACAATCCGGTGTCATCAACCTCTGACGATCATGTTGAGAATACACCGTCAACTAGTGAAAGTGAAGCCCCTGGACAAAAAGGAAAATGTAAATTTCCTTGTAAACTGTGTGAAGGCGATCACGCCGTCCACCGTTGTCCCTTCTTAGATGAGGCTAAAAGAGTTTTGGACGACCATCCGGTTTCACCGTTACAGCTTCCTCCTGGATATAAGAAACTCTTGCCGAGTCCGTCACTAGTTGAAAATCCGGCCGACACACCATTGTGGTCGGTCGAAGCGTCTACCATTGAAGATAAACCATCTGAATTCACACCAGACGAAAGTCAAAAGGTTGAGGCGGCAGTTGACCCGGTCTTACCTTCAGAAGGTCCATCTTCGGATGATACAGTCACCGAAGAGAACAAGAACGACACCGTTCAAATTCTCTTCGTAAGCACAGACTCCGATGAAAATGGGGGCAGTCTACCCGTTCCTTTACCGCAGGAAGGAAGTTCGTCAGAGTCATATCCGGCCGTCTATTCGGTCCCACCTCCAAGCAACCTAGTTGTTTCCTTCGATTGGAATCTACTAGGCAGACTCCGCTTACCGGCTAGTGTACCATTTCGAATCATTGCTCAAATATATAGAATGGTCATGGCTAGTACCATCATAGATGAAGGGGCTTCTGTGAGTATCCTTTCCTCAACTGCTTGGAAAGCACTTGGTTCGCCATCACTTTTGCCTGAAATAAGAAATATAACAGGCTTTGACAAAGGAACCAGTCGACTGTTAGGGATCCTTCCCAATGTGTCGATAACATTGAGAAGGAAAACCGTTCACATGAACGTAATGGTAGTCCAAGGACCCCTGGATTATAATCTACTCCTTGGACGCGACTATATTTATTGCATGGGAACCATTGTCTCCTCACTCTTTAGAGTAATGTGTTTTCTGCATGAAGGAAGAGTGGTCAAGCTCGTAGACCAGCTCTCATTCCCCGGTTCACACATAGCAAATAGTCAAATACCATCCCTGAATGGTCTTTTCATGCAAGGAATGTCTCATCAATCCCCAGTCCGTCCACCTAATGAGTGCGAGTGATTCGGAGGACATGACTGAAACCCAGGGGGCATGTACCCTGGTCTGTTTCGACAGGAAAACCTTGGGTATAGGGTAGGTTTCCGCGAAGGATATATGACTAGTTTATGAGATTAGACTAGAATAAGATTCCTTCGTCAAAGTTATGTGAATGGAGCTAGTTGTGCCACTCACCTTTGTTTATTTCGGTAGACATCGTCGAGGAAGTGTTTTGTCTGAAGTACAGATAGAACAATCTTTGGTAACCTGGAAATTTTTCGCTATACCTGGGGGCATGCAAACCTTTTGGCGTGCAGGTGAAGAGCGACCATTTATTTTTTTAAATTTGTAGGTCCTCTAACCCTTTGAACTCGTAGGATTGGTCGTTTCCTAACTTGCATAAAGAAAGGATGCGGGGCAAAGCTTTGAAAAAATGCCATTTTAAATGAGACATCCTTATTATACGACTAGATCGAGCAGTTTTAACGCGGAATTCAAGCTCGTTAAAAAATAAACATAAGCAATGAGCAAATGTTCCCCCAGAGTTTAAGCTCATTAAAAAATGAACCAATTTGTGGTAAATAACCATCGTGAATGTATTAACATCAACCTTTTAAGCCTTGGTCATGTTCTCATCATCACCTCCACTCTGCATTGGCCGATCATTCACCTCCATTTGATTGTTTACCCTTTTGAGGAACAACTGCGAAGAGTGATCCTGTTAGCCATCCTTGTGACACTGTGGTGATTGGAAAATTCCAACCCTTGCCTGGAATTAGTTTCTACTCGAATTTATCACTAGTTCCTCGAAAAATGAGTCTCCTTTAAGCTCTTTTCATCTGAATCGTAAAATATGAAAAGATTGCTGAGCAATTGGCCTCTCCAGCTCGTTAAAGTGACTGAAAGTGCCATCCCTCCTTTAGATTTTAATCTTTTTGGACCTAAGCGATTATTACACAAAAATATCGAGCGCTTGTTTTGTTCGGCTCGTTAAAATTACCGAAAATCCATCCCTTTTGTATTATTTTATACTTTTTCGGACTTAAGGGATTATATGACGAAAAAGGATTATTGGAGTTTTCTTTACGTCCCTTTTTAGACTCTCTAAAATTGAAAAGGACCGAGTTATCTTTTTCGTTAAACTCGTTAAAACCGAATAGCGACAAACTTGTCCATACAGACAAGAACGAGTTTCACTATCGCTAGGCTCGTTAAAACATAGCGATGGGTTTGCCCGAAGGGAAAATTATAGAACAAGAATATGTTATCCTCCTTAAGCTTGACAAAAATAAAGAGGTACTGGTCAGCAATGACTGGGGAAAAATTGGGAAGAAAACTTGAAGAAACTTTATTGGTAGCAAGTCGCTCTTGAACATGACACTTTCACTCCGCATCCGAGTCGAGTTGGGTTGTTCCGTTCACTGGTCATATCACCATTGGTCCATCACACCATCCATATTTGGGGTTAACGCTACCAATCCATCATGTCAGTGTCACCGATATGTTCAAGAGAAGTCGCTCAGAGAATTCACCTTTGTCTCATCCACTGCAATACATTCACACTCCATTCTTTCATGATCGCCACCCTGAACCTTATATCATCAGATCGTTTTCACCTCCATTAGAATCATTTTCTCCATTCCGTGTCATTGATGTGGGATTCACTAAGGCCCTCCTATGACGAATCGCTTCTTGTCGACATCAGCTCATTATCCAGGAAGTTGATCTAGGAACAACCCTTTTAGTACTTTGAAGCTTGCATGCCTCAACGACAAGTTTCTCACTTCCGGCGACAGGTTTACATCAATGGCCTTCGACCGAAAGATTTTGCGTGGTGTTCGACGCCAAGTCCCTTATTCACACCACGTGAATTGTACTGTAGTACCTTGAGGGTCATCATCACTATCGGTGATTCCTCTCGCGCCTGTTAACAGCTTACATCATTGGCTGGTAATCAGGCGATGTCTTTCCATGTTCGACTCCAGAACATCTCTCACATGGATCGACTTGTACTTTGAGTGAAGATCGAATGAGATTGAAGACCCTGGATCTAGTTTCATCCATCCGGGCTACGATATATATTCAAGAAAATAAAGACATCAAATGTACATCATTACTGCACAGATAATCATCCAATCCAAGGGATGATGGCTCTACCAGAATCATCAGTCTGCACTCAGACGATTGTCTGTCTTATGTACATGAAAATGAATTTATAAAGTTGAGCATGGGAATGCCCGCCTCAGCTAGATCATGAAAAATATTATGAAGATAATGTATTTTATTGTATCTTATTACAGGTCACCTTCCAGCTTGAAAAAACTTTGGATCCTCATGATAAAGCATTTCACCCGACATCAAAAGATTAACGGCCTCATGCTTTAGGGGGCAACTGTTATAGACATTTTTGGGCACTACAACCCCAATCATAAATTTCCATAAACCAAGGGCTCCTAAGTCCCTAAAAGTGTTGTTCCAACCCCTAAAAGAACAAGGTTAATTGATTACATCATCTCCCAGAAGTTCTCCATGAAAAACTACTCAGAACTGGTCAAAATTGGACCATCTCACCTGCTCCATGGTCAAAGTGCTCTGCATCCCACCTAAATGCACACGGGAAGTGCAATGCATACTGAAAAGCCCTTTTATGGGGTGTGATGGGCGAGAGTGGACAAATGGCGGGGTCAATCTGTGAGGTGGAGGATCATGGAATCTTCCAGAAGCTTCTCCTGTGACACTTGCCTCTCTGCATTCGCCCAGGGATGAGTAAGAGATCATCAATCTCTAAGTGGAATCAAGAACTATAAGAGAGAGGACACTAATCAAATCTCAAAAGCTGACTCACCCCCCTTGCAAACATCTATATATGTATCCCTCATCCCAGAGATCCGGAGGCTGGAATTTTGTATCTTGTAAGGAAGTGCTGCTGGTTTCTTGGTGTAACATCATAGTGTTGGGTGATCTAAGCTTTTCATGAGGTGAAGAAGGGCTTTCTTGCTGAGAGGATGATGCTGGGTCAGAACAATTGGTTGTAATCCTCTTTGCTATTCTTGATTATTAATAAAGCTATTCAAGTTTTCCTCCACATTGTTGTATGATTGATGATATATGCATTTGTGTGGTCAATATATATCTGGTCCTATATTGTTTATGATTGTAGATCTCTGTTCTTGGATAGTGTTATGCTGCTTTGATTCCACAGGTGCTCTTTGAAGCTGGGTAGATGAGGAAGCAAGTGGCAAAGACCTATCAGAAGGGAGAGGAATCAAGCAAGGAACCAAGTGCAAGACAGCGTTTGGTCTCCTTTTTTCCCCTCTTATCTACTTCTCATAAAGGAAAACGAAAGTGGTTTTAGTTTTTTTGTTTCTAAGGTAGCTACCAGCCTCAGTGGGACTAGCAGCTCTGCATAGACACTAGATTTCTCGATAACACATGGCATCACATGAAATGCATGCATTTCATCCCTCAACTTTCACTTAAGAACACTATACTTTCAAAGCTGAAATGAAATATAATGTAGATGCATTAATAGACATGCAATATCAATCGAATAAGAACTCTAACTGTTCCTTACCAATCCCTTTCAAAGGTACCTTTGCCTACACGTCAACATCATCATGTGAATCATTTCGAGACACATCATTCATGGAATCTTCACTTCCATTTCTACCATCTTCTCTTTCCACTTTCTTCAGCTTTGGTGGAAGAATTGTTGGATTCAGTGTCCAACACTTTGCAATAATATGTCCCTGCTTATGGCAAAAAGTGCACTGCATGTGCATCCTCTTGACAACATGATTTGCCTTGTCCAATGGACCTTTGGCTGCTTGCTTCTTTTCCTTCTTCTACTTCCTGTATGCGGCCATTTTATTCCAACATCTAGAAACATCATGGTTATCCAAACCACAAAAGGAACATGCAAATCTTTCCCCATACTTATGTCGAAATTTATCATGCTTTGCAAATTTAAAAGGAATGTGTTTAAAACCAGATTTATACCTACCTCTTTCACCTTTATTACCTTCATGAGGAGGTGAAGCAAATGAAGAAGTGGCTCCCTTTGGAACACCATCAAACTCTTCAAGGTTGTTAGATTCTCCCCAACTCTCTCATTCAAGTGTGTGCTTCTGAACACCTGCATCCTGCAATTGATGTTTCAAGCTATTGTATTCCTCTTGGATACAACCTTCAAACTTTTGAGGTAGAGGACATGAATTGAAACTCCTTCTTGGGACTTTTTCAATGGCTTTCATGGCAACTTTTGAATTCTCTCCATAAGACTATCCATAGCCAAGACCCAAATATTTATGCCTTTCCTCAACCATTATTAGTTCAACAATACCTTGTGCATGCTTTCCCAAGCCCTTTCCTTCATAGCCCATCTTGGACATTAGCTTGGAACCTATTCCTTTAGTATGTTTTTCAAAAGAACCAATACAAGCATTCTTAGAAGAATTTGAAGACAAACTGGAATGGCTTACCTCTTCTTCAAGCTGGTACTTGACTAAGGGTTCTTGGGCAACAAAGAGTTGTGTTTCTAACTCATGCATCCTCTTCAAGTTCATATTTGCAATATGAAGTTGCCTCTCCATTTCCTACAATTTGTTAGCAAGCAATTGCTTCTCTTCCTTCATGGAAATCAACTACTGCCTAAGCATGCTGCTCTTCCTTCCATCCTCATACATTTCTCTCGCCATATCCATTATGGTGGACAATTCTTGCTTCATGTATTCATCAAAGAATCTTGTGAAGAGAGCATAATTCGAGGACTCATTTGTAGAAGTTGTCATTATGCCAATGACTTCTTCTTTCTTCTTGTCCCTCCTAGACTAAGCTATCTATAGCTTTCTCTTCGCCTCTACAAACTTAAACAATAGTCAGTCTTCAAAACAAGCATACAATTAGCCTCTTGCTGTTCAAACACCTTTCAGACAAGCAGTCTTTGCTCTGTCAATCAAGCATTCTAATATAACCTTATTAAAGGTGTCATTAATCAAACTTAAGCTCTGATACCACCTGATCTAAAAATGTGGCTCTTAGGCTTCTTGTCTAGCTTACAAGAACCTTTCCCACTTCCAAAGCTTGAATTTTCCAAAGTCTATTTGATTAACCAATGAAAAAATAAGGAATGCTTGAAAATATGGGTGTATGCTTGTATTTGTTTCAAATTGATTATGTGTTGTAAATTAATGTGCTGAAATTGATATATAAATGCATATAATAGTAAATAAATAGCAGTAAGACACACACATAAGATAGCAAATTAATTAGGAGTTCACCCACAATTCTTGGGCTACATCTCCGTGAGCTCTTGTCAATTTTACTTAGCTCTCTGGGATTATGGTTTAAGTCTTTTACAAGTCTTTGACTCAACTCCTGATGTTCTACACATAAACAGTGGGTTCAGACACCATCTTATCCCTTAGCTCTTGAAGCTCTGGCTTTTGACTCTTGTCTTTTGGCTCTGGCTCTTTTGCTCTTGGTTCTAGCTCTTGGCTCTGACTCTAGCTCTTTGGCTCGGGCTCTTTAGCTCAGGCTCTTAGCTCTTTGGCTCAAGCTCTTTAGCTCGGGCTCTTGGCTCTTTAGCTCTCCTTCTCTGGCTCCTTTCTACCTTCGGCAACCTTTAGCACTCTAACCTTCCCCTTGAACTTCAAGTGACCCCAAAGACTCCTTCAGCTACCCCTTTTTCTTATTTGCTGCCTTCTTTGCTTCTACGCTGCCTCTTTGGCTTCTGCTTCACAACAAAGCCCCAATAGCAACCTTCAGTAGCAACTTGGCCACCAACAATTTAGAAGCCCTACGCAGTAGCTCTTTGGCTCTCTATCACTCTACTCTCTCAGCTCTGTGATTTGCTATGGGGTAAAATGCACGGCATGAGAACTACCCTCAAAGGCCTTCCGGGGACCTTCAACAGACTGTAAGATTATCTGAAAAAGCTACCAGTTACACACATGTTCATCTATCAAACATAAATTGACAAGGTATGGAAAAACAATCACCTTCAGTTCCTTCTAGATTTTCTTGGGGGTCTCTATGCGGCAAGAAGAACTCCTTCAAGGCCAACTCCAAGACAATTCATGCACAAAGGACAAGGAAAACCAATCACAACATACACTCTTGAAAACTAATGTAAGAATCCGTAACAAAAATGTATTAGTGTATAACTTAACTACTCATCTCGACAAGCATTAGAATGAACAAATAAATGAACAATATTACCAACACTTTGGAGTAGGGAACAAAACTGATGTTCTATATTCAGAATGGAAGAGTGAATACAACCATCTGTTGTATCAGCCTTCCTTACCCCTTCTTCCTCTCTCTCTCTCTCCTTCTTTCAACTAGCTTCTTCAAGAATATGACAGTTCACAACAGCTTTATGGGCTATCCTTCCAAATGCTCTGACCCTTTTGCAATGGCCCTCTCGCTGCTTATGTAGCAATCGAATTAGGGCTGCCAAGCTCCTCCTAGAGTTCATTAGGGCAAAAGCCATGAACCTGCCTTGTTTACCAGCTTTTTCCCATTTTCCTTCATTATTAGAATGGAATTTCTCCAAATATCCTGATTTTTGGAGCTTCCTTACTTTTCTTGAGCAAATTTAGGGATTTAATATCTAGATATTTATGAGCAGATTCATTGTCCCGACCTTCTGAACATCCCTTAAGTTCACTAATGCTCCCCCTGGTCTAACAACATGAGTTAACGGGGTTACTAATGCTCCTGTATGCTTGGTAACAAGCTTTATAAAGCAGGTTGACTGTGTATAGAGAGTGTTAGTGTGGATTCCAGGCCTGCAATTGTGGTCTTTGCTTCAGTCATCTTGTCTTTCAATTCTAAGTTGATGAGGAGGTCAATTTGTCCTATAATAGATGCCCCCTAAAGTATGACATTAGAGGCAGAGATGATGGAAGAAATACATTATGAAAAACACTGTAATTTTCTTTCAAAATCTTTGTAGAGAGAGAGAGAAGTTTCGAGCGGAAAGGAAAACTTGATACAACACAGATACATATATATAAACTGCTAAAGTCATGTCCCGATTCAGGCATTCCCATGCTCAGTAGCTATGTCAGAGTAATGTTCTCATCTGAGATATAACAATGTTGGCTACCAATATGGCACAGAGTGGATCCAGTGTCATAACAGATCATCCTGAAATAGCTGTCTCCAAAGAAAAATATCTGCAGCTTGGGAGAGGAAACAAGGCTGAATGATGCAAGCCTCTACCCAAGGTCTTGATTCCCGCTTCACTGAACAACATAGATCAATACATGTGATAAGATGTGTTGATGTTAAACATGCACGAAATCATCTGATTACCAGTCAACAATGGAGACCATTAACAGATGCAAGGAAGGCCACCGATAATGGTGATGGTCGCCAAGATGCAAGTGAAAATAGCGAGTGTGAAAATTTTCTTTGTCGTTGAACACTTGTAGAATCGCTTAACCAGGAGCCAATAATGAAAACCCGTGATCAAGCACAAGGTAACCTGCCACTATTGTCTGCAAGTACCAAGGCACTGAATGTGTTTCTAGGTTATCTTCCTAGATAGAGTGTTGAAGTCGATAGGAAGAAACTTGTTGAAAGGTAGGCAATGACGTGTCCTACATCAGTCGACACGAAACTGGACAAGAATGATTTTGTTTTTTGAGGAATCTTTTGAGCATTTGGGTCTAAACAATGGAGGGCATGATGAAAGGATATGTAGGAGTGGTTGATAGAGGAAACAAATGGGGACCCTTGAATAATAGAAGGCACGATAATGGTTTTAACCAGATAGCACTAGACTCATGAACACTACAGAGTGTTTAAGATACAAAGATGCAATTACATCAGGCTATATAGGCTAAAAACTCATAGGTTGGTAGGGTTCATATTGAGAGGCTATCAAAATGAAGGCTTATCAGAGGGAGTGCCATGTTCAAGGGAACGATTGCTACCAAACAATGCTTTCAAATACGGAATACAGTTGTATTGTCCACTTTCCCCGTCTGATTTTTTAATGAGTCCAAACAGGTTAACTCATCAATCTTTTCATGTTTAAAGAGTCTAAAAATGATCTCAAAAAGAATGACTCTTTTCCCTATATGATTAGTTTAATGAGTCCAGACAAGCAAACTCATCGATTTTTTCATGTTTTAAGAGTCTGAAAAGTATCGTAGAAAGAATGACTCTATATCTTGTCTGTGTATTTAAAGAGTCCAGACTAGACAACTCCGTGGGCTTTTCATATTTAGAGAGTCTGAAAATGTCATAAAGAGAGACTCCATGGTGGTCCCTTTGTCATATTTTTTAACCAGGTGCGACAAAAGGTTAATAGTATACCTAGATCGGTTACTTTTCCGTCTTTTAATCTATTGAACCGAGATAAAGAGAAACCTTTTTCCAATAGATGTCGACCTCATTTTGTTATGAGTACGAGGCGATGGACTAATCTCGTTTTCTGTCATGAATTTTTAATGAGCTCAGTAACAAAGCTCAGGATTTTTCAGTTTTAATGAGCAAGAAAAAGTACCTAAAAGAATGCTCAGGTCATCTTTAGCAAGTTTAACGAGTAGCAAGACCTAGCTCAGTATTTTTTTAGTTTAAAGAGCGAGAAAAATTGCCTAAAATGAATGCTCCTTTGGTCTTTTTCAGTTTATGAGCTGGAAAAAGATCGAAAAAGAGTTGCTCAGAGCATCATTTGCATATATTTTACAAGTGCAAATGATGAAAAACTCAGATATGTTTATTATTTTTTAAAGAGAAAAAAAATATCACAAAAAGTTCTCTGACCATCGTTGCATATATTTAACGAGTGCAATGGTGAAAGCTTGGGGATGTTTATATTTTTTAAAGAGCGATAAAATATCCCTAACAATGCTCTATTGATCGTGGTATATATGTTTAACGAGTCCTACTACAAAAACTCGAAGATGTTTATATTTTTTAAAGAGCAATAAAATATCTCCAAAAGTGCTCTATTGCCTAAAATTACACAGCATATGCCTAGCGCAATACTAGGCATAATACTTCTTTAGGTAGAGCCCATTCCTGGTCTCCTTGAGTGGGATTCCTTCCCAGTCCTGTAATTCATATGCCCCTGAGGGGAGGACTTTTGTTATGACATAGGGACCTAGCCAAATGGTTCAAAGTGTGCATGCCTCCAAGAGGTTATATTTTGGATGATAGAGAGATACGAAATCACCCTCTTGGAAAGAACAAAACCTAACCTCTTTTGCAAATTGGGTTTGTACATGCTCCTTGTGAACTACGAGTGCCAAATCAACATCTCGATGTGTTTTATCTAGCTATTTGAGGTATAGTAGGCATTCTTCTTCGGCAGTGGGGCCAGGCATGGGTTCAATAGCTATTTCGAGGGAAGGAATTGGCCACCCATTTCGTTTTTCCTCATTGTAAAGTTGGATCTCATGTGCGAAAAACGACGGATTAAAGTCGGGCATTTCCTTGTGAGACCAAAAACATTCATCATGGAATTCCTCATGTAGGTAGGTGGAGCTTGCAGTTTCCTTAGGACTGCAATCTACTCGCATCTGGGTGTCTTCCACGATGCCTGTCATGACTGAAATATCTATGAGCAATGAGCTAGAAGTGGTGTCCATGTTTTCTTCCACCACAAAAGTTTGGATGCTTGTATAGGGTGGGGAAATGATTTCGTTTGTGTTAGAGGATAGGACTTGAAGAGGCATCATGTTTGATTCAGATGTCGGATCCCAAAGATGCCAATCCTTCCAATGTTGCTCTCCAAAACTCATGATTTCACGAACAGCTTCGTTCGTAGGTATGAGTAGATTGAGTGGATCTAAAGGAGGAGTGGTTATGGGAAGGGGGGTGGTACCGTCGGTGATAGCCAACATGACAGGAGATGTGGATGCAAATTGAATTCCTTGGTAGGCTGATTTAGTTGGTGACAATGGCATCTGGTCTTTGAATGTGTCAAGGTCTGAAGGTGCCGTTAGGATCCAAGGATCGGTTAGCTCATGAGGAATTGATGAAAGCATGTTGACCGATTGTGAAACCTGTGGTGGCTAAAGAAGAAAACAACCCACCAAGGAGGAAGCCTTCAATAGACTGGTACCTAAATTTACAAAACTATTAGTACCACATCCTACTAGGGGTATGGAGCCACCCAGTAATGGTGAATAATCGGGGGTGTAGAAAGACAACTGATCCACTGTAATGACCTTTCCATCTAACATAAATAGGATGATACGAAAGCCAGTGGATATGACGGATGCCATGGAATATGTCCAACTGCGATCTAGCAATAGATTATAGTCGAGTTTCTTGTCCATGACTTCTACGTCCATCGTTATTGTTTTCCCAGCCAAAGTGATGGGAAAACTGGCTAGTTATCCTTTTGGGACAAAGGTGTGGCCTTTGGAAGCTTTAAGGAAGTCCGACGGTAGGGATAGGGTTAGGGAGCCTAGGGTAAGCCAACATGAAGCCGACATGATGCAGGCTGAAGCACCTTCATCGATGACAGCTTGGTGTATACCTTTACCTTTTGAAGTGATATGCACTTGAAATGCAAGCTGGTGGGAAAGGGGAGGTTTACACTTGTCCATGTCAAAAATAGCAAGCATGGAATCCATAGGGTCAATACCCCCAATAGTTGAAAGCAAATCTTTCCTTTGGCTGGGGCATGTTTGTAATAGTTCAAGTGTTGACATAGCCGATGGTGCTTGCGCCAAATCCTCTACAATGTTGTAGTGTTGGATGGCTCATGCAGATGTATTGTGCATTGTGTGTCGAAGTGACTCCTTGGGGGTCGAATTAAAAAGTCCTCAATCAGCCTTTCAATATGCAGATCATTGGGTGGTGATGGGTTTTGACCTAAGGATGGTTTTGCTGCTGGAGCGACAAGAGCTCCATAAGATTTGGCTCTTGTGGTTAGTTCTACCATTTCAAATGTGTAAACGATAGAACTTCCTTCACCAGTTGAAGGATGTTGCGAACTGTCATGGCCCCCTGATGTGGGTTGCGGTTGGTTGGCAACGAGATTTTGTTGTTGTTGAGTAGGAAAAGGATTTCTAAGGACAACAGGTGCCTTACTAGAATCTCTCTTGGCAAGGTAATCTATGCATTCTTGAAGACGCAGACAATGCCAGGTTATGTGTTCTTCAATAGAGAGTTTGCATGAATATTTGGTGCCTTTATCCTTTTCCTAATCAGTTGGCATAGTGACCTTCTGTTTCGAGTTGGGCTGCTTAGATGATTGCTCTTTAGAAGGAGTGGTCTTGTTCTTATTCTTCTTGTTCTTGCCACTGGATTTCTGTGTAGACTGCATAGAGTTAATCATAGTGGCAGGAAGAGTAGTTGCTTTGGTAGAGGGGTCCACTGCCAGCTTGGAAATGGAACCATTGAGTTGTTTTACAATGACCCTAGAGGTTGTACCGACAATCCCGTCGGTGTACGGTCTAGGGTACTGAGTAGTGGGAGAATTGGGATTACCGGGAGCATAGGGGATTATGTCGTAGAGAGTCCCAGACTGTGAATAAATCAAATCTAAGTGTTGGGCATGACGTATGGATTGGTCTTCTGTGACTGCACCACTTAGAGCGACATCTCTATCGTTTTGTGGGAGCAAGGACTTAGAAAACCAGTCCATTAAGAGAAAATCAGGGATGGGAGCTTTGACTAACCTCTACCTACATCTCCATTCATGGATATGATCAGAGATGTGGGTGGTGGTATCCTAACGAAATGAAGTAAGGAGCTCTGTCCCTGTCTCATAGTGAATAGGTAACTAAAAGTTCTTTAGGAACTCCATCAATAAAGCGTCAAAGGTATTCAATGACGCATGTGGTAACACAATATACCATTTTGTGGCATTTCCAGTGAGGCTATGGGGAAAAAGACGTAACTGGACACTATCATCCACCATAGAGTTAGAAACACTAGAGATGGTAGGTGGTGACATGGGTGCCTGGATCCTCCCCTTGTTTTCTGTCGAACTTTGGAATGTCCGTCGGTATTTTGTTCAGGATCAGAGGCCATTATAAGTTGTGGTAGATGGGGTCGTTTGTCAACTTTTATAATTCGGGAATATCCAACGTTGCCAAAAAAGGCAGATTTTTGGGTGCCCCCGACTCGGACCATGGTGATGATGGATGACTTGAGTAGCTCTGTGCTCGTCCCATCGTTTGGTTCCCATAGTGTACATGGGTTGTGTGGTGTAGTAGTTTCTTTGTGGTACGGTGTTGTAGAGTGGACTTCCATGAGGATTTTGATACTGGGGTATGAAATTGCCCCCAATATAAGCGGTGCCCCCTTGACTCATATGAGACTGTGAGTAGGGTGCCCCCATGGATTGGATGGGAATCCCTTGTGGATTCCCAAATGACACAGAACTAACCATATGGCTTTGATTGGCAGAGGGAACAGTCATGTCAATTAGCGATTGTCCATGTATGCTTGAGAACGGAGGGGGAACTGTGACATTCCCTGCCAGCATGTGCATATTGGGAACTGCCCCAAATATCTGAATCTAGGGGTTGGAACTGTACATTAGCGGCCGACCTTGTTGTTGGTAAACTGGAACCATGCCCATAGTACTGCATTGAGTGTTATGTGGAGCACTATATGTGGCACTAGTCGAAGGTATGCTTTGTGGCACCACAAGAGTGGAACCTGTCATCTGCTGGGTTCCACTTACAGCGGGTGTTATGTGAGTTGTCGTGCCTGGGACAAATGAGATAGCGAGATTCCACATTACTAGTGTTGTGATGACCGTCGACTGGGGAAGTGGTAGAGGACCAACCGTGTCTCTATAATTCCACAACCCTTGAGGCGTCGACTGGATAGATGGGAAAGTTACACCTATTGAAGAAGGATGTATAGGTACCACAGGAGAAATGATAGGATCCGACAGATTTGTAAGTAGAGTGTTAAAGTGAGGAAGAAATCCTTCCATGAAGAAATCCTCCAACAAACTGGAATCGTTGGCCATCCACACAGATCCCATGTGTGATTTAGGAGACTGATTCCTCGAAGATGCAGAATCCGAGTTAGTGGAACTCGGCGGATCCTCCACAATGAGTGGAGGAAGTCCTAACTATCGTCTGGATTGACGATGAGGACCGGATGTAGCCACAGTGATTGTTAATTTTTATCAAATAGATTTTAATGTGATATTCTTTAAAGTCTCAAAAATGATAGCACTCAGGTACCTAAAAAGAAAAAATACACTAAATATGTCAATCAGCAAATAGAGGGAAATTACCTCATCTGATAAGCACCAATTACTGGAGATGGAACCTAGTCTCTCAATGAATAACAAAGAAGGATGGCCAAATGTACGGTTATGGTTACTTTTGAGCTTCTCCTGAACCTCAAATTAAGGGGCCAAGTACTCTCGTGAAGACGAGCACCCTCCCAAAAACTGAAGACAAAGTAGATTCGTCCATTTTAGGTACCCGGACAGCCCGTCCCAGTCACCTTGTGTAAGTACCTAGAATTTTTGGCCACTAGAGATACCTCAAATCATAGACATTACTGGGGGGGACATAGTCGTATACAACATGCTGTGTGGGCAGGATACCTGAGTCCCCGACTCAGTTCTGAAATCCCCGAGGGGAACCCCAATACACAGAATGCCCAAAGGAGTTGTAAAAGAAGGTGGGATACCTTCAATTACAGTCTGATGTTGCTTCGTATTTTGCTCTGTTGTGGAGTGGTCCTAGTAATATGAGTGCAAAAGGATTTTTCACTCGTTAACGACACTAGTTTTGATTTTCAACCTTGGGCAGTTCACTTAGATGCTTATCCCAAGGTCCTAATCTAGCTAATGCTGGTTTGCTAAAAAAGAGTAACTGATTGATTTTAATGTAAATTTTAATGTACTTTATTATTTTTCTTCAGTAGGGGTGTTGATGTATGAATATGATGAGACTCTCGACTCAATAAACCATGCAGAACAATGCTCTGATTTTTTTTTCAATTTCTTATGCAAACAAGTCTTATTCTACATATTCATTTTTTCACATATTCATGGATTTGTCAGTGCATCTAAAGCCATTCAACACTTGCATAACCGAAAGATTATTTTCTCAATATTCCCTAACAACTACTGAAAACCAAAATGAAGCAGCTTACAACTATTTCGACAGAAGGAACAATACAATTTATCAGCCTTTCTGTTATCTCAAAATCAGGCCCTGGAAGGCTGCAGACCAGGAAGACTTCAAGTAACTATTTCAAACCGACTTTAGGCTGAGGCTTAGCCTCCTCAATCTGAGAGGGCTCTCTCTTGATGGGTTAATGATTTTGATTAAAGATAAGATGGCTAACTCTTGTAGAACAACTGTGAAAAATATGAATGGTGGAAACACATTAAACAAAACTATCCATTGGGCTTATGGAGTCAACAACACCTCAATATAACAATGAACTCAACCTTACATGGAAGTCAGGGCATTCAGCATTTAAACATTCAGAACATAAACTCATATGGGACCACACAGTTTATAAATGTATACAGGAAGTCAGAGCACATTCAGTGAATTCTGAGTGATTATACATCCATACCACTGTAAGAATTAAGAAAAGGACAACATCACATATTCTGAACATAAAAAATCCTTCATGAATCCTGAGAAGTAAAGTTCAGCATGTATATTACTGAAAATGAGTCTTACATAGGCCAAATACCAGCTTTTTCATAAAATTTCCAACCCTTTGTACATCAGCTCTTCTACTATATATAGAGCTCTTTACACAACTTAGATTCCTCTTCTAGGATGAGGAAAATTCGAATTCTACCTGACCTGACACCTAATGACACTCAAAACTAACTATTAAATGCAAATGACACCTAACTAGCAGTCCTAGAGACCTAATACAACTAGGAGTGTATCTCCTTATTATGATTACAACAACCTTATCTAAACATTTAAAACATTATTTGACACCTAAAACTCCATGAAGTCGAATTTGATGAAGCCTCCCACGTGGTCACCCAACTGCTGATGACAAACCCTAGAAATTAGGGAACATGTTTCCCTGTTTTTAGGTTTAGATACTTGAAAATTGGCACGTGGGACAGAGCTTTTATCTCCTCATCCATGACACATTTTACGAAAATGAAGGAGTTTTTTGTAGCCCATGTTGTCTAGAACAAAAACCTCTCCTGGTTTTTTAAAACATTCCTCCAGCTGTTCAGAATCTGTCCTTGAAAAACACGTGTCAAACAGGAAAAATCCATTTTCTGAAATTAGGGTCTCAATTAAAGTTTCTTATCTCCCAACTGAAAACACATATGAATAAAGTGAGATAGGTTATTGTAGATGGAGAGTTTTTGAAGATAAATGTCCCTCAGAATTTTAAAATACATCTTCCTGTAACCAGAAACTGATCTTGAAAAAGACTGCTAAAACCAGAAGACAAAGCTTGACTTTCAGCAGTTTCATAGCACAAGTTTAACCATAAATTTCTCCCACCTCAGAATGAATTTGAAGAAACTGAAAGAGGTTTTTGTAGTTAAGCATGTTAGGAATAAAAGCCTCTTTCAGTTTGAAAAATTGAGTTCTCAGCTGCTCTGGAAAGCTTCTGGAAGTTAACTAGTAAAACCAATTTTTCTGCTAAAACAAGCTGCTTCAGGGGTTTCGTAGCGCGCTATGAAAACACTGATTTCGTAGCGCAAAGCAGGATTTTTACACTGTCTGTGCTACGAAAACGTGGATTCGTAGCTAGTTTCAAAATTTCTCCAAAATTATGTGAGATATGTCTTCTAAACACATGGTGAGGCTTCTAGGATATGGAATGAGGCTATCAAACTTTATTTGAAGATAGACATGAGACTCTAACCCTATGACTTAGACTCTAAAACATAAAAATGACTTCACCATGACTTGACCATGACTGATACAAGAATTGAGAAACCATGTAAGTTGTCCAAATTTTTTAAGGAAGTTTTACAGTGATAACACTTTCTTTCAAAAAAAATGTATTTTAAGAGAGAAAAAATAAAACAATTTCTCAAAAATAAATTTTCAAGACACCAAATTTGTTAACATGATACTGTGGTAGATCTTACTTTAGCCCCTGAGACAAGTTCCCCCCCCTTTTTGTTCACAGAATCTTTTGGAGAACATGTAAATGGGATACTAACACTTTGTTTCTTTGTAAACAGAGAGTTAGTTGGGCCACTAACGCTCCCTGTACACAGGCAAAGCGCTTTATAAAGCTCTGTGTAGACTGGAAACCTATGTTAGTGAGGGAAATAGCTCAAACAAAGGGACTTTAGGATCAGTTTATGAGTAGAATGCAAACTAGCAGGATGTAACAAGATAGGTGGTGGATTAAAAAAGGATTTGAAGAAGTAGGAATCTCTTAGAAGAAAGAGAAGAACTGAGAGGAGTCCAGGTTGACCGGGAACTAGATGTATAGTCCCCAGCGGAGTCACCAATTCTGCTATGGGGTAAAATGCATAGGATGAGAACTACCCTCAAAGGCCTTCCCGGGACCTTCGATAAATTGTAAGATTATCTACAAAAGCTACCAGTTACACACATGTTCATCTATCAAACAGAAATTGACAAGGCATGGAAAGAGGATCACCTTCGGTTCCTTCTAGATTTGCTTAGGGATCGTTTTGTAGCAAGAACTCCTTCAAGGCTGGCTCGAAGACAATTGTTGCACAAAGGACAAGGCAAACCAATCACAACATACACTCTTGAAAATTAATGTAAGAATCCGTAACAAGCATGTATTAGTGTATAACTTAACTACTCATCTCGACACGTGTCAGAATGAAAAAATAAATGAACAATATTACCGACACTTTGGAGTAGGGAACATAACTGCAGTTCTATATTCAGAATGGAAGAGTGATTACAACCATCTGTTGTATCAGCGTTCCTTACCCCTTCTTCCTCTCTCTCTCTCCTTCTTTCAGCTAGCTTCTTCAAGACTATGACAGTTCACAACAGCTCTATGGGCTATCCTTCCAAATGCTCTAACCCTTTTGCAATGGCCCTCTCGCTGCTTATGTAGCAATCGAATTAGGGCTGCCAAGCTCCTCCTAGATTTCATTAGGGAAAAAGACATGAACCTGCCCTGTTTACCAGCTTTTTCCCATTTGCCTTCATTCTCAGAATGGAATTTCTCCAAATATCTTGATTATTGGAGCTTCCTTACTTTTCTTGAGCAAATTTAGGGATTTAATATCTAGATATTTATGAGCAGATTCATTGGCCTGACCTTCTGAACATCCCTTAAGTTCACAAACACTCCCCTTGGTCTAACAACATTTGTTAGCAGGGTGACTAACGCTCCTTTATGCTTGGTAACAAGCTTTACAAAGCAGGTTGACAGTGTATAGAGAGCGTTAGTGTGGATTCCAGGCCTGCAATTGTGTCTTTTCTTCATTCATCTTGCCTTTCACCTCTGATTTGATGAGGAGGTTAATTTGTCTTATAACATGATTCTACCACTTTTAGCATTCACTAGTGAACAACAACTTGGCCACTAACAATAACTCAACAACCCTTTGTCTTTAACATTTCATGGCTTAAAAGCCAAATCAGCACTGACCGTTGGTTTTCCTTTTCAAGCTCTGTAACTTCCGGCTACAGTCCCTTCATTTTCCTCCTCTGAGAGGTAGAAATTAGTGCTAAACGCTTCTTGGAATGGATGCCACCTATTTGTTAACGGATAGGGCAATCAGCGCTTTGAATCCACCTGAATGGTCCCTCTGTGTTTTACACAAAGGCCACTATAAACACAAGAAAATCTGCATAAACGCAGTCTTTTAGACTTGAAACTTTCACAACTGTGCTTATTTCCCTATCGGGTTCGCTCATAGGTCGCTATCACATGTTGCAAGGCCTCTGTCCCTTTGTATTTTTCAATGCATTAAAACATGCAAAGATACATATAAAATGGCATTTGGCGGATTTGAAATTCCATCAAATCGCACCTAAAGTCCCTATCTGGTTTTCCTTTCATCACATATCACAATCGCTAAATCACAACATCCCTTGGGCTTCCCCTTTGGGATTGCCGACGCTTATCCGCTAATATCGGTGATCGTAGTTAGGATATTGTGCATACATATAATATATAGCCGCTCCATTGTTCACCAATGGCGATCCGCCGATTTCAGAAATCAATCCATCACATCGCCCTGGTCCATCGCGCCATGCCTCTACTCTGACCTACCGATCAGCGCTGATGTGATATGCCAATCGGATCTGGATTGTTGATCAGCCAGATCCGACGACCCCTATGCATTCACTGTGCCAACCTCCTAATATGCCTCATTTCGTTGTTTTCTCATGTTTTTAAGCCTCCGATAGTGTTATCCGATGAGTCCATAACTCCTCCTTTTGTGCTTGTTTTTCCCTTTTGGGAGATTTGGAAGACTTAGAGGGTTTTTAGATCCATCTGCAAGGGAATTTGTCTCTTTTTCCTTTGAAAAAGGGAAACTTCATTTTATGATAGCTTTCCCATATGAAATATGTTTTTTCCCATTCAAGTTGCATTGGATTATGAATGGAGAGATCCCTACCATGAGACTATTTCTAAGATCAGCCTGCGACTTTCATTTTCTTCTGATTTACAAAGGATGTATGCCATTTGGACCCTTTCACCTCTTACATGAAGTATTTTAGACTTAGAGGTTTATCCAGGATCCAATTTTGGATTAGGGATGTAGTGAATAAGAAGGTCCAAGTGCCTTCTCCTCAGGCTATGGATTCTTTGTTGAAACATATACTTGCAATTTTTTTCAAAAATAAAATAAACTCTCCGGATATTTACATATGATGAATGAATGGATGAAAAATTAATATTGAATGTAATGTTTCAAGTATTTCCCATTGGCTGGAAATGAGGAATACCCTCCTTCAAAATTTTGTAGGATGAATGTAATTTTCCCTTTGACTTATGTAATGCTAAATGGACCAAACCAGAGGTTGTCAATTTTGACATGCTTTCCTTTAACTTCTTTCCTTGTATCCCATCTAGGCACTAGGTCACATTTCTTGAAATTTCTTTCTCTAGCCTTTTTGTCAAACAATTCTTTCATCTTAATTTGGTATTTCCTTAGCTTGTACTGAATTTCATCCTTGTCTTCATTAAACTCAATAATTTGATTAATCCTTCTCGAGAAATCATCTTTTTCTTCATAGGATTCCTAAAGGAATCTCATAACAGGTAATGCTAAATGAGTAGGAAAAATTGCGTCCTTGCCATAAACTAATTGAAAAAGGAGACTTTCTTGTTGATCTCTTAGGAGAAAATTTGTTTGCCCAAATTGAATGGATTAGACGGCCATCCCAACTCTTTTTATCGGCTTCAAGAGTCTTCTTAATGACCTTAACTAAGCTCTTGTTGGAGGACTCTGCCTCCATTACCCTGTGGATAGTATGGTGTAGAATGGTGTAACAATATTGAATTCTTTTAACAAAACTCAATCATTTTAACACTATTGAAAGCTGTTGCATTATCTATAACAATATGTTGAGGATATCCAAATATTGACAGGATTTTTTCTTCAAGAAATTTAATCACAACAGTATCAGTTGCATTTTTAACAGGTATGGCTTCTACCCACTTAGTAAAATAGTCTGTAGCAGTTAAAATCCATCTATGTTGATTACTTGATTGTGGATGAGTTTTCCCTATAAATTCCAACCCCTAATGTAGAAAAGGAGCATCAACTAATACTGGAACCAAAGGAAGTGTTGACAGTTTCTTTTTTCCTGCAAATAATTGCCATGGTATGCAAATTTTTACTCTTGCTCCAACTTCTTTAAAAAGCATGGGCCAGTAGTGTCCACCACAAAACCCTACATGGAACTTATCTATAATTCCCTCTATTTCATTTTTAGTTAAAAAAATAAGAAGGAATTAATAGGGTCTTTCCAGTATAGATTAGCATTGATAATACAATATTTTACTTATTTAAGCTTCACGGCTTTACACTACTTCAAGTTAAGATCAACTAGACATTGAAAATCCCTTAGAAATTGCACAATATCAAAGTACCAATCAAAGAGAAGATATTTATGATCTATGTGAACGAGAATTTCTTGATCTGAAGAAAGAGGTTCTTTTGGGTTCTCCCCTTCTATAAGATGAGGAGGTTCTTGTGGATTCTCTCAAAATGAAATTTCTGAAACCAGATTTATCCCCAATACTTTGTAGTTGGATTCAAACAACAATTTTTCGAGGCCTTGGCCTTTTACTAGCTTTGTGATATTAATTTCAAGGTCAAATTCAAGGATTTTAACAATCCATCTCCTTCTTCTTCCATGAGTATCAGGCTGGGTCAAAACAATTTTAACAACATGATTAGGGACATAAGTTGTAATATGTGAATGCAATACATAGGTTCTAAAGGCTTTGAGGGTTTGAATTAAGGCATAATCTTGTTTTTCAATAATATCATACCTAATTTCAGCATCCCTCATAACTTTGGAAAAGAAGGCTTAGGCTAGTCATCACCATTTATGTTCTTTTGTAAAAGTACAATAGCTAATGTAGGGGCCTCAGATATATCCTTTTTGATCTGATCAAAAGAATATCTAGCATAAACTGTCCCATTCACTTCATTGTTTTTCTTTGGCATATCAATTATGTCCTTAACTCTCTCTTCATAATTAGGGATGAACCTTCTGAGAAAATTAATCTTTCCAAGGAAGGTTTGTATCTCTTTCTTATTCCTTCGTAGAGATAGGGTCTAAATAACTGAAACTCTTTTTGGGTCAATGATAACTCCCTCCTTGGAGATTATATGCCCTAGTAATTTTCATTCCTTTATAACAAATAAAGATTTCTTCGGATTGATGGATATGCCAAATTTCCTGCACTTGTCAAAAACCTTGCTCAAGCATTTTAAATGATTTTCATCGAAATCAAAGAAAATAGTTAAATTATCTAAATAAATCATAGTAAATTAAGATGTTTTACCTACAAATGCTAGATCCATGGCTCTCTGGAAAGTGGCTCCAGCATTGGTTAACCCAAATGGAATTCTACCATGCATAAATGTATCCCAAGGTGTCATGAAAGTAGTTTTGTCTTGGTCAGATGAACTTACCATGATTTGGTTGTAACCCAAAAATCCATTTAACATAGAAATCCTATTTGCACTTAAAACTTTCTAAAGTAGATGATCCATTTTGGGCAATGGATAGTTATCCTTTAAAGATGATTTGTTTGGATTTCAGAAGTCTACACATAGCCTAACCTCACCATTTTTCTTTCTGACATCAACTAGGTTAGCTACCCAATTAGAATACCTTAATGTTACTATGATATGATCGTCAAGTATTTTTTTAAGTTCTTTCTCAATGGTTGGAAGTAGTATGGGATTGATTCTTCTTAGTTTTTGCTAAAATGGTTTTTCTTTTCATTTTAAAGGAATCTTATGCTCAATCAAGGATGTATCATAAGTTTCTAACTCATTATAAGACCAAGAAAAGTCATATTTGTAATTTTTACGAAGATTCAAATATTTGATTTTTACATCCAAAGGTAAGGTTGATGACAATTTAACATTTCTCGCATCATTCAAAGTCCCAATATTGCGTTCTTCGATTTCTTCTTCAGGTGAGTTAAACAAGTGATTTTTAGACACATCATTATTATCAAATAGTTTTTCCAATGGAACTAATCCTTTAGGAATAAAATTATTAGATAATTGGATAATATCATGATCAATAATTATAGGACTGAATGAAGTTTCTCGATTTAGGTGACTTGATTCTTGAACATCGTTTTGATCTTCTTCAATTTTCATATTTTAGAATTCACCAATGACTTGAATGAAATATTTTAATTGTTCATCATCTTCAAAAATCTGCCAGTTTTTAAGGTTATCAGGAATTGATGGTGTACACTTGACTTGAATTCGGTATTACAACAATACTGGCTCAAGGATTTTGAAAGAGCTTGTTTGGACATCTAGTGAATCAGCGTGCATATTTTCATCTATGGGAATATAAGTTATGTTAAATCCTTGGAAGAAATTTTCAATTGTGTCCCAAGTTTCATTTCTCTAGGACCTAAGCCTTGGGTGTTTCATTTGACACATATTTCCAACCTAATTCACTATAAGCTCAAAATCGGAAAAGACACTCAAGTTTTGAACCTTTAGACTCTTAGATAGCTCAAGACCAAGAAGAAAACCTCATACTCAACCACATTATCGGTGACCTCAAATTCAAGTTTACATGACTGGGTTATGTTTTATTTATTTGGTGAAACTAAAACAATTCTTGCTCCTGCTCCTTCCTTTGAGAAAGAGCCCTAAAAGTAAAGTTTCTAGATATATGATTCTATCATTTTGGGTTTGGAAACAATATTTTCAATAGAAAGTTGAGTGTTTGATGAATTTTGTGAAGATAACTGAAAGAAACCAAAATCCTGATCTACTGCATAGATAGGGTGGCTTTTTGCTTGATCATACCTACAAACACTATGAAGGAATATGAATTCCCTATATAACCTTAAATGTTCACCTCCATAGAATCGAATAGTAGAAAAGGACATGTCCATCTGAAGTGATCCTCCAATTTTAGCACAACATTATCTAGATAGTAGCATGCCAAACTTGGCAGGAATATCATTGACAACTATGTCTAAAACTATACTCTTGACAGGTATTTGAGATAAGGTCACAACTAGGTCTTTGATCAGTCCTAGGCAGTCCTAGGCATGGTAATTCCTTTGAATCAAAGGTGTAAAGATCATGATAAGAACGGGTAACGTGTAACTGAAGTTGGTCCATAATTAACTTTGGCATAAGGTTATGAGAAGCTCCAGAATCGAGAATGCAGTTATACAAAAGAAAGTCCTGAGCCTTTAAGGTTACATAAAATGGTGGAACAATTTCATCAAGCATATTAGAACTAGGGCCAAACACTACTGAGGGCTTTTCATCTTGAAAACTAATAACATCTCCCTCAACATCTACACTAGAGAAATGTACTCATTTAGACACTTGATTTTTATAACCAGGGTTTTTGGAAAGTTCAGCTAAAGATATAGGAATCTTGACCCTTTCCAATTCCTTTTCAATATTAAAAGTTGTCAAAATAGTCTTGTCAGATGAAAAGGGTTCAATGGATGACTCTGTAGTCTGAGGTGTTGGAGTCTGTGTTTGAATGGATTTTATTGCAGATTCAATAATAGTGGTAGATTTTTAAGGTCTACAAGGACCTAATCTAGGTCTTAGATCATACCTCTTATTCAATTCTACACTCATGAATTTAGAGAATGTTAGGTATTTTGAAAGTTGAGCATCTCCTTGTTCTTGTTCAAAAGACTGAGGTGAAGATGAAGGAACTATTTCCATTTGTATTGTTGAAGAATCAATATTATTGATATCTTCAGTGATTAAAGGGACTATATCCTATGGATGTTGATCATCAATCATCAAAGGTGGTTGAACGTTTTGATAAGAACCTGGTCTTTGAAGAATCTGCATTTTAGGAGTTCTTCATAATTCAGTTTGAGCTTGAGGTCTGATAGAAGTTTGTTGAGAAGTTCTAGGTTGTATTTCAATTTTAAAAATCCTATTAGAAAGGTTTCTAAGTAAAGATGTAATTTCATCAATTTTCTAATCTTCAAGTTTACATTTGGAAGAAGATGAATCGTCAACCCTAGATTTTAGTTTTCTAACTTCTTTCTCTTCTTTAGCTTTAAGTTTTCCAGAAGCTGTCCTACTAGCTTCTACCTCTATAGATTTTGTCTTCATTTCTTCTAATGTATTAGAAACCATTTTCCTCAGCATGACTACAAAGTCATCTTCAAATTCTTTGGAAAATTTTACCTTTGCAGCTGCTACTGGTGGTTTACAATCAACAGGCATTTTATGATAGAGTTTGTTAAATCGTTTGATGAATTCAGCAGCCGGTTCACTAGGGTTCCTCTCTAATTCCTCAAATTCAGTTAGAAAGTAAACATGATCTTTATTTACACCCCATTGGTTTTTAAAGATAGTTATGAGCTCATTCCATGTTCCAATAGAGTCATCTCTAAGTTGCCTAAACCAAATCCTAACATTTCCTTCTAAATAATGTACAAATAATATGATATAAAATCCTTCCCATTCTATGTTCATATTGTCAGCAAAATCTAGGAAAGTAGATACGTGATCCTCTGCCGAGGGACCTATTTATCCATTAAATATTGGTAGATGTTTTAGATATCTATCAGGAAAATTTTCCATGTTTGCAGGGAGAACAAGAGCAGCATACCTTGCTTTCACAATGGGTCGAAAAGCCATAACAACAAGAGGAGTATGGGGTGATTGAGTGGCTGATTATGAGGAAGAGGAAGATGAATCGGTATGGGTATTAGTATGTGGAGGAGAGAAAGAGGGAGGATACTTATTTGAGGATTTCAAAAGGGTTTTAATAACTAATGTCTGAACTCCTGGTGGAAGGTCTTCCTTATTATCAAACAAAGGATTCGAATAGACAGAAAATATCTCTTCAAGATTAGTAGAGGTTGATGGAATAGAATAAGGATTTTGAGTAATGAAATCTTGAGGCTTGAATTTAGGTAAGTGTAAATCCAATTCTTCCTCAGATGAAGGTTATTTGATAGGAATGGATGAGACTTGATATGCCTCAAGAGACTATATTCAAAAGGTTGATGGAAGATCTACTCCTCTAGGATGGAGTTCAAAAACCCTACGAGGTAGTTCAGTCCAATCAGGATGGGATGGCATAGTTGGAAAGGGATCTATAGATGAGATGTCTTCAGGGTGTAAAGCTGAAGAAGAAGAAGGGGTTCTATGTCTTCTCCTTAAAGAGGCTCCCCTGATAAGTCTTTCTAGATCTGGTAGAGGGTTAACAATCTCATAATTAGAACGTGATCTAGTGTTCCTAGAAGGAGCGAAGTTGGACCAGTGGAATTGCCAAGTGAAATATTCTGACCTATATCCTTATCCTTTATTCACCTTAAAGTGAAGGGAGAATCGTTGCCCCATGGAAAATTTAGCTTTCCATCCTTCGCTCCCTAGCAGCGGTGCTAATCTGATGTTGTCCTTTGAGAGAACCTAAGGTCAATTTGTTATGCTAAAGCATATATAATTTTTTGTTATTTGAAATTATTGGATAACTAGTGAACTATGTATAAACATGTGCTTTAAACTTAGATAGATTTTTAATAAAATAAAAGGTTGTTCTTTAACTACACATGGTTATTTTGATTTTAGTGGGATGGATAAGTAGAATATGAAGAAACATAATTGATTTAATATTCAAACTAAGTATTATCCATTTATAAGCAGAAATTAAGAAAACAATGTTTTCTTAATCAAAAAAATATAATCAGACTATGACGCAGGGTTACCCCTGCTTTACCCACGGTTTGCATGGATTATGCACATAGCCTCTATGTCCTAGGAATTTTAACTCTCTGCCAAGTTAAATCTTCATTTACTAAGGATTAAGGCCCGTTCATCAATTCCTATGTTGAATGATTTATTAAAACCCAACATAGTCTAACCCTTCATTCAATATGCATGTATCAAGACTTTAAGCACCCCTTATCCTTCATATATGACTTTATTTAAAACCTTTCTTTTAAACCTTCTGATTGGGACATTATAACTCCTCATAACCTTCATTAATGTTAATATCAAAACTTATTCAAACCGTATAAACCTTCATTAATCCTTTATTCACATATATATAGCCTTCCCCTCTTTAACATTGGTTATATAAATGTTAACACATAAAACCTTCCATCTCCGCACTATTTTCCATTATAAACCATCTACAATGGAAATACCCATAAAGCATGCAACATACCTTTTCCGCACTTTTCAAGGCTTTGCACAGTTTCCGAGATATCCCTTTATCACTAATTGCAATCAGGGTTCTCTGCATTTCACATTAACATGCCTTCCTATATCGTATCCGATGTGCAATAATGCAATATTGGATTTCAAATAAAATTAACCGTGCTTCATTTCCCTATAGGGTCTACTCTCATCACCCCTTCGCATAATCGCATGTCACATGTGTTAAATCGAAGGTCTATTCCCATGAAATATTGTGATCCAATCACATCGCTGATCACATATCGCTTCCACTTGAGTTCCAAGGTTAATTTACTTACCATTGAAAGATTGCAATGCGAATAAATATCCACTATTGATCTTTGCTTAGTGGATCCAATGGTCCACAACGATTTTGGGTGAACAACTTGCCCGACACTTAACCAGCTTTACAGACCTGATGGTAATTATAAACTCCCAATCAATTAAAGTTTGGTGTAGGAATTTACAGGGTAAGTTCCTCAGAAAGAACACCAAAAGGACACCGCTCACAACCAGATCACAGATCAATACACCAGTATTTTTGACGTGGTTAAAACCCTCAAAGAGGGAAACAGTCCACTACCTGCGCCAACGTGGCTACTATAGGCAATTTATTAATCAAAGAATGAAAATTTACATAAGCTTCTCTCATGCACGGATTACCCGAACAATGACCCTCCATGCGCTTTAAATAGAACTCATGGACCAATCGGGTGTCAAGCCACGGATCAAGTGTCAGTAATACCGAGGAGAGAATGAACCGTCAGATCACTACATATCGTGACCGTCGGATTGTAAGTTACAATATGTACAACGGTAAAGAAACACACTTTACCTAACTCTATACCTAACTCTAAACTAGACCAAGTTGTACTTAACTATTTCCTATGTGTCGGAATATCCTAACATCCCCCCTTAAGAACAACTTGGGATAGGATTGAAGGATTTACAAATATGACACAATAGGAGAAGGAAGGAGGCACTAGAGCCTATCCCCCCTTAGTGACAACTTCCTGAACTCCAAGCATATATCGAAGTTTAGTGAACTTCGCCTCTATGAGAGCCTTTGTGAAGATGTCTGCAACCTGATCATCTGTTGAACAATATTTCACTTCAAGAACATGGTCATGAATGAGCTTTCTGATGAAGTGCATGTGTAGTTCAATGTGTTTGTTGCGCTGATGCTGGACTGGATCTTTGCATAGCTGAATGGCACTTTGATTATCACACCAAAGTGTGGTTGGATGCTGCTGCTCAAAGCCAAACTCTGATAGGATCTGACGAAGCCACAAGGCTTCCTTACTAGCTTCCACGGCACCACGATACTCTGCTTCTGCTGACGAAAGAGAAATGGCAGCCTGTTTCTTACAAGCCCATGTGATAGGTCCTGAACCAAGAGTGAAGACATAACTGGCAGTAGACTTTCGATCATCAGGGTCACCAGCCCAATCAGAATCAGTGAAACCAACTAATAGAGGAGCTTCTTTGGCACTGTAATGAATCCAAAATTGTATTGTACCTCAAACATAACGAAGTATTCTTTTAGCTGCTTTCCAATGACTTTCATGGGGGTTTTGCATAAAACGAGCAACAAGGCCAACAGCAAAGGAAAGGTCAGGACGAGTATGGGTTAAATACAAGAGTTTTCCTACAAGTTGACGGTATAAGGTAGCATCAACTTCAGGAGAAGTACAAGAGACTGAAATTTTGACTCCAGACTGAAAGGGAGAAGGGGCTGGCTTACAGTCTTCCATGTGAAAATGACGAAGAATATCACAAGCATACTTGGACTGGGAAAGGAAAATACCCTCCTTGGATTGCAAGACTTGAAGACCGAGAAAATAGTGTAAGTGTCCTAAGTTTGTCATTTCAAATTTCTTTTTAAGGCTGGACTTCACATGGTTTATAAGGTTGGGATCACTACCAGTAAGAATAAGATCATCAACATAAAGAACAAGGATGATAAGAGATTTGCCCACTTTCTTGGTGTAGACAGTATTGTCAGAATAACACCTAGAAAAGCCAGATTCTAAAAGAAAGCTATCCATTTTGGCATACCAAGCCCGAGGAGCTTGCTTGAGACCATAAAGGGATTTCTTAAGTCGACAAACAAGGCTGGAGTCTGTTTGTATGAAGCCAATGGGTTGTTCCATATAGATTTCTTCCTGCAAGTCCCCATGCAAGAAGGCAGATTTAACATCCATCTGATGGACTTCCCATTTTAAAGAGGCAGCAAGGGAAAGAACAAGGCGGATAGAGTTCATTTTGGCAACAGGGGAGAAGGTTTCAGTGTAGTCAATGCCTTCAACCTGTGAAAATCCCTTAGCAACAAGACGAGCTTTATTTTTATCAACTTTACCATCTGGTCCATACTTAGTTCTGTAAACCCATTTACATCTAACAAGTTTGCGTCCCTTTGGTAGAGGAACAAGATCCCATGTATCATTTGCCAACAATGAATGATATTCTTCATTCATAGCTGCTTCCCAATGTGGATGGCCTGAAGCTTCTGGAAAAGTGTCAGGATCATGATTTTCTGGAGCTTGAGCCAGTAAAGAAGAGGCTCTTTCAAACTGAGAACGTGTACGTCGTTGATCTGTAGGATCACCGGCAAGATCACCTGCTGCATCCCGAGTAGCACGGACCCATCTTGGGAGTTGAGGATCCTGAGAAGGTGGGGGAGGATTATCATCCTCACTTTCATCATCTGAAGAAGAAATGTTTTCAAAAGTAGAAGAGATAGGAAGAGGTGGCACATCCGCCGGACTAGGCTCGCAGGCCGATTTATTTTCATCAAATTTTACATCTCTTCTAATGATAACATTTTTGGACTTAAATGGAATAAGTCTATAACCTTTTACATCTTCAGAATATCCAACAAAAGTACATTTCTCACTCTTAGGTTCTAAAGCTTTATGCTTTTCATCTGGAATATGGGCCCATGCTTCACTTCCAAAAACACGAAAGTGACTTACATCTGGTTTAATGTAACTCCAAGCTTCTTCTGGAGTGATATTCTCTAGAACCTTAGTAGGAGTGCGATTGATTATATAATTTGCACAATTAATTGCTTCGGCCCAAAAACTAAGACTGAGTCCTTTAGATTGCAGCATACAATTAGCCATTTCCTTTAAGGTGCGATTTTTTCTTTCAGCTACACCATTTTGTTGTGGAGTGTATGGAACAGTATGTTGCATTTGAATTCCATTTTCGGTGCAAAAGTTGATGAATGTGTTTTAACATATTCTCCACCATTATCAGTTATTAGCTTAAGAATTTGATGTCCAGATTGTTTTTCAACAAAGGCTTTGAAGGCAAAAAATGTGTTAAATACTTCGCTCTTGAGTTTTAAGAAGTATACCCAAGTGCGTCTGGAGAAATCATCAATGAAAGTTAAGAAATACTTGCAACCAGAGAATGAAGCAACAAGAAGAGGACCACATAAATCACTGTGCACAAGCTGTAAAGGGGCTGAGGCGTGCCAAGAGGCACGTTTGTCAAAACTGTCCCGATGATGTTTTCCGAGTACACATCCGGAACAAACACCATCTCTGCAAGATACCATAGGAAGACCTGTCACCATATTTTCTTTACATAGATGCTGAAGGGAGTGATAGTTTAGGTGACCAAATCGCTCATGCCAAAGTTTGCTCACTTCATCATTATGAGCAACAAATACTGAGGGAAGATTTGATGACCCAAAGTTGTGAAACTTATACAACCTTGTGGAATCATCAGCAATACCAGTAGCTAGAATCTGTTTAGGATCTCTTAGATCCTTGATTACAACATCATGAGGTGAAAATTCAACAATTTTACCTTCACCTGAATGAGTTATCTGATATACAGATAGAAGGTTGCAGGATAAGGTTGGAACACATAATACATCATTAAACTGACCATTGTCTAGATGAACAGTTCCAGTCCCGACAACATTAAGAGATCTATCATCACCAACATATATATTTTTGGTGTTACAATCATTTAAAGAAGAAAACATGGCTTGGTTTTTGGCCATGTGATAAGAGGCTCCAGAATCAATGAGCCACTCATGAGAAGGAGAGGAAGAAGATACATTTAATGCATAACCAGACTGAGATGATTGACAACGACATGCAGAAAGTGCCATTCCGGAAGTTGAAGTTGAAGTAGGCTCCACATGGATGTTATGTTTCTTCATTGCGGCTTCCAAGGCTTCCATCTTCTTAAAGCATTTAGATTCTAAGTGGCCATCTCGATTACAAAAGTTACAATGTCTATCAGTCTTCTTCCATTTGTTTTTATTGGTCTTATCATTTTGCTGAAATGATCTTTCATTTTGAGGCTGAGTTGGTTTAGGACCATTATTTTGAGGATATGACTTCTTAGGATTCTTTGAATTTGGTTGCTGCTGGGCGGCTAACGCTTTCGTGGAAGAGTTTCCAAGATTAAGAAGACCAAGGTGTAAGAGTTTTTCTTGTTCTCTTATTAAGGAATCACAAAAGGAGTCAAAGGAAGGGGCCTTGTAGTCTTTTCCTTGACAAATGAAAGCTTCCCTTGTAGAATGGAAAGTGGAAACAAATACAGAGTAGGCTGGTCCCAACTTAGTAAGGATGGAATAAATAAGGTTACCATCTTCTTTCTTAACCTTAACACCTTCCAAGAGATATCTAAGGGTCTTGAATTTGGACAAGAAATCTTCAATGCAAGAAAAATTATTAGGATCCAAAGTAAGCAACTCATTTTCAAGTTGATGGGCTCTAATTTCATTTTTAATCCCAAAAACTTTAGCGATTTTTTCCAATGCTTCATGAGGAGTCTCAAGTTCTGCAATATGGAATCTAAGATCAGGAGAAATAGACATCCCTATCAAACCACGTGCTTGATCTTATCTATTTTCCCATTTTGCAGCCTTGTCTTCATCTTTTGGTTTCTTCTCTTGGTCTGTGGCTATTCTGTAGAGACCTTTACTTCTAAGTAAATCTTCCATGTAGGCTATCCATTGGAAGTAGTTAGTGCTTTCAAGAATGACTTGGCATGGACTTTCCATTTTTTTTTTTAAAACTGAAGCTGAAGATGCTGAAAGTAAGTGTTCCAATGGATAGATATCGAAAAATTAGGTTGTTTTCAAAAAAACGGCTCTGAAAAAGGCTTCCGGATGAAGAAGTTATGGCTTTTTGAAAAAATATTTGTTGAAGTTGCCGGCAAAGTGCACGAATGTGCGGGAATGAAAAAAAAAAATCCGCCCCCACAAAATGGAGACTTGAACCCAAGACCTCTACTCTCTTAAAATAGCTTTGAACCAATTGATCTATACAAAAAAATTGAGAGAGAGAGAGAGAGAGAGAGGGGGGGGCCTCGGTTTGCGTGCTTGCCTTGAGAAAGCTCTTTTTCTCTACAAAACACAAAACACAAAACCCAACACGAATATGCAAAGAAAAACGAACCTTGCGGCTCGAAGTTAGCTTTAGCCAAAAAACTAGATATTTAAAAAAAAAAAAATCTCAAAGTTAGCTTTAGCCGAAAAACTAAATATTTTTCTCAATGTTTCTGATTTTCCGAGATCACACTAAGGTGCAGGGAAAAGAGCATACGCATGAGAAAAATCCTTCCTTTCTGTTTCTGATTTGCCCAGATCGCAGAGAGTCGCAGGGCAAAGAGCATACGCAGAAATGAAAGGTATAGATCCGGTTAAAAAAAAGGGTAAATAAACCGAAACCGAAATAAGCAGAGAGAAAATAACAGTAAACTGCAAAAACACTGTATACCTCCCGATCTGAAAAATGACGCAGCTAGGGCTACCGGAAACCTTTTCGTGTGAAACGAAAGGGGTTCCTTACTAGAACAGATGCTTCGAACGCAACAAAGCAGTCCTCTCGGCCCGAAAGCAGTCAGAAACAGCAGATCTAGGAAACGACAGCCGCATGCAGTTCTACCGGCTTCAGATTTGGATCACCAACGGACGCGGCCCTCAAATAACTCTGATACCATGTAGGAATTTACAGGGTAAGTTCCTCAGAAAGAACACCAAAAGGACACCGCTCACAACCAGATCACAGATCAATACACCAGTATTTTTTCCGTGGTTAAAACCCTCAAAGAGGGAAACAGTCCACGGCCTGCGCCAACGTGGCTACTACAGGAAATTTATTAATCAAAGAATGAAAATTTACATAAGCTTCTCTCATGCACGTATTACCCGAACAATGACCCTCCATGCGCTTTAAATAGAACTCATGGACCAATCGGGTGTCAAGCCACGAATCAAGTGTCGGTAATACCGAGGAGAGAATGAACCGTTGGATCACTACATATCGTAACCGTTGGATTGTAAGTTACAATATGTACAACGGTAAAGAAACACACTTTACCTAACTCTATACCTAACTCTAAACTAGACCAAGTTGTACTTAGCTATTTCCTATGTGTCAGAATATCCTAACATTTGGGTCTGATTTCTTAACTAAATTCCAATTACTTTAGCACTCGATATCCATTGGATGATGAGTTCTCTCAATCTTGCAGTCTCTGATTTGCAATTAGATCGTGACTGTTGATCTAGTCTTGATCCAATAGTTCACGATCAATCGATGATCAATCATCGCAACTACCCGAAGCCCGGTTCCAATAATTTCAAAAGGATTCCGCTGATGCAATTTAATCATGGTTGTTGATCATAAAGATCCAATGGCTATGGTTCACCGATACTTTATTTCTTCAATCTTCTGCTTCACTTAAATTTTACACCATTTGTTCATATTTATATGGTTTCCAGTTTTCCAAAGGTTACGCCTTTCGCTCTTCTGCTGCTCAATTATTTCCCGCTTGAGCTTACCTTTGTGATTTCTATATCACAATCATTCCATAGCATCACTTGGTTCTCCAATTGGGTCCTACAGTCCTTTGCAATCCTTTGTATCGTTTCCTCCTCTGTGTATTCGCCACGACTCTACCTGCATATATCTATTGCACAGAACTCTGGTTCACATTGAATTTATCATTCAATCACTCAAAATACACATTTATACAAGTTCGAATCAATCTCTGTATATATAAATACAAACAATTAATTACAGAATGATATCTTTGTCTCTCTCGCCTAATGTTCTAATATCAGTGGCCTCTGTTTACATTCTGCCAGTAGGATTAAAACCACACTCTAGCTATCTATCAAGCTTCTAACTTTCTAACTTTCTAACCTCTTTCTTTGCCTTTTAGGCTTACATTTATACAAAGGGATTCTAAAACCAATTCTAGTTTTGATCCATAAATCTCTTAACAAAATCTTAAAATCTCTTCCTCATTCCTAAAACTCCTCTCTAATCCATAAATTCATGAACTAACTCCTAATCTCATATTTACAATTAATTCTCAATGCTCTCATCACTCAACTATCCTAATTCTCTCATGTTCTCCTACATTCGAGAAAATTTACAAATATTCCTCACAATATTCAATTAAATCCTATTCTCATTAAAGTCACTCAAAAGCCTAAATAAATACATTAATTCACACTTAGGAGACCAACTCCTTTGAAAACACAATACCCCTATGTCTACTAAAATACAATGACATTATTGGGCTGAATGCTCCTACATCAGACTCCCAAAGTAGAAAATTTTCATGATCTCCTGATCATGTGTCTTCATATGTTGTTAGAACACCTCCAAGGTCCCAAACTTTAGTTTGTAGCTACCCAAATTCTTTGCTACTTTGTTGTTGTTGTATGTCTGTTGTCTTCTACTCCATCTTTTTCTCCTTTTCAATTAGGTTCATACTCTGATTGATCATGCTTCCTACTACTATCATTCTCCTCCATATGGACTGCTTCATTATTAACTGTCACATTTCTTCAATCTCTGTGTCCAACATATTCTTGGTTTGTTCCATACCCTGCCACTTACTTCTTCCCCTTACTCTCTGTTTGAGGTTGTCACTACTGTCCACTAACTCTTCAATCTAATGTTGGTTACTTTTAGTTTGTAGTTGCTGGTTCCTTACTTTTTCTTCTACTCTTGCTCCAACTTTTTCTCTTGCTCTTACTTTGATTGCCTCCCTTTCATCCTTTCCCTGTGTCAAGATTATCTCTTTCTGCATTGAATCATGATTGTCTAGCATTCTCTCCAGCAATTGAACACCTCTGTTCCATTGATTAAATTCTTCCATAGAATCTTCTTCTTCCATTTTTATTTGGCTGCTCATCTGTGCCAAATTTCCTCCAGCATATGCAACTAAACCTGCACTCACAAAACAACTGTTAAAATAAAAATCATAAGGCCTTTGTGCCTTATCCCCCTTTGGCAACACATCAGTATGCTTCTCTTTTTTCTCCTTCTCTATTAGCACATCAGTATGGTAATTTGAATTCCCAACAGAAGTCACGAGACTATCAGCTAGTCTCTTCTCCATACCATCTGATTCAATGATGTCTTTCTATCCTGGTTTGCTGTAATGAACTCCTTCCTCTACAATCACACTGTCATACTCTGAATTTTCCAGAAAATACTCCAGCAATTCAAGTTCTCTGTGACACTTTATAAGCACTTCATCATTACTTATGACTCCTGCATTTATATTTAAATTATCAATCTGAAAATTACAAGGTTCAATAGTCTCAAATTTTGCTTCACATATCAGTTCTTCAGACTGAATTTCATCTCCTTCTTTCACAAGAAATTGTTCCTTTGTTGTCACAGCTTCAAACATCAATGCATTATTAAGTTCTTTCTGCTGCAATAAATCACTTCTTTTCTCATTTAAGAGACATTCTCCATCCTTCTTTACTTCAAAGTTTTTATCTTCTGAAAGATACTCTTCCATACTTCTGATAGATTCAAAAGATTTCTCATCCTCTGCAAAACCTGTAGTCACATCAAAATTATTAGATTCAACAATACAAGGTTTTACCTTTTCCTACTGGTCTGCATTTGTCCAACAGTTCAAAAAATCCTCAATAATTCCTTCTTCTTCACCCAAAACTCCACCCTGCTCTAGTTCACAAATGGATACTTCCATTTCCCTTTCAGCTTCCCTGATTTCTTCGATTCTCAATTGAACACCTAGTACCTGTTCAAGCTTCAACATCTCTTTTACTAATTGCGTATTCACCTGCTCACTTTTCTTCTTTTTTAGCCTTCTCTATAATTTATGCTACCTCACTGGATTTTTCCTCAACACCCAACCTAGTCTTTGGTTTTCCTCAAGTATCATCGTCAATACATTGAGTTTTTCTTTCATCTCAGCAATCTCTCTATCAATTTCCTCTTTACTCATCCTGTTGCCATTTGCCTTTCCATTCTCTTTCTTCACATTTCTTCTATTGTGGTCTTGTTTATAACTTCTGCTATGACTATCAGTAGCCATCTTCTTCTCTATCTTTGTGAGCTCCTCACTCACTTACTATGAGCTGTACTAAAGCCTCTACAACATAAATTCCTCCCTGTTACCACATACCTCACCAATATTTCCTCTGTACTCAGTCTTTTGGCAAGCCCTTGGTTATCTATCTCTGGAACCTCTTGTAAGCACTCTTTTCTGCTCCTTTAGGCTTCAACTCACTTGCACCTTCTCAAGAACAAAATTGTCCTCTTGTATTTCAATCACCATGAAATACTTGGTTCTGACCACTTCTGCTTTCACTTAGAAAGTCTTACCAGCTTTCTTCATTACCTTGGCAATTCTACCCACATCCTTTGTGGAATTGCCTTTGTGAGCTGCAACAATACCTCTGTAGTAACAAGTCTCCTTCTTGCTACATATGCCTCACTAAGCTTCTCTCCTCTGAGCTCAGTCTATTAGCATTTCTCTGGTTCTTTCCTTTGGAACAAATTAAGTACTCCTTGCTCTAGATTGTTCCAATCTTCTCAACTCCTTATGTTGTTACCTGTGCATCAATATACAAACACACATTCTCCAATCTTCAATCAAATCAAAACAAAACATGTCATCTCACCTTCAAGATCTCTGCATGATCTTGTTCCACCATTTACCTATAATTTGAATGGATTGTCCTCTTTTTCTTCCATCTACAAGTTCAGGTGTACTTTATCTTTGTGTACCTACTATTTATCAAATTAAAATCTAATCTCCCTTTCCTGCATACACATCTTAAAACACATCTCTGTTCTAAGTCCTTTTCTACAAAATTCGCTTATTTTATTCTGCTATCAATTGTTTCAATAACAACTAGGCTCTTATACCAAATGATGCAGGGTTACACTTGCTTTACCCACAGTTTGCATGGATTATGCACATAGTCTGTCTGTCCTAGGAATTTTAACTCTCTGTTGAGTTAAATCTTCATTTATTAAGGTTTAAGGCCAATTCATCAATTCCTATGCCGAATGATTTATTAAAACCCAACATAGTCTAACCCTTCATTCAATATGCATGTATCAGGACTTTAATCACCCCTTATCCTTCATATATGACTTTATTAAAAACCTTTATTTTAAACCTTCCTATCGGGACGTTATAACTCCCCATAACCTTCATTAATGTTAATATCGAGACTTTTTCAAATAGTATAAACCTTCATTAATCCTTTATTCACATATATATAGTCTTCCCCTCTTTAATATTGATTATATATATGTTAACGCATAAAACCTTCCATCTCCGCACTATTTTCCATTATAAACCATCTATAATGGAAATACACATAAAGCATGCATAACATACCTTTTCCGCACTTTTCAAGGCTTTGCATAGTTTCCGAGATATCCCTTTATCATTAATCGCAATCGGGGTTCTCCATGGTTCACATTAACATGCCTTCCTCTATCGTATCCTATGTGCGATAACGCAATATCAGATTTGAAATAAGATTAATCACACTTCATTTCCCTATTTGGTCTGCTCTCATCGCCCATTTGCATAATCGCATGTCGCATGTGTTAAAGCCAAGGTCTATTCCCATGAAATATTGTGATCTGATCACATTGTTGATTGCATATCGCTTCCACTTAAGTTCCAAGGTTAATTCACTTACCATTGAAACATTGCGATGCAAATAAATCTCCGTCGTTGATCTTCGCTTAGTGGATTTGACAGTCCACAGTGATTTCGGGTGATTAACTTGCCCGACTCTTAACCAGCTTTACGGATCCGATGGTAATTATAAACTCCCAATCTATTAAAGTTCGGGTTCGATTTCTTAACTAAAGTCTGATTACTTTAGCACCTGATATCTATTGGATGATGAGTTCTCTCGATCCTGCGATCTCCGATTTGTGATTCAATCGCGAACGTTGATCTGGTCTCGATCCAATGGTCCACGTTCAATTGGAAATCGCTCATCGCAACTACCCAAAGCCTAGTTCCGATAATTTCAAAAGGATGCTGTGATGCGATTTAATCTTCGCCATTTATCATAAAGATCCAACGGCTACAGTTCCCTGATTATTCATTTCTTCGCTCTTTTGCTTCACTTAAATTTTACATAATTTCTTCAGATTTCTATGGTTTCCAGGTTTTCCAAAGGTTTTTCCTTTCACTCTTATGCTGCTCAATTCGTTCCTGCTTGAGCTTACCTCTATGATTCCTGTATCACAATCATTCCATAGCATCACTTGCTTCTCCATTTGGGTCCTACGGTCCTTTACGATCCTCTATATTGTTTCCTCCTCTGTGTATTCGCCACGACTCTGCCTGCATATATCTATTACACAAAACTCTGGTTCACATTGAATTTATCATTCAATCACTCAAAATACACATTTATATAGGTTTGAATCAATATCTGTATATATAAATACAAACAATTAATTACAGAATGAGATCTCTCTCTCTCTGGCATGATGTTCTAATATCAGTGGCCTCTATTTACATTTTGTGTGCAGGCTTAAAACCACACTCTAGCTATCTATCTAGCTTCTAATTTTCTAACTTTCTAACCTCTGTCTTTGCCTTTTAGGCTTACATTTATATAGAGGGATTCTAAAACCAATTCTATTTTGGATCTATAAATCTCTTAACAAAATCCTAAAATCTCTTCCTCATTCCTAAAACTCCTCTCTAATCCATAAATTCATGAACTGACTCCTAATCTTAGATTTACAGTTAATTCTCAATTCTCTCATCACTCAACTATCCTAATTCTTTGAGGAAAGAGGAGAGGACTAGTTCTGAAGCTTTTCCAATTCCTGCAAATAAACCCTAGCCGCATCGCTCTATGACCACCCTTGGGGGGGGATCAACCCCCCCAGCCTTCGTTCCCTTCGTTTTCGGCAGCTTCCCTTCTGCGCCCACCGTCACCCCATTAGGCTCCCAATCCAGGGACAAAGGCAAAGCTCGGTGGCAAACCACACTCCAAAAGCCAATGGATCTTTAGCCGCGAGGAGCTCCCCCAGCCAAAACTGGACAACGGGCTTGTCCCCCTGGAAACCGCTATCGGAGGAGACACCATCATTAATCATCAAAGACCCCTGGATCGAAGAATACAGAGATCACATGGGTAAACATGCCCTAATCTGTCATTTCATGGGAGTGCGACTTAATGAAAAAGCTCACTGCTGGTGGATAAACCAAAAAGGGAAGCCCAAAGGGAACTATGAACTTCAGTCGGGGGAAAGAAGTTTTTTCACGGTCATCTTCACTCACAGGGAGGACAGAGATCGCACTTTTGAAGGAGGCCCATACTTATACAACTCGGCAGGACTCTACATGACATATTGGAGGTCCAACTTTGCTCCAGAACAGGAAGATTTCAAAAACGTTCCAGTTTGACTCAGACTCTACTCCTTGCCTGTGGATTACTGGAATAAGCGTCTCTTGGAAGCCATCAGGAATTAGCTGGGCATCTTTGTCAAAATTTCAGATCTCACATCTCAAGGTAAATACACTACCTATGTTAGAATCTGCGTTTACATGGATGTCTCAGGACTTCTCCTAGGTCATATCGATCTAATCTACAAAGGAATTCATTGGAAGTAGTCCATTGACTATGAAAACATCCCTTTCAGATGCTAGAAATGCCAACAAAATGGACATCTTAGTCATGGGTGCCCCCTGAATCAACCCCCAATTCAACGCCAAGTGGACAAGGTGGATAACCCGTCCCCATATTTCATCCCTGTTTCCAGGAAAAACAAAAGGTAGAAAGGAAAAAATCCTCTGAAACACTCCTCCAACCCGACCCCCACCCAGCTGAATAGCTTTGAATTACTGGGCAACCTTGATCCAAATGAGAACCCTCTGGAATCCCCTGCCCCCACGGCTCAAGATGCACCCAGGCAGTTTCAATCATCAAGCCCTTCAATCATCTCCATCCCAAACCTTGACTCACCCCAAGCCGAGACTCTGCATTAAAACCCACAGCCCAACCCTAGTCAGATCGATATAATCCATGCCCCATTGCATTCCCTTCCCTGCATAGAAACTCATCCAGACCGGCCACCCTCAACTACTCTTACCAATCCCCTGGAAGAGATCCTAGGTGACCTAGATCTCCATGAGGTCAACGAGCAATGGTCCAAATAGGGAGTGAATGCCATTCCCTAGGAACACCAAGAGAAAATCGAAATGGAATACCTGTAGTTAGAATATCTCAACCAGAATGCAACCAAAAAGCAATGGGGAAACATCAGCCAAACAGGCATCCAAGCCAACCTGGACCTAGACCAATACAAGCCGAAAGGTCCAAGAATAAAAAGGGGGAGAAAATTGACAAAACAACAAATACAAGAACTCGGAAGGCCCATAATCAATGAAGTAAAAATTAGGGCTCTCGTCGTATCCACACTGAAAGTTTCTCTATGAAGATTACAACCTGGAATATCATAGGGCAAAATGGCACCTCCAAAAGATGAATCCTAAAAAACCGTCTTTTCACGCAATCTCCATACCTTGTCCTACTACAAGAATCCAAATTCTCCTCCAACGGCATAGAGACGCTTAAGAAACTCTTTGCAAAAGGCTATCATTGCATAAGCACAGATTCCATTGCGCAAGTAGGAGGGCTTCTAATGTTTTGGAACAAAAACAAGTTTTTCATGCAGAATTCTCTATCCACTAAGCATTCGCTATCAATCATCTTCAACATGCCAGACTCAAAGCACGTGATATGCATTACCAATGTGTATGGACCTCAGCAAATCCAGGAGAAGTTCAAGATGCTGGAAGACTTGGACGAGATCCAACAACACCATGGAGCCGACCACTAGATCCTAGGTGGTGATTTCAACATGATCACCACCCTAGCGGAGAAGAAAGGAGGCTTAAGAAGACATGATAAAGATGCGAAAGCTTTCAATTCCTTCATAGCTGCATCTAAACTCATTGATGTTCCCACAGTCAATGGTCTATACACTTGGAACAATAAGAAAGGGGGAAATAGGCAAGTTGCATCGAGGCTTGACAGGTTCCTCATCTCGGAATCCATCATGCTCCAGAATCTAGACATGGAAGCCAACATTTTGCCTATTGGGGGATCATATCACTGGCTAGTGCAGATGCACTTCACCAATATGGACAAGCCTCAAAACAGGCCTTTAAGATTTGAAGGCTTCTGGATAGATCATCCAACCTTCATGCAAAATATACAGAGTTGGTGTAGAGCTATAAAAAGGGTCTCTTTCACCTCTAACTACCTCACATTAATATGTCAATCCGGGAGCGTTTTGTTATTTCAAAGAGTGTCTCAGTCTAAGGCTATCATTTGCCAGAGTAATGCTAGTAGTACAGTGTTCAGAAATACAAGAGTAAATAGATGCTTTACAACTAAACTACTTCAAAAGAGTAAATCACACACTTAGAAGGCTAGGAAACTTTTCAGTCAAGGGTTCGGTAGCGATAACCCATCCCTTTGGAAACTGATGGAAAGGAAATTAGAGAACAGACCGTGGATCTGGGAGCCAGACAGTAAATGCCAAGGCTCACTATAGCCTTAGATTGTCTCCCACACCAAAATAACAAACACTAGCAATTGGAACGACAGATAAGAAAATGGAACGGTAAATAAGAAATTGAACAGAAAATTTGTAATGAAACATCAATTCTTAAATGGAATAGCAGCTATGAAATAAAATCACCAACTAATTCTCGTGAGCAGTAACAAACTTAATCTACCAAATCAAACGCATTAATCATAATCAAACAACAATCTTTCACTCTTAAAGCAAATCGAACAGCACACACTAATGGAATAGCACTGAGTACTGATAAGTTATGGAACAGCACTTAAAAACCATATACACACACAACCCGCTTAAAGAGTAATCTGATCCAAATATCAATCTTAGTTAGAGGGAATATGACTGCATTTCAAAATAGAACAACATCGTTCATCAATTCAACAATCGTAAAGAACATAACTACCAGGATAAATTCTGTAACGTGAATGAACAGATGCACAACACAAAAGCTCTGTAATGGGATAGTAAAAGTATTCTGTTAAGACTAGTAATATTCAATCAACTTTGAAAGGAACAGTAATATGATGCAGAGTCAATACAATAGTTCTATCTGTAGAAATCTTAATGAATTAAACTTGACAGAGCATGTGATGTAAACTTATAAAGCATATTAGATTACCAAATGACGTCGATAAGCAAACCACGCAGAAATAAAATCGTAATAATACAGGAGCAAGTGTCCTCCAGGGCCGGGCCCTTAGCCTCCAGGGGTACACCGCTTTAGGTTAATCCAGACTCAGAGATGAAGTAATCACCAAGTTTGTATTAATGCATGAAGTAAAGTTATAGTAAACCAATTCTTATCGAGACTCGATGATCAAAGTTTTGATCTTAACAGTAATTACATAAAATCATAATCATGTCTAACCCCCCAGAGCTAACAATGTTGTCCCTTTTTATAAGGGTGACGGCGGAGATGTCTAAGTACAAAAATAGATAAAACAACGATCCCTCAGGATCAAGGATCCTGAGGGATTCGCCGAACCGTTAATCCTTAATCATCTCTTTTCTCTCCTCCGCCGAGCTGGTGTCTCCACCTCCTTTTCAGGGTTGATTTTCTTTGATCTGCTTAGCCTCTTTTGCATTCGATCTCCCGTCAAAGGGACAGTGGTTATCTCATCCTTGTCCTTTCTTTTGGAACGACAACTCCTTTTTTTCACTCCTTCCTACATGAGGAAATGACAATTGTCAGCGTTTTAGTCTTGCATGTTAATCTCACATGTTTTGTTATAATTCTTTATCATTTTCCAAGTTCATGATGCAAAAATGTTTGCAAGTTCTACTGAAAAGATATTGAAATGATCATAAAAAACATACCTTTTTAGTACTCCACACACCTTCCTGCTTACCCTGTTTCATGCCCTCATGAAAACGTTGTAGTTGACATGCAAGGCAGTGAGAGAATAGGCTGGAGATGGAATCTCATGCGGAGGCCTACAGCCATGATGAGTAACTAGGTAGTCAAGGAAATGGCTTGTCTGATCCTCGGGCATCTCATACAGGGCTTGGTATCCGGGTGCAGGGTGCCAAATAATTGGACTCCGGAACCTATATCCTAACCAGGATGGCCCTGCTCTGAAAATCCTTTTGCCATAAAGGTGCAAATGATTGGCAGCTAATTTAAAATTTTCATACTTAAACAGTTCCATGAGGTGGATATTTGGATTAGAGATTTGATACCGAAATTTAGCTGCATCAATGGCAAGGTCTTTGATAGAAAGAAAGTATTCTAATCCCTGTCGAATGAGTGCCTCATGCATAGGTCCTAATGTTTCAATGACAGCCGGAGTCTTCATGAGGTTTTTATGTGCTTTCCACAACTGTACTGGGATCGTAGGCTCAGCCCTTACCCACAAATCTAAGCTGTTTTCTTGCCTCTGGAAAGTATTATAGGCCTTAAGCCATTTAATCTTATTAACCCCAAATGAGATGAATGCTTGCAATTGGATGTCTCCAACAAAGGGGCCAGGGTTCAGCTCAGTCTCCTGATCTAATACAAGGTTATGTAAATAGAACTCACACAGCAGTCTCTGGACTTTTACCCCGTAGTGTTTACAGCAATCTATAAAATCATTGACAATGTTAATTTGTATGGGAGCACCTGCTTTAACAACTTTTATTTTTAATTTCAAATACCGTTCCTGTAAAAACAGGGCATAATTTTTGCCAGGGGCCCTACATGCTAAGACGTCATTGTATAAAGAACACAAGGTATCCATCTGCTTGATAACAATATCTAGCCTATGAGTTACCTTTGCAACTTTCTTTTGTTCCTTCCGCCAACCTTCAAAAGCCTGGCTTTCGGATTGATTGGCGTTCTTAAGTTGCTGCTGTAGCTCTTCATACTTTTCGCGAGGGACTGTTTGCTCTCTAAGCTTTTATGCTTCTTGCTGAGCTTGCTTCAAACCCTTACGCAAGGTTACTATTTTTGGATCTCTTCTCCATCCAGTAGTGGAGGCCGAGAGTTTTACCTGAACTTTCTATTGCATTGCTTTGAGTTCAGAACCCTTATCACTCCTAAAAGTGGTGCCTCCGTCTGAATTTTCTTATCATAGGTCATCATATCATCCATTTCTATTTTAACGTGGATATCAGTCTGTTGTTGTTCCTTTTCAAATGGAATAGCAGTCTGTTCCTCAGCATCATTTGGAACAACACCTGGGTTTTCGATAGGGCTTTGAACAGCAGGACGAATTCTGATCCTCTGCCTCTTTGCCTTGCGGGCTTTTGCTGGAGTGGTCACCTTTTTCTTTCCTGAATTCCATTTTACCCTCTGCCTTGCTTTCAGGATCCTAATCTACTGGTGGAGCTCGGCTATTATGCTCAATAATCTCTTCTTTAATTTCCAAAATTTCGTTAGAAGGAACAGCAGGTCGTTTACTACTGCCTGGACTATGACTAGTCCCTAGATCTTCCTTCTGGGGTGTTTCTTCATTCCTCTGCTCTGGCTGTTCTGGGGTAGGAACCCTAACTGGTTCTGCCAATTCTTCGGCAACTTATTTTTCTTCCCCTGCTTCCTCCAGAATTTCTTCCGGTGTCTTCTGGTTAGGAACGGATTGTTCCTATTCAGTATCTATTATTGTTTCTTTGTCATGAACAGGAAGATTTTCTTCTTCTGCCTCCTTTGCATGTGGTTTTTCAGGTGCATTTTCCTCCTATGGTTTTTCATGGAGGTCTGATGGACTGGAAGGTTGGCCATATTCACCCATATTGGCCAAGACTTCAGCCAATTCATCTTCTCCGATTGGGTCCTGTGATGGGCTACCTTCCTGCTGTTCCATTTCCTCCTCCTGCTTGGATTGTTCGGCTTCTGTTTCAGAATTCTCAGCTTCTGTTTCAGACTGCTCGGCTCCTTCCTCATTTTCTTCTTTGGATTGCTCGACCTCCTTTCTAGATTGCTCGGCCTCTTCTTTCTCCTCCTTCAGATTGCTCTGCCTCTTCTTCTGGCCGTGAGGGTTGCTCATCTTCAATTTCTACTGGCCGGCTGGTGTTTTCCTGGAGCTTTTCCAACCTCCCTCGTATTCATGCTAACCGGACCAATTTCCTATGTTTTTCTGGTTGTTCGGGTGTACCGGTGGCATGCTTATGCTTTGCCGATTCCTTGCATTTTCCGGACACTCGAATGTACTAGTGACATGTTTTTGTTTTGCTAATTCTCTACGTTTTCCTGGACGTTCTGGTGTGTTGGTGGCATGCTTACGTTTTGGGGATGGTGTTGTCAACCTCCCATCTATGATTGAAATTAGCTCTTCCCAGCTGCTCTGCTGCTGGGTGAGGCTATGACTGACAATTAATCGAATTAACCCATGATGACTAACAACTGACTCTACATGCTGTGCCTTTTTTAAGCTCCATGCAACGTCATGAAGTAACGAATTCAAAAGTGCAGGTAAATTTACAGAGCATTTCTATTTTAGAACAGCTAAGAGTTTAAGATGTCGTGGTCTTACCACGTCTTTTCTACCGTCGCAGGTGATGTAGCTTTGAATGGTCCTTGCCAATTCTGCCCAGGGCTCTCCTAGCGTTGCTAGCAGAACTCCCTTTCCTTTAATTGCCAACCTCTGGCCTTCGTCCTGGAAGATTTCTATAATCTTCTGTAATCTCTCCTTTTTTAACGTCCATACAGGTCCGGTGGCTCTTGCAATTATGTCATCGGTGACTGTTATTTGTCTCCCCCTCACTGTGGAGTAATCCTCCTACAAATTCTGCAGGAATTCGATTGCCACTGTCTCGTTAGACTCCTGCAAGCGGTTGAGATAAGTCATCGACCCTGCTCTTGCCAGGATTTCCCGGGCAGCAGTCAAGACTGTCAACACCTACGGTTCCCTTCGGATCGCTCTTCCTCCCATGGTTTCACTATGAATTCTCAATGGAACAGCAACTGTTCGTGTTTTTGAAACAGAGAGAGGGTAATAGACGCAAGACTTGTTTGAAAAAAAACAAAGTATACAACAGAAATGGCTTATGAACAGCAATTCGTGTAACGAAAATAAAAATAGCATGTTGTTAAGCCATGCCATACCCTAGTACACAACTTTCCTGAATAGTGAGCTGACACGTAATCCAGGGAATAATGAGGTTAACCTCCCCCCCCGCAATGTGATAGGTTGTCCCAACCGTCAAATAAAGGAGCAGCGCCCATTCTAAAACAGAGTCATAAAGGAACAACGTATAAGAATATGCCATGTTTAGAAAAACAACAAATTACCGAAATTGAGGCATATAGTTGGATCACGTATTACGTAAGAGGCTGCTGTGATATGATGCGAGGCTGAGAGGAGAGGACATCTGTCGTACTTTCTAAATCTCTTGCGGTCATTGTCAATTACTCTGCCATGATTGGTGATAATAGATTTGCATGCGCTATATAATTCGGGAAATGATATATGATTAATTACCAAGGTATAAGAAACAAAAGGGTGTTAATAAATCACCTATTGGTGTAAATAATGTGACTTCGATACCATTAACAGTGCTCTGCTGCCAACAGGTGTCCATAACCTTAGCAGAGTTTTTTATTTCACCCATGGAACCATGATCCTTTGTGTATATTTAGGGAATGAAATGTCAAAATGTAGGCCATTATGCTGGCTTGGTAACCAGTTAACCATAATGCCATTCACGAGGAAGGAGCGAAAAGTGGGCAGGCCGGCTCGTGATGACACCTCCTGTTCCAAGGTTTGTTTAGTTGATATACCTTTTGGACCATATCCCTGGTGCGGTGGCCATAGTGGGAATGCCACTTCGCTTTCATCCTCATGATCATGGTAGGCTGGCTCTTGATGAGACCCCCTATCCTGCATTTGACAACTTATAAATCATGTTTATTTTTTTTTCTTTATTTTTCACCAAGTACCTTCCCTTTTTTATACACAAGGGGTGGTTCAACACTCCTTAGGAGTAGGAATGGTGGAAGAAGTCTTAACATCTCAATAGGAAGATATAAACCCTTTGCTCTTATTCCTAAATAATAACCAAAGGGGATGAAAAAAGGGTCATCATGATGAAGATGAACAATCATAGCAGAATTAGTAGAACAATGACAACAAAAGATGATAAATAAGTGTGTCCTTCCTTTTGTCCTCTTACCAATGCAGAGCCTTATAAAGATAGTGATTTATGATTAGCTGATTTCAGTATGTTGAGGTTTTGTATCCATTGCATAAATGCATAGCTGTATTCTAAAAGACTTGAAAGAACAAGAGCAATAAGCATCCTTAATTTAGATCAGCAAAAGGGACAAGCTGCTTCATAAGGAGAGAAAAAGCATGCAAGTGATGTTCTTTTTGGAGAAAGGGCCAACAAGAGACCTCAAATAACAGAAAATGCAAATGTTGTTCCTTTGAAAAAGGAATAGAAGAACATTCCCATGTCGTTCCTTTGAGAAAGGAACATCAAAATCAAAAACATGTTGTTCCTTTGAAAAAGGAACAGAAAACACACGAAAATGCCGTTCCTTTTGAAAAAGGGATAGCAAAATCAAAAATATGCTGTTCCTTTGGAAAAGGAACAACAAACACATGGAAATGTCGTTCCTTTTGAAAAAGGAACAACAAAGTCAAAAATGTTGTTCATTTGGAAAAAGGAATAGCGAACATGCAAAGATGCGGTTCCTTTGGAAAAGGAACAGCGAAAATAGAACATGCTGTTCCTTTGGAAAAGGAACAACACAACAGGAAAATGTCGTTCCTTCGGAAAAGGAACAACACAAAATGAAGAATGTTTTTCCTTTGGAAAAGGAACAGCATAAACACACAAATGCCATTCCTTTCGACAAGGAACGACAAAAATCGAAAATGTTGTTACTTTGGAAAAGGAACAGCAAAACACACAAAAATAAAGAAAAAGATCCTAATTACAACAAGATGATGGCTCATCCAATGTATTTTTCTATTTTTGAAAAGGGAACAGCCGGAAGAAAATGTTGTTCTTTTGAAAAAAAGGAACAGCAAAAATGACAGCAAAGCATTAATTCAAAAATATGTACAAAAAATTATTCAAAGAAAAAGAGCTTATGTACAAACTGTAAAAAGAAATGAATTCCTTAATGAATTACAGGTGAGGAAGACTTCTCTTCCTCTCCCAAAATCTCCATATCAGTGTCTCGGCATAGCTGCTGGCAGAAGGACTCCTGAGTGAGTGGTTTGCGATAGAGACGAACTCGGTGGCCATTTACCTTGAAGGCATATATAGAACCGTCAATAGTGATTAGAGTAAGGGTCCCATTGTCATGTACCTTCTTGATTTCATATGGTTCCAACCAACGAGTCTCGAGTTTCCCAGGGAAGTCCTGAAACCTGGAGTCATACAACAGAGCCCAGTCTCCCTCGTGGAAGACTTTGTTTTTAATGAGAGTATCATGCCATTTAGCTCGCTGTTGTTGGATCAGGGCAGTATTTTGAAGTGCAGAGATCCTAATTTCGTCCAACTCATTGATCTGCTGCAGTCGGTTAATCTGTGCCTCGCTTAGATCTAAGCCAACTTCCTGTGCTGTCCGTAATGTTTGGATTTCTAATTCTATAGGGAAAATGGGTTGTTTTACAATCACTAATTGATAAGGTGAGTAACCAGTGGTGCTTCTCCATGTTGTTTTGTAAGCCCAGAGTGTTTTAGGTAGTCTGGTAGCCCAATCACGTCTATGGGATGAAATGGTTTTCGTTAAAATTTCTTCTATTATTTTATTGTTGCTTTCTACCTGTCCATTCTCCTGTGGGTGGTATGGAGTAGTGATTTTATGCTGGACGTGATAATTGTTTAGTGTTGCAGCTAATCTGTTCCCAGCAAATTGTGGTCCATCGTCTGTAATTATTTCTCTTGGAAGGCCATAATGTACAAATAGATGGAACAAGAACTGTATGACAGAGTCCTTTGTAGCTCTAGGCAATGCTTCTGCTTCCACCCACTTGGTGACATATTATGTTGCCACTAAAATGTACATTTTCTGGTTTGATGATGGGTTGATAGGTCCAACGAAATCAAGAGCCCATCACTCGAATGGTTCAATGACTAACTGTGGTTTCAGAGGCATCTCATCAGATTGACCAGGACGTCCTGCTCACTGGCAGCTGTCACAGGCTTGGACAAATTTCTTTGCATCTTTGAAAATCGTGGGCCAGTAATACCCTGTCTGCAACACCTTATGTCCAGTTCTGCGCTCAACGAAATGTCCACCACATGGTCCATCATGCCAGGCTTTTATAATGTCAAAGATTTCATTTTCTCGGACGCATCTCCTGATATGAATGTCTGCCCCTGTGTGAAACAAATAGCCCCCGATCCATGAGAATCGAGCACTCTTCTGAACAATCTGCTTCCGCTCATTAGGGGTTAGGTGTTTTGGTAATTTACCTACTGCGAGGTAATTGGCAACATCAGCATACCAGGGTATTTGAATAGCAACAACAAACAGATTCTCGTTCGGAAATTGATCTTCAACTGCTGCTGCATCGATTGGCTTTGGCATTCTTGAGAGAAAATCAGCTACAGGGTTTTCTTTGCCAGGTCGATCCTTGATTGTGATATCAAACTCCTGCAATAAAATCAACCATCTAGTTATTCTGCCATTTGTGACAGGCTTATTTGCTAGATATTTTATGGCAGAATGATCCGTATACAAGATAACAGGATATCCAGTAATGTAATGTCTAAACTTATTGACAGCATGTATTAGGGCTAGGAATTCGTTTTCAGTAATAGTGTAATTTAATTCAGCAGGGGATAAGTTTTTGCTGATGTAATAAATAGCATATGGTTTTTTATCCTCTTCTTACCCAAGGACTGCTCCAATGGCTGTATATGAGGCACCAGATGATATCTGGAATGGAAAATCCCAATTCAGTCCTCGAAGGACTAGGGCTGTGGATACGAGCTTCTTTAGATCCTTGAAAGCACGTTCACATTTTTCTATCCAAAGAAAATCAATGTTACCAGTCAGTGCATATAGAGGTGCAGCAATGTGTGAATAATGTTCTATAAATCGCCTATAATAACCAGAAAATCCAAGGAAACTGCGTACCTCTGTTTGAGTGGTAGGAGTGGGAATAAGCAAAAGTATTTGGATTTTGGCTAGGTCTACCTGAATGCCAGCTGCTGAAACATAGTGTCCTAGGATATGTCCTTCAGTCATCATCATATAACATTTTTCGTGGCTTAAGCAAAGCCTGGTAGCAATGCAGCGTTGTAGGAATTTTTCTAGGGTGTCCAATGCTGGATCAAAATCATCTCCATATGGTGTAAAGTCATCCATGTATACTTCAAGTCCATCATTTATTAAATCGGCAAAAATACTAAGGATAGCCCTTTAGAATGTGGCAGGAGCATTGCATAAACCAAAAGGTAGAACTCGATAGGCAAATGTTCCCCAAGGACAAGTAAAAGTAGTTTTGTCTTGGTCTTTAGGGGCAATCTAAATCTGATTGTATCCACTGAAGCCATCCAGCAAAGAAAAGAATTTATTTCCTGCTAAAGTATCTAATACTTGTTCTATAAATGGGAGAGGAAAGTGGTCCATTTGTGTTGCTTTATTTAACTCCCTGTAATCCACATAGATTCTCCATTTCTCATTCTTTTTTGGTACCACCATGAGCGAAGAGACCCATTTACTATCAGAGATAGGATAGATAAAACTTACATCTAAAAGTTTTTGAAGTTCAGCTTTTACGACATCTTTGAGATGAGGATTAAGTCTCCTTTGAGGTTGACGAACAAGTCTGGCATCCTTCTCTATATAAATGTGGTGTGTACATAATTGGGGGTCAATTCCTTTCATATCAGGGTAATCCCATGCAAATGCTTCTTTATATTTTGTTAGCAACTGGATGAGCTTCATTTCTTGTTTAGGTGTGTGGTTGGAATTAATATTTAAGGTTTTTCCTGGTTCAATTTCCACAATTTTACTATTTGCAACAGAAGTAACAGGTATTGTTTGATCATGTGTATCTTTCAGAGGATCTTCTTCTAATTCATTATAAAGTGTTGCTTCTATCATGTGACACTGTGTGCAGGATCTAGTTTGACTAATAAAATTATTAATGGCATCATCTTATGTTTGGTCTTTAAAATCAAGTGCCTCTTGTATAGTTAATGGAGATCTAATGTTATTAGTAAGGTATGATACAGAGTGCTTATTAGTTTTGATTATTGTGACACTTGGCTGCGCTGGAGGATATAGAACTAAATTCTTGATATTTGGTCCTTTGGTTATGGTCATATTTACTTGCCGGCAGCCAATGTAAGCATCGGCAATAGCGAGCCAAGGTCTACCTAAAATCAACGGGTGTCAATCAAGTCGGGTTTTGGGATTGATTATCAGGAAATCGGTTCGATATTACCAGGAATCAACAGAGACCATGACATCATGTAGAGTACCCTCCGGCCTAACCATAGATCGGTCAGCCAACTCTAGCAAGGTAGAGGTGGGTCCTATAGATGTAATGCCCAACTTTTGGCACGTAGTGGTTGTTAGAATATTAATTGCAGCTCCTAGATCAACTAAGGCATTAGACAGGGTCTGATCATAGATTTGGACAGTTACAATTGGATTTCTTGGGTCTTCATACTTAATGGGTGTTTCATTCCCTGATAGTAAGTCAGATAAAGTGCTCACTAATTGGACTCTTGGATTATTTATTATATTCCTCCTTGGTTTCTTTATGCACAATTCTTTGATAGTTTTTGCATATATGGGGATGTCTAGAATGGCTTGGAGGAATGGAATTTTTATGTACAGGTTTTGTAATTCTCCCTGAATGTCAAAGTCAGGATATTGTATAGGTCAAGGTATGACTAATCGTTCAGGGAACAGAGGAGAGGATGTGGTTGCTTGATTATGAGTTTATTGTTTATTCACATCCTCTTGTTGTGATAGATGTTCTCCGGGGAACTGATCTTCAATCTGAATTGTCTTATCTCCCTCAGTCTCAATAATACGCCCAGATCTTAACTGAAGATCATTGCATTCCCTTAGATCAGCTCCTATTTCTGGTGTTTCTATAATTTGGAGAGATTGAACCGGTCTGTTATTTGGATTGGGGTTGGGTTGGGTCGGGAGTTGCGATCTCAGATTAGACAGGGGATTCTGTTTTAAGGCTAGCAGTGTAGGTTGAGGGAGTGGAATAGTTCCTACTGGCTGATGCATCGGTCTCTGCCAGATTGTTTGCCAGGCTGAACTTTGTGAAGTGGGGGGAGTCCATTGTGGAGAATATGGGTTACCTTGCCAATATGGTGGAGTATAAGGGAAATTCGGCCAACCAGATTGGCTTGCCTGATTCAGCCACGGGTTTGAAGAAGGAAATGACTGTGGTGACCAGTTTGGAAACGGAGGTTGGGATTGACTTTGCCAAATATTATATTGTTGAGAATTATATTGTGGAGGCTGAAAAGAAGAAGTTGGGTCTGAAAACATACCAGATTGTCTCGGCTGCCACTAACGGCGCTGGTTGATCAAATACACTGATTCTGGTTCTTCTTCCACTTCTTTATATACCGCCTTCAATCCAGGAAGTGAGGGGCAGCTCTCTGTAAGGTGATCCTTTGTACAGATGGCACATGTTTGGACTGTATCCAGTGGACACTCTTTGTGACTATTCCTTTTCCTGCATCGGGGGCAGAAGATCGCCAAATTCTGTTCTGCCTCCATTTGCTTCTGTTTAGCCTGCATAATATCAAGTTGTGTAGTTAGTGTCCCCAGAATATCAGTTTTAAAATTTTCCAATAAATTTCCAATTTCTACCCGTGTTACTCCTTCTGTTGAAATTTTATTATCTCTTACAAACCGATCATGTTCTTCCAGTTTTACTCTTGTGCTGCCTCTCGAGCTCCTGATACATAAATCAATAATGTTAGCAAAATTTTCTTGATAAATATCCCCTTTTCCCATGATGTTTAATGTTTCGATCCACTGTTCCTTCATGCCCCTTATCAATGCAATTTTTAACACATTATCAGGTAAAGGTAGTGATGCATAGGGAGATCTTTGTAGATTGTACTGGAAACGTTCCACATACTCTAATGTTTCATTCGGTCTAGCTGTCATCTGGAATATTTCATCCTTTAGTTCTCTAGACCTGCAATAATCCTAATATTTTTTTAGAAAAGATTCTTTCATTTGATCCCAGTTATTTATAACCCCACCACCTAGTCCCATAAAACATCTTAAAGTAGCCCCTTTTAATGTAGAGGGAAATAATTTGAGTTTCTAGGGGTCGGTGGTGTAATCATATCCCCTGCACAACACATCAAATTCAAATAAAAATGCATCCGGATCTTCTGATGTGAGACCGTGAAATGTAGGGATATGTTGAAGAGGGATTGCTTTCATAGGCGCATTCGTTGTTGAATCCACTATAGGGTATTGTAATGTAGAGGTTTGAGTGTTTGGCTGATTTTGAGCCATTGGGTCGAATATATGCCAATAACCTTCTGGGATATCTAGGAGGGTATTCCTAGGTTGAGAGGGGATGGCTTTGACAGGAATAGTTTTAATAGCACTTCCTCTATCTGGGATAATGCAAATGCCTGATGTCTGAGGAGATTGGGTTCCTCCAACAATGATTTTGGAAGCACTCTCCTTGTCTAGGCTGTTTAATGGATGATTTTTTTCAATAGGAGATCTTGGTTCCTCGGTTTCCCCTGTTTCTTCTTCTCCTTCACAAAGATTGCTGAAATTCTCTTCCTGCAATAGTTATGGAGTAGAATTTTCAATTTCTTGAAAGTCCTGCTCTTCAGTTTGACTATGCACCTCAGCAAAGGCTACAGATGGTGATCCTGTGGCCTGAAGGGAACTAGTAGGCTGTTTAGAAATGATTTTCTTGGGTCCTACTGATGGCTGAGATTCTGCTTTCTTGTAGATTTCGTCTATGAAGGTCGTTCGGCCAAGGGTCACCAGCCCCTTAGCTTTTTCTGGCTTGGGTGGAGGTTTGGTATTTTTTCTGGTTTTTTCTGCTTAGTCATGCACTCAAATGAACTACTTAATTCTATTCAAACAAAGCAACAACAAATCTGTTAGGAAATCGGATAGATGAGTAGGGCTTTTACATGCTCTGTACGTAGGTTCTTACCTTCCATTTTTAAGATCCAACTCTTCCCTAGCAGGTTCGTACACTACTCTGAGAAAAAAGACAAATGGCTACACTCTTTCCCCGGCAACGTCGCCAAAATGTAGAGCTATAAAAAGGGTCTCTTTCACCTCTAATTACCTCACATTAATATGTCAATCTCGGAGCGTTTTGTTATTTCAAAGAGTGTCTCAGTCTGAGGCTATCATTTGCCAGAGTAATGCTAGTAGTACAGTGTTCAAAAATACAAGAGTAAACGGATGCTTTACAACTAAACTACTTCAAAAGAGTAAATCACACACTCAAAAGGCTAGACAACTTATCAGTCAAGGGTTTGGTAACGATAACCCATCCCTTTGGAAACTAATGGAAAGGAAATTAGAGAACAGACCGTGGATCTGGTAGCCAGACAGTAAATTCCAAGGCCCACTACAGACTTAGATCGTCTCCCACACCAAAATAACAAACAATAGCAATTGGAACGACAGATAAGAAAATGGAACGACAAATAAGAAATTGAACAACAAATCTGTAATGGAACATCAATTCTTAAATGGAACAACAACTATGAAATAGAATCAACAACTAAGTCTCGCGAGCAGTAACAAACTTAATCTACCAAATCAAATGCATTAATCATAATCAAATAGCAATCTTTCACTCTTAAAGAAAATCAAACAGCACACACTAATGGAACATCACTGAGTACTAATAAGTTATGGAACAACGCTTAAAAACCATATACGCACACAGCATGCTTAAAGAGTAATCTGATCCAAATATCAATCTTAGTTAGAGGGAATATGACTGCATTTCAAAATAGAATAGCATCGTTCATCAATTCAACAATCGTAAAGAACATAACTACCAGGATAAATTCTGTAACGTGAATGAAGAGATGCACAACACAAAAGCTCTATAATGGGATAGTAAAAGTATTCTGTTAAGACTAGTAATATTCAATCAACTCTGAAAGGAACAGTAATATGATGTAGAGTCAATACAATAGTTCTATCTGTAGAAATCTTAATGAATTAAACTTGACAGAGCATGTGATGTAAACTTATAAAGCATATCATATTACCAAATGACGTCGATAAGCAAACCACGCAGAAAACAAATCGTAATAATACAGGAGCAAGTGTCCTCCAGGGTCGGGCCCTTAGCTTCTAGGGGTACACCGCTTTAGGTTAATCCAGACTCAGAGATGAAGTAATCACCAAGTTTGTATTAATGCATGAAGTAAAGTTACAGTAAATCAATTCTTATCGAGACTCGATGATCAAAGTTTTGATCTTAACAGTAATTACATAAAAGCATAATCATGTCTAACCCACCAGAGCTAACAATGTTGTCCCTTTTTATAAAGGTGACGGTGGAGATGTCTAAGTACAAAAATAGATAAAACAGCGATCCCTTAGGATCAAGGATCCTGAGGGATTCGCCGAACTGTTAATCCTTAATCATCTCTTTTCTCTCCTCCGCCGAGCTGGTGTCTCAACCTCCTTTTCAGGGCCGATTTGCTTTGATCTGCTTAGCCTCGTTTGCATTCGGTCTCCCGTCAAAGGGATAGTGGTTATCTCGTCCTTGTCCTTTCTTTTGCAACAACAAGTCCTCATTTTCACTCCTTCCTGCATGAGGAAATGACAATTGTCTATGTTTTAGTCTTACATGGTAATCTCACATGTTTTGTTATAATTCTTAATCGTTTTCCAAGTTCATGATGCAAAAATGTTTGCAAGTTCTACTAAAAAGATACTGAAATGATCATAAAAAACATACCTTTTTAGTACTCCATAGCTAGTGGACTCAAACCACTGTAGAGAGCGATAACATCATGTACATCTTCCAGAAAAAGCTCAAGATCATCAAGGCCAATCTCAAATGCTGGAACAAGAACACTTTTGGTAAAAAATTTCAAGCCAAAAAAGAGCTTGAGGAAAAAATGGTGGGGCTACAAAAAACAATGATCAAGTACGGGCCTAATGAGGAACGCTTAGCTCAAGAATCAAACCTTGAATCAAAACCAATGGGAAGAAAGCTAAGACAAGAAGAGCTGCTCTGGAAACAAAAATCAAGGGTGCGGTGGTTAAAACATGGAGAATGCAACACATGCTTCTTCCATAAATCAACCATTCAGCATAGAGCCTGTTATCACAAAATCAGTACTAAGGGCTGTAGCCAAGCAAGATTTTATGTAACTCTTTCAACCATACTTCAGACTAAGGATTAGCCTCCTTAGTCAGAGAGGGCTCTCTCACAGACTTTTGATAAAAATCAATCACAACAACAGATGGCTAACTCTTCACACATTTATGAAAACAAAGCTGGTTGGACAAATATTAAATTGGTCTTCATTGGGCTATGGAGTCTCACACATTCAGTAAACAAAAGCACAGTCATTTCATGGAAGTCAAGGCTCTTTACATCAGATGTTCAAACATACTTTACATAAACCACAGCTTGTCAAGCATACAGGAAGTCAGAGCATTGAACATGAATTCTGAGTGATTATGCTGTAACAAAGCTGTAAAAGAACATTAAGAGAATAAACCACCATTACATTTGAACAATATAATCTATCGAGAATCTTGAGAAGAAACAACAGCTGTCTTTCTATTACTATAATAAGTCTTTTACATCGGCCCAAATAAAACTCTGTTTTTTTTATAAAATCTCCAACCTTTTTTACATCAGAGCTTTTTCTATATATAGGAAAACAAAACTACAACTACTTGAGACTCCTCCTCCAGCATGAGGGGAGCTCGAAATCCTATCATTAATTGCCTTATCTATATCTAAACAAACTTATTAATTACAAAGGTATTGCGCTGTGAATACATTGAGTCCCATTCCTATTGAAACTCTAATTCTATCTCCTCGTGTGCATTGATGCTTTCTTGAACTTTGACACCTGTACCATTTCTGTAATGGCCAAGACATGCTGGAGAAACATTCACTGAACGAGCAGCTTCGGATACTTGCTGTGTGGATGACTCATAAGTTGATGAGGATCTGTGCCCTATTTTCACGGTCCCTGCCTTCCATTAGTCTTCACGTACTAAAAGACTATGCTCCAAGCCATTTAATTCCTTTAATAACCACGCATAATCCAATATGCCTCATGATCTGGACACTTTGTGAACTGAACAGGTGTACCACCCAAAATTTCGGTAACCCTACCAGAACCCTAACAATTCGGCTATAAAGTAACTTTAGGAAGACTTTTAGCAAAAAACAAAAATTTCACCTTTTTCTTCAACATTCACACCTGTCACCTTTTGAATATCTGGATAGCTTTGTATAGTCTCCTTACTGGCCTCGAGTCATCCTTTTGAAGATTTGCTGACCTCAGCATCAATTTCATTTTTTCTCATAAACAGTCATCTACAGCAGTTTCGTAGCGCGCTACGAAACTGCTGTAGGTAATCAAAACAGAACATATGAATCTTAAAGCACTGTTGACTTAACTTCGTGATTTCTTCAGCTACTTTGTACAGGTGTAAGGGATCCAAAAAGTTTCAAAATGATGGCAACCAAAATTTATCAAAACTTGAAAAGCAAATTTCCCCTTGGATTAATCAGCTAGTTTACCTAGCTTCTTCTTCAAACTGCTAACTTCTTCCTTTAAAGCCTTGTTTTCTGCTCTTAGGCTTGTGTTCATCTGTTTCATGGTTTTTGCCTGCTTCAGAGCTGGCACTGTCCACAAATATGCATCAGACACTGAGTCAGTTTGGCTCATTAGACTTGTTCTGCCTTTTATTACAGCCTTTTTATAATTTGCATATCTCACTGCCCTTTCCTTAGAAACATTTTTAATTTGAGGCACTTCTTCTTGTGTTGTTCCTGCCTATTGCTTGATAGCAATGACATTTCCACCTTGGCTGATGATAACCCTATTACTCTTGTTTTTACTTCTGGCTACATGAACTGTTCTGGTCAAAACCTCAAGTACATCTGTACTAGGCACTTCTAAAGGTGCCTCCTCTTTCTGCGCTTTCTCCACCTCTTTCATTTGTCCTCTTGTGACTGGCCTACGTGGCTTTAAAGCATATTCTTTACTAGGCTCCTCAAATCTCAACCTTTTTGAAGCTCTTGGTTTCTTAGTACTTTCGGGTGAAGATTGAGTGAGGTCAATATGCATTGGCTGCACTGGGTGATCTTGCTCAAACTCTATTGGTTCAATCTGTATTGGCTGATCTTGCTCAAGTTCAATATCTTCAAGTAAGTCACTTAAACTGCCTTTTGAAATAGGGCTTTCTTCCACAGTAATTGACTTACCTTTCTCCTTGTTTAGTTGACCTCTGGTTTTACCCTTGAAATCTTTTCAACTTCACTTGGTTTAGCTTCATCCTTCTTTTTCTGGATCTTCTGCTTTGATGACTGAGGTGTCTCCTTAGATGATGACTTAGGTGTTTCCTTTGCTGATGATTTAGGTGTCTCCTTTGCTGATGATTTAGGTGTCTCCTTTGCTGCCACAGACTTCTCTGATTTCCTTAACTTGGTTTTAGGCTTCTTTTGGTCTGTCACCTCTTTTCTGAGCTCAGCCAGAGTAGGTTCTTCACTCCTTTCTTCCCTTTCCCTCGCAGGCAATGGAGTGAGGCCTATTTTGCTTGGAAAGCCGGCCATAAAAACAAATGAATCCCAATCTCTGCCAATCTTTTGTAAACCATCCAATACCAGCAACTTTACCAAACCATGATGAAACAAGGATGTTTCACAACCATCTTTCTTTAACTGGATTTTATCACACATTTTACTAATGCTTCTGAACAAATAGAAAGGGATATATATTGAAGCCTTACCTGTGAAATGCAACAAAAGTTTGAAGTGATAGGAATAAACTTTATTGTACCTTCCCTCGCATGTTAGGTATTTCTGGATGCATGTGAGGAGCATAGCATAATGTTCTTTTATGTAACTCCTTGGCACCGCTTTGGTGAGGTCCTCATTTACATACGGTTCCTTCAAAAATTCTTTACAGGGACTCATGTCGAATTTAAAGTTTTTGAACCATTCTTGACCTCCCCTCGGAATTTCAGTGACAATGGAAATGGCTTCAGGAGACACAGGAAATTCTAACATTGACACCTTTGAATTCAATCCAGTAAAATTCAATGCAAAAGCCTTCATTACCTCTACATGTCCTCCCTTCAACTTCTCGCAGAACCTCCAGCAACCAGCATTTCGAAAGGCTCTTGCTACACCTTCATCCCTGAGTGTAACATCAAGCCCCTCTGGCTCTGTTCTCAGGCACTTACCGGATCGATGTTCCCTCTTTTCCATCTTGCTTCGAATATCTTCACACAGGAAACTAATAGCAGCTACAGCTCGAAAACAATCTCGACTTTGGAGTGCAGGCTCGCTTGCGATGATCCCTTTAAATGAGAACTCGGGCTTCTCATACAGCAGACATGTTTACACATTATGAAAAACACATTATGACACAACCATACCTCATAAAATCCCTTAAGATGATATTCATATGCGTGATTCTGGACCTTATGGCGGAATGATGATTTATCATGACCTGGAGAGGACATCAACTGACAAACGTGAACGGACCTATGACTCACCCCTCCCAGATTTGACATTTCAAGAAAAGGCGCTACAAAAACCCCGAAACCCCGATTTCGTAGCGCAGACAGTTAAGATTTAACAAAACGCGCTACGAAATGGCTGGTAAACAGTACGCTGCGAAAAGACGGAAACATCATTGCGCAGCTAAATTGACCAAACAGACTGCGCTGCGAAACTGCGCAAAGTACGAATGACGCAATCAAGACAAGACATGCCTTAACTGACAATGATAGAGGGTATCTAACGATTTTTTACACGGACTTACATCAATACCTTTTGAAATTCAAATTTCAAAGTGACACACACACATATAAACCTATTCACAAAACTGAAGATTTTTATATGAAACTTGTGGACAACATTACATACATGAACTATGGTTCTAAGTGATAACAGAGCCAACAACTGTATTCTATCCCTTTCAAAAGTTGATGGTGCTAAGGTCTTTACCAGAGAGCAAATAGGATCTGAACTAAACTCATACTTCAGGTCACTTCTCACTGAGCCTAATCATCTTCTCTTAAGAGAGTTCACTGAGCAGGAGATTGAAGAAGTCGTCTTCACCATGGCTACTCACAAAGCCCCTGGACCAGATGGCTTTACAATCGAATTCTTCAAAGCTTGCTATCACATTATCAAAGCCGACCTCCTCAATCTGATTAAGAACTTTCACAGAACCAAGCAAGTGCTGCCAGCAATCAATGCCACCTTCGTCACCCTAATTCCAAAATTTGATCATGCTGACTCTCCCGACAAGTTCAGACCCATAGCCCTCTGCAATGTCATTTATAAAATCCTCTCAAAATTGATGGCCAACAGACTCAAACCTATCCTTCCCTCAATCATATCTCAAGAATAGTCAGGATATGTTGAACGTAGATAGATTATCGACAGCATAATTCTCAACTAGGAAATACTGCATTCTATCATAACATAAAGGATTCGTGGAATGCTCATTCAGCTTGACCTCTCCAAGTCCTTTGACAAAATTAGCTGGACGTACATCAGAGCAATCTTCCAGGCTTTCGGCTTCAGTCAGATTTGGATAAACTGGATAATGGAAATGGTCTCAGGAGCATTCTTTTCAATCATGCTGAACGGAGGCCCCCTACAACCATTCCTCCCATCCAGAGGTATAAGGCAAGGAGATCCCTTGTCACATTTTCTCTTTGTCATCATAGTCGAGGGTCTCAGAAGATATCTATCCCAAGCACTCCAAATGAATCAGATCAAAGGCATCAAAGCTGCGCATCAAGGCCCCACAGTAACGCATCAACAATTTGTAGATGATACAATGCTCATGGGAAGCCCCACGGTAAAGGAAGCTCGAACCTTCATCAAGGTGCTAAGAACATTCACGGAGGCCTCAGGTATGGATATCAATCTAACAAAATCCAAATTTTTTTTCTTCAACACTTCTATTCCTATGAAGAGAAATCTCAGCAAAATTCTCAAAATTCAGAGGAACTCCCTTCCAACCAAATATCTTGGCATCTCACTTTCAGAATTTACCCCCAAAGCTGCAAATTGGGAAGATCTCCTCAACAAAATGAAGGCCAGATTAAATAATTGGACTCACATAGCCCTAAACATGGCCAGCAGAATGGTGCTGGTCGAATCAGTTCTTCAAACAATGCTAGCCTATATGCTCTCGACCCTAGTGGCCCCTAAAACAGTGTATAAATCCATTCGAAACATCCAGCGGTCCTTCCTCTGGAATGGAGATTCTAAGAAGCGCAAATGGGCCCTCCTCAAGTGGATAGACATATGTAAACCAAAACTGGCAGGAGGACAGCGCTTAAGAGATCCTGAAATCCTAAGCAATTCTGTAGCAAAGAAAATCTGGTGGAGATGGGTGGAAAATCCCAATTCCCTATGGGGCACCTTGTGGAAAGCAAAGTATACAAAGCAAGTCCAGGACAAAGACCTCATTAGGCTCACTAGTAACACTCAAGGATCCCCCCTCTAGAATAAAGTATGGGAGAATCAACATATTGTTCAGAAGCACAGCTTTTGGGAAGTGCACCAAGGCAACAACACCCTCTTCTGGGAGGATCCCTGGCAGCAACTCCCCCCCTGGAGCACCCAAATTAGACTACTCTTAAAAATGACATGCAAGAGGCAGGGTTGAGAAAGGTAGCGGACTACTGGCTACCCTCAACATTGATCACCACATGGCAAAAATGGCTAACCAGAGAGCAATGGCTAACTCAAGACCACATTGGGAATATAGAACCCCTCTTACAACATCTTGACCAGCGCAGAATCCTTGCCTCGACTATAGAAGACATCCTGCGATGGGGAAATAATCCTAAAGGGACTTTCAATCTAAAAGAGGCCTACAAAATCATAGCTACTTCACCTGACTGTCAACCGGACCCCAAATGGCACGCTCTCTGGAGCAGAGGAACTTGGCCCAAAATAACCCTGTTCTCTTGGCTGGTCTTGCATAACCGAGCGCTTACGTGGGACAATTTATAGAGACGGGGTTTCATCAGCCCCTCCCGATGTGCCCTCTGCAGGAATGATTAGGAAACGCTAAATCACATCCTCAACACCTGCCCCACTATGTGCTCTCTATGGGATGATATGGCCTTTGTATTCAGACAATCTGACAGAAACAGAAACTCGATCTGCCTCACTCTGAGCAATTGGCGGTCCTCCATATCCCCTAATAATCTAGTCAACAGGGCATGGAACCTCATTCTGGGAGCCATTGCATGGATCTTATGGAAAGAGCGAAATGCTAGAATCTTCAAGAACTCAGCGATGACAGTGGATAGGCTCACAGGAAAAACATGACAGTTAATCAAAGAATCAATCCTTGCCATGGACATAATGGCGCAGGAGGGGAACATGTCTCCGAATGACCAAAGGATAGTCTAGATCCTCAGTCTCAAACCCCGGACCACACCCGCAGGCAAGAACCAGGCCACTGCTGTGATGAAGTAGGATAAATGGGGTACGCCTTCATTTCCATCATTCAAACTCAACTTCGACGAGGCTTCAAAGCAAAACCCGGGAAAAGCTGGGTATGGTGGAGAAATCAGGGATCACATTGGGAAAATCCATCTTATCTACCATGGAAATCTGGGCACAAATACCAATAATGTTGTATAGCTAATCGCTCTCATCAAAGGCATCACCCTGGCTGACTGCTACAAATTTCTACCTCTAGTGGTGGAAGGAGATTCGGAGATTGTCATCAAGATGATGAGAAAACTCCAAAACAACACTCAAGTGGACAAGCTAACACACAACTAGAGGCTCTCGACAATCTTGAAGGATCTGCAGGCCCATCTCAGCAACATTCAAGGTGTCACCTTTCAAGTGGTCTGAAGAACAACAAATAAGCTGGCTGACGCCATTGCCAACACCAGTGTTCAATCCAATCTTGAAGATTATCACATCCTTTGGCAAGACTTGGAAGAGGGGGAACTCAGAGAGAAATGCAACACCATAAACAATGCAGACCATCAAGCATAACGGATGCCGAGCTCCCTTGATTCTTCTATATATGCATCTATTGATAATTCTACAAACTGTAAGCGATCCACTCAAAAAAAAAGGGAGTAGAGACTAGAAGAGCTCAGCTGTACAAAGGCAGAAACAGGGAGGTCCCATCAACTCCCACTCTGCATCATGTATTTTATTGGATTCTATTAATATAAAGTCCCACTGAACCTTTACAAAAAAAAAAAAAACTATCCTAATTCTCTCATGTTCTCCTACATTCGAGAACATTTTCAAATATGCCTCACAACATTCAATTAAATCCTATTCTCATTATTGGGTTGAATGCTCTTGCATCAGACTATCACAAAGACCTATTCCAATTTATACTCAAAAAGGAATTTACAATAACAAATAGTTCTGTAAATTTATCTCTTATTTAAATTACAACTTTATAGAGGATCTAAAATGAAACTGAAATTCAATTAAATCTTAAATCAGATAATTGCAAAAGACATGATTTATATGAGGAAGACATAATGAATAAACAAGATGAAATACAACTCACAGAGAGACAGACCATATGAGGCAAATCCAGAATCTTTTATTATCTCAAAAATGCTCAACCTTAGTACAAATTGGCTTGATAACGTGTTCAAGGGTTCAAACTTGAATACTTCGATAGAATGAAGTACTTAAATAAAATTTACAAAAATATTACAATTAATGCCTGAGTGATACGACATTTTATTATTAACTTTGAACTAACAAAAACGAAATAATGTGGTGAAAAGGAATGAATCTAGTGAAGCAATTTGAACATTTGGCCCTACTTTGGAGGAGAACAGTTGTTGAGTGGCCACTATTCGGGTGTTGTGCTAGTGAAGATGACCTGTCTTTTCAATATTGGAATTCACACAACTTATCCCACTGTTCTTCATCTGGAATAGCAATCTTTTTTACCTTGCGGTAGATCTCATCTACCTTAGTATACCGAGCAAAAGTGGGTTTTACTGAAAAATGTGTTTTATCTTGCATTGGATAAAAATTATGTTGCTGATAGCTTCGTAAAAATATCTCCCTCTCATAGAAACTTTGATGTGGGAATAATTAGTTGTATCATTGGCAATGTCATAAAGCTTCTTCATGTAGTCTTCCCTAGTCATCAATTTGTCATTGATCACAAATAAAGAATCTAGACCTTTCTTGTTCAATGCATCTATTCTAGTGAAAAACATGTTAACTACTACCTCCAGAGTGTGACATTTCTCTGTCAACTCTACAACCAAGTTCTTCTCTATTAGAACTTTATTTACCTCTAGGAAGGTTCCTATTCTTTCATCTACTCCTAAATCATCCAACTCATATCTATTTTTGGAATTGAGGAAATTTATGATGTTATTGCCTGTAGCAGAAATTTCGCCCAATTGAGCATTGATAGTGGAATAGTTTGCTTGGCTTTCTCCATAAATTCCTTCTGCTTGAATATAATCTAGATACATGGCCAGATTTCATTAATTTCTTCAATGATATTGTTTCATATGATTTCTTTAGCATGGGATAGTGTGTAGTCAATAGAAGACTCAGCTTCTAACTTCTTCAAGGCCTCTATCTGATTTTCAACTCTCTATAGTTGTGCTGCATGAAAAGTCTCAGTCTTTGTTTGATGGTCCTGTAGAATTTTGACTTCAGCCTACAATATTTTTCTCTTCAGTCTGGAGAGACATGTTTTGTATTGCATTTTCCAACTGATATACAGCATCCCCTATGCTTGTTTTTGAGGATGTGACTGTAGGAATGGTTGTGATAGGGATTGCTTCCAAAAGGAAAACAATCATTTTGGAAGCTTTCTCCTTTTCTTTAATCAACTTTTCCATGTTTGTCTCCATTTTCTTCAATTGTGCACTCTGCTCCATGATGAGCTTCATCATATCTGCCTTCTGTGTCTTTGTTTCTTCAATATCCTTGGCTAGGGGATATTATGTAGCTGGAAATTTTACCTGCTTCCTTAATGTTGCTATGTCTAAATTATTTTTCTTTATAATATGTTCTTCAACATTGATGTTTGAAGGGTCATAACCCACTTTGATCACCAATTCCTCTAGATTTTTAATCCTGGTGTCTTGGGCAAGTGCAGATACCTTCTCCATCTTCAGTTGTTAATGGACATTTTCTAATGTATTCTGGATTTAAGACCTCTGTAGTTTATATCTTCTAACTTATTAACTGGAGAATCCATAGTAAAAACCACTTTTTGTCAACATTTCAAATCCCAACAGGGATCCATCATCAGGACAATTGTCCTAATGATGGATCCCTATTGGGATTTGAAACATTGACGAAAAATGGTTTTTACTGTGGGTTCTTCGGTTACTAAGTTAGAATTTTCTAATGTAACCTGAAATTTGGAAAAACTCATAGCAGTGTTGGTGACAGTGGATAAAATCATTTCCCTAGTCTACTTATGCATATCCATTTGGTCAATGGGATGTATATCTTTTACATCAAACTCAAATGATGTCTTCTTGTAGTCTGATGCTACCTTGGGCTTGGGAACCTGTGCTTGGAGGAATGCCATTCGCATTTTACCTTTTTCTGAATCAAATGGTGATAGAAGCATGCTTTGAGCACCAAAAGTCTTCTTATAGAACTAATTGTAGGTGTTAATCTTCAAGGCCTCATTCCTTACTTTTATCTCCTTGAAAATGTCCATTATAATTTTCTCTATCTCCCCTGTAGTAGATGTGATGGTTCGCATAATTCTCTACTACTCTTGTGAAGTCGTGGAGGTAGTGGGAGACAGTGTGGTCTGATTACCCACAATTAGGAAACAAGTGGCTTATTAGTGGTGAAAATTTTCTCCTGCTCTGAATCGTTGTTGAGGATTAGTTTGGAACTAAGCTTGGCCTTCTTCCTATACATAATTTTAAATCCTTCACTAAAAATTTTAGCCCCTGAAGGGGACTCTTCTTCTTTTCTTTTCTTAGTTGTTTTCTACTGTATGGTAGGAGTGTGTATTGTAGAGGATGATACCAACTAGTCCTCTACCTCTTTTAGGGTGTTCTCAGCCCATTCTAGCTAGCTTTTGTATTTCTCTATCTCTGGTCTGGCTGTGTGAAAATAAGCAGTAGATTTGGTTTCTACTCTTAATTTAGAAATGTTCCCTAATGGATCATATGACCAGGTGAAGCTAAGGTTGAATATCATTTCCTTTAATATCTTATCTTCTTCTTCCCCTGCCACCCTGTTGCTGCAAATGAAAGGCCCAATCTATGTTTTAATTTTGAACTGGGACTTCTTCTTGGTAGCTACAAAGTGGATATCATCCATATTGACCATCTACCTTATGTAATCTAGAGAAAATATCCTCATTGGGATGAATTTAGGTAGCTTGTAAGTGTTGGGCAACGGATCCTCCATGTAACGGTTTTGGGGCTTAAAGCTCACAATTCTGGGTAATAGTGTTGTGAAAGCTCTGCAAAGTGCATGGAGTACGATCTATAAGGAGTCAAGTCAAAGGGAAGTCCTCCGAAAAATCTTTTCATTTAATATAGATTGTGTTGGCTTACCCATGGTCCGTGGAACATGGGAATGTATAAATAGAGAAAGGCTCTAGGGGTAGAGTGAATTAAGTTGGAAATTCATATGAATTGTATGGGTCTTTAGCAAGGTATTTGGGCTGAGTCTATAAGTCTGATTCGTGGGTTGTAATAGGAGGTAGAGGCTCTACAGCTGTGTGGGCAGAGGCCTGGTAGAGTCAGCAACTCTGTGCACGAACCCCTACAGCTGAGTGTGCGGGGTGGACTTGGAATGTACTGGAACCGAAGTTAATAAAGATAAGTTGATCTTGAGATATTGTGCATTTATTTTCAGATTTGGATATTTTTATTTCATATGTTTATGCATGTTTTATGATTGTGTGCACCAATTAAAGAAGTTAATTAAGAAAATAAGAACCACTGAACTAAGTCAGATTTATAATACTTCCAAACGGGTAATGGATCTAGGATGTGCATCATCGCGCTTTGCACTAGGCCACACGAAGGTTAGACTGCTATGCGGAATGGCGTAAGGGTGCAGGATTTGTTTGCGACCCCTCCAGACTTCATCAAGACATCGCTAGGGTGTGGAAACTTGGTTCTAGCACCCTCCCATACTACCTCGGGTGAGACCTCAGTCTACGCTCCGCGGACTGTCGCCGAAATGGCTGGTAGTGTTGGGAATTGTTTGGCTAAAACACTTCTGAACCTGGGTCAGGCCCCAACAAGCTAACAAATGGTTCCATTTGCCTAGACCAGGATCTGCCTAAGGGATGTCTGATGTCGAAATACTAGAACCCTACGAAGAAAGAGATTGAAGAGTGGTCAGGTTAGGAGCTTCATGAATTTGTGGTACAAGAAAACAAAACTCTGCAGATCTCCAAGAAGAGGTGGTTGGATCGCTATGTCTATACAGAAATCCATGAGATCTTCTTCGCGTCCTTCTCTTCTGAACTGTATGATTGGATCGTGAGATTGGCTGACAGCCAGGGGAGGTACAAGCTTGATCAACCAATAGTGTGGACACCGGAATTAGTGCACAAGCTAGAGGCATCAGAAGATAAGATCACACAGGGCATAGACCATTGGCTCGACCGGATAATAGGGGGGTTTATCACTGAATTCGTGATAGACACGACTGTAAGCTACAGTGAAGCAGAAAGGCATTTTCTCAAAGGATCGCGATATAAGTACATGAAATCCTTAAATACTTGGATTAAAATGTTGTTATGTGAAAAAAAGGTTATGTGAATCCATTGACGTCTGTGATAATGCAGAGCAGAAAGAGCTACCAAGGGATCAAAGGATTAGGGAATAATCCTCTGATTTCACTTTCGCGAGAAAGCAAGGAGGATCTCACTAGGTTCTCCCCAAGAAGTGCTATCTGACTAATAAAGCAGCGCATTTCGCGATTACCATCCTCATCCACACCGTCACCCACTTCACTTACATCCACCCCATCTTCACCCACCCCACCTCCACCACTGCCAAGGGTTAGTATGGCAGGTACAATCAAGTTGCATGTATTTAAAGGACTAGGAAATGAGGAACCATAATAGTTCTAGTTGGTGGTAAAGGCAGTATGGGAAGAACAAGGAGTTACAGATGATAATATTAAGAAGGCTACATTGGTGAGCGCACTACAGGATCACGCATTGACCTGGTATATCAGGAACTCTAGTGATCACCCAAATGCTGGAATAACGAAGATCTAGGATGCTTTGAACAAAGGTTTTGCCGACCGAAATGAGAAATACAGTTGATCATTGGATTCAAGGAAATCGTGATGCTTCCTGGCGAGACCCCCTGGGATTTGGATCAATGCCTAAAGAGTATGATCCGTGAAGCTAATATGATGCTTTTGGATGCATAGCACCATGCCTGGTTTGTAGCATCCCTAACACTGCACCTAAGGACAACATTTTCACAATAGAAGATCTCAACCCAGGCTGAAGCATTAGAGATAGCGATGAGGTTCCATGAAACTCTAATACAAGATCCTAGGTTAGGAGTTCAACAAATCCACATGCAACTACAAAACCTCTATTTAGAGATGCAGATCCTGAAGAAAAATAGGGCACCACGATCAGAAGCACGCAAAGAAGTCTAGTGTATAAAATGTAAAGGTTAGGGTCATGACAAGGATCATTGTCCTATAATTGCGAACTATTTAACCAGAGGGGGACCAATGCCGTTGAGACTAGAGGCACAGGCAGGACAAAGTGTGACACTCGCGCTCTGGTATGAAATCTGTTAGGTGGGAGGAAAGCACACAACAAACAATTGCCATCTATTGCAGAATTATATGCAGGGCCCACAACAATTGCTTTGTAAGTTCTGCAGTTCAGTAGGACATGATGAACGTACTTGTTGCAACTATGAACTAATGATGGATAGGACTGGCATATCGGATGCAAACTGAAACGCGAGGCCTCAACCTAGGTGTAGGAATGGTGCGAGGTGGATTTCAAGGGTGAGGGCAAGGACGAGGAGGAATGGGGCTAGGAAGGGGCCGAGGATAGTTAATTTGCTACAGTTGTGGTGGACTAGGGCACTACGCATGCAATTTTACTAGCCCAGTGAGAATGTCTTTCTCATTTTTCCAGCAGTTTGATCATGAACCGGTGGATTGCTCTCATTTGATCGTACAGATGAGTGAGAAAGGGGTACACTAGCCTCCTTAGACTTAGAACATCTAGATGATGAAATCTGAACCTCACGATGAAGACCCCAATGTAAACATGATGCTCAGAAGTGGCAAGACCACTAGGGAAGACATGGGAACGAAGCCCAAGGAAGATACATGTGTTCGTAACACTCCTACAAAGGATCTTGAGTTCGACTTGCAACGTGCAAAGGAGACATTTATGGAAGCTAAGAAGAGCTTCACAGAAGCTTCAGCTTCAGGTAGTAAGGGCCAACCAGAGTTGGGGATGGATCTGTACATTCTTACTACCTCTCTAAAGACCTACATGAAGCTATTGCGCAATAATAATGAAGCCAAAGGGTTACAGGAGTTGATAATGAAATGAACAGGATCTGGTGAACCCCGCGTAGTATAGACGTTGGGAAAGCACGCATTACGCACAGGGAGAGAGATGAGATTGGCAGTGTAGATCGGTGAATATGAAATAGATCAGTTAATTCTAGACCTAGGGTCAGACGCAAATGTGCTACCTAAGCAAACCTGGGAATGAATGGGTAGGCCCACATTCCAGTGGTCCCTGATTCAATTATGGATGGCGAACCAACAAAAGATCATGCCCATGGGAAGATTGCAAGGAGGGACGGTTGATAATGAAGGGGCACGTCCACCGGTTCACCTAACTTGTTCACTCGAGCTCATTCACCCGAGTCGCCACATGACTTCACCTGGGTCGCCACACGACTTCACCCGGTTCGCCCGAACGACCTCACCCGGGTCACCACACGACTTCACCCGGGTCGCCCGAATGACCTCACCCGGGTCGCCACACGACCTCGCCCGGGTTGCCCAAATGACCTCGCCCGAGTTTCTTGCCTGACAACCTCACCCGAGTTCTGCTTGAAGGACTTTATTGAATGACTTTTCCGAACGACTTTCTCGAATGAATTCTCGAACGACTTGCCAAACGACTTTCTCGAATGACTTTCTCGAACAACTTTCTCGAACGAATTCTCAAACGACTTCTCGAATGACTTTCTTGAATGACTTCTCGAACGACTTCTCGAACGACTTTCTTGAATGAGTTTTACACCCAAGTTCCGCCCGTCGTGTAGGCTCATCCATGCACTGCAAAACTCCTTGTTCAAACTCGCGTTGATCGAATGATGGTTGTTTGCCTCCAAACACCCTCCAATATATACGGGCGGGTGGCGGGTTATGTCACCCGACCGACCCACACCAAACACCCAAGGTGACTCATTCAACATGTGTTGTCTCGCCCAAGAGGAGGGTTAGCCTGTGCAACTCATGAGACCGCCCCCTCAACTCGCCCAACACCTTATAAACTCATTTCTTGGCTCGTTTCATTTCATATTTCACACATCCTTCGCACGGTTGAGTCGCCCCTGCCCGTCGCATGGACCGCAGGTCCTAACATCCTCCCCCACTTGAAGTCATTATCGTCCTTGACAATATCTCATCCTGGCAACCATCTGTCACCAAGATCGCCATACCAAGGTATACACCCCATCGGTATGTCATACATCAGAAATCATCTCAATCCATGATCATCAACCATCTCGTTGCAATCTCCACATGTTATTCCCCATCGTGGAAAGCTGGCCCTTCCATCCAAGCTACATGCTTCCTGTAACATATCATGTTGACCTTATCATGTGTCGTCCTCGTGTGAACTACTACCATGATACTCCAACACAATGCTAACACATCTCTGTACACTTCGTGACCCCATGTTTGAACTAGTAGGGTCATCAATCCAACTATCACGCTCAAACCATGAGAATGCACGTCCTCATGCCACCATTAGTTGTTTCTTAGAACATCCCATCACATCCTCAACTCGATCAAGAATCCATCTCCATACAAGTAAGCCATGCCCAGGTCCATGAAGTAGTGCTCATCTCATCTATAACATGTTGTCCATGATGTCTGGTACTAATGTGCTACATGAAATCAACCACATCTACCCCAACATCATCATCCATATGTGTATCTCCTCAATATGAAGAGACCATCTCATCAACCCGACTCTCGATGTGCCACATCTAGGTCCATGAAGCAACCTCCATCATCTCTGCAATGTGCAATACCTCAAGTCTGCCATAGGAACAAGTATGCACCTATCTCATCTATCCATGTACTGCCCATGATCATAGATCAATCAGCTCCTATGTGTCAAAAGTGGTTAAGTCTCGGATAAACCCATGCCCAAGTGTTGTCACCAAGGAATCATCATCGTCGTAACTCCATCACTCCAAAGTGTCTCATATCAATCCTCCACATCAAGTCACTCTTTCAAGCCATTCCCATACATGTACTTGAAAGTATGCATCCCATTCTGCATCAAAGTATCTGACCTCAGCTCCTCAATGCATCAGATCCTCTAAATCCACCATATATGAAGTCTCCCTAGAAGTCACAACCTCATGTCATCATGAGCTCTATGAACGATCTCCAACGAACATCCCAGCAAGCATGCAAGTCTCGGCCCAAAGGTCTCTACAAGATGCCTCAGCTCTCCATGTAGTAGGAATGCTCCATAGTCTGCTCACAACTCCATCCAAGTCCATGGCCTTGTTGTACATAAGTGCACAACCTCTCCATCCGCTCATATCTCCATGTCACACTAGCAATCCACCTGCACAACATGCCTTCCTTGGCACTCCTCATTGGATGCCCATAAGTGACACCTCTTCAAGTGCTCCTGCATCATGTCCCTGCGTAACGCTGCCATGCTCCATGTCTCCAACCTGATGTCCATGACTAAGTTGCCCATGTAGTCCAACCAAGTAGACCCATCACAACAATCAGTCATCCTCATCCAAATCTGGAATCTTCAGTTTAGTGAACTCGGTCACCCAACCATATCATCATCATCACAAGTCCCTTCCATCATATCTCCCCCACTAAAGGTTCCACCAAGACTATCTCTCTTGGTCTCGGCCATGAGAATTCCACCCAAGTATCATCATACCTCAAGTGTGTGCCCTATTCAATCTGTCCATGAGTCATGCCGGGCACTTAGCCAATTCTCCATGTGGCTAAAGCATGACCCAATCCTCCGCAACAATCATCATGTTCCTCCCTTATCACGGGCCCTTGTACCTTCTATCATAAGGTCACAAACAACCCCAGCAAGTCCTACAACAGTCAACAATCCTTGCTTCTCCATACAAGGTCTCATCATAGTTATCCATGGTAAGATCATCCCTAGCATTGGTAAACTAATTTTGCTCTTCCCTGCATATGGTTCATCTCCCAAATGCCCAAATGAAACACAAGTATCAATAGTACTTACATCATCATCACGAGGTTCCTCCATGTGAGTATCCTCATCCACCCATGTCTGTAAGCTGCTCGATCCTAGTCCAACTTGATCAATCTCAAGTTCATCCTCCATCGTTGTCATATCTGTAACATCCTCAATCATCATGGCTTCTTCTTCCTTGTCAGCACAATCTGCAACTTCATCCTGCTCCATTGTCCAACCAAGTTGAAGAAGTTCGTCTTCAACATTCTTTTCCAAGACTTCAAGTTTCTCTCGAATCCGGGGATTCTCTTCTTTCATCCACTTCAACTTGTATAAGGTAAGCAAGAGCTTCCCTTCACATTCTTCCAAACCTGCCATGCCTTGTCGTTCAGCTTGGCCCAAGCACTAAGCTTCACCTCTGCTAAACCTATTTCACCATTCACCTGAATCACCCTGATATTCCACCTGTTACTTGCAAAACTTGAACTTCCTTTCAAGTCTTCGGTCTTCGTAGAATAAGCTCCTTGATTCAATTCACCAACACCAGCTCCCCGGATGATGGCATGAGGATGTGCATTCTCATGGTTTGAGCGTGACAGTTGGACTGATCACCCGACTAGTTCAAACATGGGGTCACAAAGTGTACAGAGATGTGTTAGCATTGTGTTGGAGTATCATGGAAGTAGTTCACATGAGGACGACACATGATAAGGTCGACACGATATGTTGTAGGAAGCATGTAGCTTGAGATGGGGGGGCCAACCTTCCATGATGGGGAGCAGCATGTGGAGATTGTGACAGGGTGGTTGATGATCATGGATTGAGATGATTTCCGATGTATGACATATCGATGGGGTGTATACCTTGGTATGGTGATCTTGGTGACAGATGGTTGTCGGGATGAGATATTGTCGAGGACAACAATGACTTCCAATGGGGGAGGATGTTAGGACCTGCGGTCTGTGCGACGGGCAGGGCGACTCAACCATGCGAAGGACGTGCAAAATATGAAACAAAACGAGCCAAGAAACGAGTTTATAAGGTGTTGGGTGAGTTGAGGGGGCGGTCCCATGAGTTGGGTGGGCCGACCCTCCTCTTGGGCAAGACAACACATGTTGAATGAGTCGGCTTGGCATTTGGTGTGGGTCGGCTAGGTGACATAACCCGCCACCAACCCGTATATATTAAAGGGTGTTTGGAGGCAAACGACCATCATTCGATCAACACGAGTTCGAACAAGGAGTTCTGTAGTGCGTGGATGAACCCGCACAACAGGCAGAACTTGAGTGTAAAACTCATTCAAGAAAGTTGTTCAAGAAGTCGTTCTAGAAGTCATTCGAGAAGGTTTTTCGAGGAAGTCGTTCGAGAATTCGTTCGAGAAAGTCATGCGAGAAGTCATTCGAGAAAGTTGTTCGAGAATTCGTTCGAGAAAGTCATTCAGAAAAGTCGTTCAGGATAGTCGTTCAGGAAATTCATTTAGGCAGAACTTGGGTGAGGTCATTCGGGCAACCTGGGCGAGGTCGTGTGGTGACATGGGTGAGGTTGTTAAGGCGAACCGGGTGAAGTCATGTGGCGACCCAGATGAAGTCATGTAGTGACTCGAGTGAACGAGGTTGGGTGAACGAGAGTTGGGTGAACGGGTGGACATGCAGACGGGTGGCTGGGCGAGGGTGTGCCGTGCACGCCAAAACGAAGAATCGCATGGATGGGCGACTTGGGTAGGACATGCCATGCACGACGAAACGAAGGAAACGGTGAAGTATTGAGGTTGTGAACGGAGGTGTGACTCATGCAGAGGTGCCCGTGTGTGGCGACTTGGTGACAATGAGGCGTGCCCATGTTGGGCAAACAACACGATCGTGTGACAAGGTGGACAAAGGGTTGGTGAGTCATGCGGTGACCGTGTGGAGGTGCCTATGAGCTGCGCAACCAAGTTTGCCAAGTTGAAAATTGGCTAAGTTTAAATTTGGGGTTTCCCAAGATTTAACTTGTACTTGTAAAAGTGAAGATTATATATATTGATTTGGGCAGACTCATATTACAAGGAGTTGCCCCTCCCTTTATACTGTTGTGCATTTCTCTTGTACAATGCTGTTTATGTGAATGTTATGGGCTTTCACTTGTATAAAGGAACACATTAATAATACTTGGTTGAAAAACACAAACTAAGTAGGATAAGTGGAATGTTAGGTGTAGTCTAAAATCATAAGTATTGGTGAAAATAAAATGATTGGTAGTGCCGCACATCGCTATAAGCAGTTGAAAGCCTATCGTAGGTGTAGGGGCGTGACAGGTGGACCACTATGTCCACTATGTTTGTGCCTTCATTATCAACCATCACTCCTTGCAATCTTCCCATGGGCATGATCTTTTGTTGGTTCACCATCCGTAATTGAATCAGGGACCACTGGAACGAGGGCCTACCCATTCATTCCCAGGTTTGCTTAGGTAGCACATTTGCGTCTGACCCTAGGTCTAGAATTACCTGATCTAGTTTATATTAACCGATCTGCACTATCAATCTCATCTCTCTCCCCATGCACAATGCATGCTTTCCCAACTTCTAGACTACGCGAGGTTCACCAGATCCTGTTCATCGCGTTATCAACTCCTGTAACCCTTTGAATTCCTTATTATCGCGCAACAGCTTCATGTAGGTCTCTAGAAAGGTAGTAAGAATAGACGGATCCATCCCTGCCCCTGGTTGGTCCTTACTACCTGAAGCTGAAGCTTTCGTGAAGCTCTTCGTAGCTTCCATAAATGTATCCTTTGCGCGTTGCAAGATGAAGCTTGTAGGAAGGAGGGTGGACATAGTGGACATAGTGAAGGGGGGTGGACATAGTGGACTAATGTGCATTGAATGCAGGTTTGTGAGAGAAAGTCATGGATTTTAGCTAATAAAAGGCTGAAACTCAAATGAGACAAGGAGGATAGATTGTAGGAGCTATATCCTCCTCATTTACTCCTCTCTCATTCGAATATTCCTCCATCAATCACACTAGCTCGGAGTAAAAGCAGCAAACTCATGGAGATCAAAAGGCAGCTGATCAAGTGATAGTCAAAGAGCTAGTTTGTCTTCAGTTTGGGAGTCGAGCCTCCCTAGATTTACGAAAGTCATTGGAGAATTCAATTGTATAAATAAAGATGCCTAGAGCCTCATTAGGATTCCAATTTTTGCTCTAAAAATACTAGTAATTTTCGTGTTCAAGACTTGTGGAAGACATTGCTATGTAATTTTATGTTTTGATAATGAGAATGAGCATTTCCTTGATCTAGCAATGAGTTAACTCAAAGGGTTGAAGCTCTTGGGTTAGGGCCCAACCCTAGCAACTAAGTCTCCTTTTGTTGTATTTTTATGCTTAGATTTATTTCATAGATTAATGGTTGATTTGTCTTTAGAATTATTTCATTGCAAGTAGTATAGATTTGATTAAGTTTCTTATTTTTTTTCTCTCATTTGTTCTCTACTTCAACAGTAGCTTAGAAGAGATAAAGGAATATCAAAAAGATACCAATAGGTGTTTTTGCCTCACTCCTTCCTTCAGGGATCATGGTTTGAGGAAAGAACTCCTATGCAGCCCTGAAAAGACGGAATTCTAGCTTCTCATGGAATTTAGGGTTTTCTATACTTTGGCCAACAATTTATCAGTTTGAAAGAGTAGGATTTAGTTATCATTTATTACATCTTTAGTCTTACATTATATCTCATCATTCATTCCATCTTATTCTGCAATTTTTCCTCATGCATGAAGTATATAGCTAGCTCATGAAATTTTGTTTTCTTAGATGATTGAAATTCTTCTTGTTTACATGATTTTTGGGTAAATTTCAATGTTTGATGCAGTGCATGTGTTTCAAAGGTACAAATATATTTCATAGACAAAAAACTTATTAAAAATTCATCCACTAATGATATTCATTTTCTTTCACTAAAACCCTCAGCAATTTCATAATTTCACAAGGAAACTTCTCCAATCTTGTTTAGCGAATCCAACCATCTCCCAACCTTGGTTTTGAGTTCTGAAGTGGTCATAGGCACTCCCTTGCCTCATTCCATCCACTAAAAACCTTCCCTAATCCTTCTATCACCTTCAACACCCATCCTTTTGCTCTCGGTTGTATCCTTTAGATATACAGGGAATCCTGTAAGCTTTCAGGACATCTTGTAGGTTTTTCAAGACATCCTATAGGTTTTCCTATAGTGGCCCGTGTTGAGGCCAAATTGAGGGAAGATCCTCTAGGAAGCTAGAAAAGGTCTCCTACTGGTCTCCCCAACCTTCTAACCATTCACCATCATCCCTAAGCCACGTGCCACATCACCAAAAGAGATTAGCTTTCACACTTTCACATAAAAAAGACAAAAATAAAAACAAAATTATTTTAGTCATTTACATTCACAATAGTAGAATGTTTGATGTTTTGAATTTTCATGCTTAGGATAGTAGGATGGAATGCATGTTAATTAGTATTCCTTTGAAGCATAGCCTCTTAGCAATTAGTTAGAAAATGGTGTGTCTTTACAATTTGATTTCATTCTTTTTCCTTACTGCAATAGACAAGCTTTCTGATAAAGTAGATGTCTCTTTCCCTCGTTAGTAACCAAGATTATTCTGAATCCATAGAAGTCTAGCTTAAATAACCCTAGTGGTCTATCGCCAACAGAGTAGTCACAAAGAGCAGACCCACCACTTTTACTTGTGTATACAACACTATCAACTCAAAGTTTGTAGGAACCCCGGGTTGATAAAGTAAAGTTGGTAGCCCCATGAGTTGCAACATTCTTGTTGCAATACTCGTGCTCATCACTTTTTGGCACCGTTGTCGGGGAGGTGTCTGAGTAATATGTGATTACTTCTTTCTTTCTTCCATTTCTTTTCTTTGATATTCTGCTATTAGTTTCATTTTTGCAAAAGTAATTTAGTTTGCTTTATTTTCCATTCTGCATTCTTTGATTTCCATTCCATTCTGCAAATATGATTTCATTCAAGCAGTTAGTTTTCATTCAGTCAGTTAGTTTCTATTCAGTCTGCAATTTTAATTCTACAAATTATTTTCACGGCATGAAAGAAAAAACACAAGAAAAAACATAAACACTTCTTTCATGCCCCGTAGGAATAGGGATAACTTAGTGAAAGTTTTTCCAAATACCCCTACCGCTTGAAATAACCAACCTTCCCTCTTCTTTGGTGCCTGTGAATTGGAGGAAGCCTTACGTGAACAACCAGAGATATTTGAAGAGCCTACAGGGGGAGAAGAACAAGAAGAATCCATTCCTACTGATACAATGGCTGAGAATGGAAATGACAGAGGAAATAGAGAAAGCGTCCAGGTGCCTTCCCCATCAGGGTAACTAATGGGGATATAGAGATGAAGAAATAATCCCCTCTATCCTTCCTCATTTGCATGGCCTGACCTTAGAATATCCAAAAAGTTTCTTGTTTGAGTTTGTTGTCATATGTAGAACCTATGATTACACCAATGATGAGAAGAAGTTGAAAATATTCCCATCCACTCTCAAGGATGCAACTTTGTTCTGGTTCATGGGTTTACCTGGGGATAGAATCACAACTTCAGCTTAGATGAAACAAGCCTTCAACAACAAGTATCGAGACTATTGTAGGTCTAAAGACACTAAAGGGGAAATTTTTAGGATGACCTTAGGGCATGATGAATCACTAGAGGATTATGAAGAAAGATTCCAGCTTAGCTACAAAAGGGCTATGTGCACACTTGACCCTGAGTCATTGAAGCTAGTCCTGCTTAGAGGGGTAAGGGAAGATCTTCTGGATACTCTAAACTTACTAGCAGGAGGGGACATCTACCAGTTACCCTATGAGGATATCAAGACTGTCTTTAGAAACCATTTTAGGGTAGGTAGGAAAAGGGGTAGGGGTTGTCAACCCATGGTTAGTCCATCCTCTTCCAATACATCCATCAAGGGGGGAATTGGAAAAAATTTCGAATATTTCAAGAGTGAGATACTGCAAACCCTTGCCCTACATATGGACATGTTGATGCCTCGAAAATCGCTGCATCAACATCGGGGAAAACCACTTGGTCTGGAACTTAAAAGCAACTCCTTTTCCATTTGGTGTGGTGGCTCCGACTGGATATAATGGGACCAGTTTCCAAATGGTTTGTGAATAGGATGGATAAGTGGTTGATTTTTTATTATCTAATGATAATGGATGAATGATTTAATCTAAAAAGTAAAATTATAAACAACTAATCTATCCCGGGAAATTCCTGCTTTAGTGTAACTTTTGATGATCTTTATCTACAAATAGGCATATAGATGACTCTATTGATAAACAAAGACATTTATTCATATGATAATTACTTTTTTCAAGTAGTTGGACAAAGTAATCATCAAAACAATATTACACTTTTCTTCATATATCATTGATATAAATATGATTGAAAGAATAACATTCCTTAAACATTCAATAGTGATAAGTATAAGAACTGTTGTTAAAACACATACATGTATCCAATGACAGCAAGATTGAATAAATGTTGATTCATATAAAAGAATGGAGCAAATTCATAGATAATAGTACCATATGTAATTTGAATCCCTTCCGATATCAATCGCATTCAGATTCTGTCTTCTAACTTAGAAATACTCTCACAAAAAGCAGTAGTGCATATCTCATCAAAGCATTCTTCATTAAAATTCAGAATATAGGCCCAGTCTTCATAAAAAAATATATCAGAAGAACAATAGTGTGACTTCCCAATCTAAGTTTATACAAAAATTGAGGACCCTTTCTAAAGACATGAAAGGGTCTATAAATACTATCTAAGCTAACTAACTATGAAATAAAAATGCTATTAGGTGGTATAACCAAATCATGAAGATCTCCTTGAAATAGGTCTGTTTGCAGTCGGTAGCATGATTCACTCTTTCGGCCGAACATCCTTTGGCTTGAGCTGGCAGATAGTAAGAATTGGTTGCAATTTTGGAGGGTGACTCAGACGAGAATGCAATTGGGATGAATACATAGCATCATGAATTTCAGGAATCATGTAACCGATTGCATCGGTTAAACATTTGAGTGCTACTCTTTAACTATATGGTTTAACTAGGAAGAACCAAAAGGTATCCCAAGTTAAAGTTTGGATGCCAGCGATTAATCTTTCCTTCTTTTCCAATTCTTTATTGCATGCCTGTTCCAATGCTTTGACTAACGGAAATTTACCTGTTGTGATAGTTGAGAGATTTGATCATCTTTTGTTTTACTCATTTTTTCATTCATTGTCTTCAGCTTGGCCAATTCTGTGGATAATTCCTTTTGTTTCTGCATTGCACTTTGGTCTATCCTCTACTTCTCCTTGAGTAATTGCTCATTTAGTTGGTTTTTTATTTGCTGCTACGCTGCTAACTGCTGTTCCAATTGATCTATTTTCTGCTATTTTCAGATACGTGTACCTCTAATGAAACAATTGTCTGATCTTTTACCTTGAGTAAATTGCTCACTTCTAATGCTTTATCCATAGTGGCTGCTGAATAAGCCCTGGCATATTGAGAGAGTTTTGTGAGGTCTTCAGAAGGATTGAATTCTTCTTTCCATACCACATTAGCCATCTCTGTCTGTGCAGGTAAAAGGGAAGATTGATCAAGCCTTCTCTTTTTCCTTTGTCTTTTTACTACAGCTCTATGCTTAGGTCTGTAAAAGACATCTAAAGGTGGTATGTCTTCTATATGCAAAACAATTTCATCCGATGGATCCTTAGGAATTATCTCTACATCTTTACTTATGGGCAGGCCGCTCGTTCCTTCAATTGGAACCGTTCTTGTTGCTATTTTGTGACGAATTGTCACTTCAGGCGTACTAAAACCTTGTGGATTCTCAAGATTGCTTACAATGGAATCAAACTGTTGCCATTCTTTAAGGAGCTTGGGATCAATTCGAACTTATCTATATCCATGTGTTCACAACCTTTTTCCTGTTCTTTCTCCTGTTATGGCTCTTTTAATTTCTCAGGAATTTTTTCCACAGTAGGAGGTTTGTCAACAGTTTGTTGTTCAGGCTCGCTTGACTGGATTTCTTGGGTAGTGGCTAATAAGTGTAGAGGTAGAGTTTTCAACCTCCTTTCTCTAAGCCTATTAAACTCTTCCAGCCCTTCATCTTTATACTTGATCCTGGCGAATGTTTTTACCTGAAATACTGATTCTGTTGAAGAAAATAGGTCATCAAATTCATTCTTTTCATGATCAAGTCGATCCCTGCTTCGTCGGAAATCCTAGGGGCAGGTTTATCAAATATAGCATAATAAACAGGTAACATGAAACCATTGCAAATTTTGTACAAATATGAACAAGCTAAATCTTTGAGGGAGGCTTTCGATATTCTAGTTGAGTCAGCAGTGGCTCACTCTAAAATTTCCTCAGCGTCCTCTACTTCAATTAAATTGTAAATGCTCTCCCAACTAGTATTTCCAAGGCCGAGGCACGTAGTTTCGGAGATTAACTCTTTTTTGCTTGGCCCTGGATCTTTGGTTGGTTGCATTTTTGCTGTAGATTTCTTTGATTTCTTTCCCATTTTCCTCAAATTTCTTATTTCGGCGGAGTTCTGCACAAGCGATTGCAAAACCGTGATACAGAGAAATGCTTCTATAGACAAATATTATAATGAAAGAGTTACGTTGATGATCAGGTGATACTGGACTAGAGTAAGATTACCGCGAATAAAATCTAAAGGAAAATCTTCCCTTAACTGCTTCATTGATTAGCCCTTTAAGCTGTCAATCATGATAAAGACAGTTTTAGATGCTCTTCATGTTGCTTATATGCCGAATGATAAATTGAAGCATGCCTTAGATTTGTTTGATGGATGATCATTGATAAACTGCAAATCGACGATCACGAATATTAAGGGAAAGGCTTTAACACTTGCTTTGAATATCTTCGATCTTCGAATAAGTGATATAATGCATGAAAACTAATTTAAATATATCCTTGAGATGCACGCCTAATAAATATATCGCAATCGGGAATGGAGTCAGGTTTTATGTTTCTATTATGAAAGCATCTCAAGAAAAGATAGTAAAGATAGATCAACGCCTTAGAATTCAGCCTCTTCGAGGGGGCAACCTCCTTTACATTACATAAATGAACAATTCTTGGATGATACAAATGACAAAACCTCCTTTCTATATATATGAGTCTAAGGAGTCACAATATAATCCAGCCGACCTAACAATAATAATATAAAGCCACAAAAATAACAATAGAGGGATTCTATGGGGCACAAAAATAACAACATGGCGGTAATAGGGGCACAACAATATAAATAAGGGGTATAACTACAATAGTAATGGGGTAATCACTAGTATTATAGGGACCCAACATGCCCCTCTCCTTCAAAAAAGTTTTGTCCTCAACACTTGAGTAGTTCTAGATACTTCTGCATAAAATTCTCATCCTCCCATGTGGAATCTTCATCGGATAAGTTCTTCCACTTGATAAGATACTCTGAAATTGATTGATTTCGTAGTTGTCGAGTTCTTATTTTTGTGACTGCTTCCGGTTCCAATATAATTTTTCCTTCCTCGTCAAGTTCTGGCAATATTGTTTGAACTGGGAGCTTATCACCTATAACCTTCTTTAAACATGAAACATGGAAAACTGGGTGCAATCGAGAAGCTGCAGGAAGCTCCAATTTGTATGCCATAGTACCAATATTTTGCAACACCTTGTACGGACCATAATACTTTGGTGATAATTTATTATCCTTCTTAGCTTGCTTTAGGGACATTTGCTTATATGGTTGTAGCCATAGGAATACCCAATCACCTACATCAAAACTTCTTTCACTGCGATGTTGATCTGCCTGTTGTTTCATTCTATTTTGTGCCAACACGAGGTTATCCTTTAAGAGTTGGAGGACTTGTTGTTGATGTTCGATGTGATGTTCCACTGCCTGAACCTTAGAATTTTCTCTTAAATATGATGTGATGGATGGTGGTTGATACCCATAAAGTGCCATACGGTCATTTTTGTTGCTGTATGGAAGGAAGTGTTATACCACCATTCAGCCAGAGGCAAACATTTGACCCATTGTTTCTGTTTATCATATACAAAGCAACGAAGATATCCTTCCAAACATTTGTTTACTATCTCAGTTTGCCCATCAGATTGAGGATGATAAGATGAGCTATGAGCTAATTGAGTACCAAGACAAGAAAATAATTCTGTCCAAAAATTTCCAGTGAAAATGGGATCTTTGTCACTTACAATAATCTTTGGGTTTCCATGTAGCTTTTGAATTGTTTCCATAAATGCAGTAGAAACTGTACTGGCTTTAAATGGATGTGATAATGCACAAAACTGTGCATACTTGGTAAGTCTGTCAACTACCACCATGATGACACTCTTTCCCTCAGACTTGGGTAAACCTGTGATAAAATCCATTGAAACCTCCTCCCAATGTTGGCTTGGAATGGATAAAGGTTGTAATAGACCCAGTGTCTTAATTGTTTCAAATTTATTTTGTTGGCAAACCAAACATTCTGCCACAAACTTTTGAATATCTGATTTAAGGCCATCCCAAAAAAATTCCTTCTTAACCCTGTGGTAAGTTTTTAAAAATCCTGAGTGCCCTCCTAAGGGAGAAGTGTGCAATTCCATAAGAATCTTTTGTTTTAGCTGGGAATTCTTACAGAGGTATAAGCGATCTTTGTACCATAATGAATCATTTTGCCAGCTAAATGCATCAGACGTACTGGAATCTTGTTGTAGCTTTCGAATAAGTGCCCACACTTCTTCATCATTCTTCCATTCTTCCATTCCTCCCTTGCTTCGTTTATCCAATCTGGTTGGATAATAGAAATGGCGCACAACAATGCTTCCACATCCTCGTCCTTTCTTGAGAGTGCATCTGCCACCACATTTTTCTTCCCTTTTTTGTAGATGATTTCAAAGTCATAACCCAACATCTTTGTGACCCACTTTTGTTGCTCTTCAGAGGATAATCTTTGTTCTAAAAAGTTTTTAAGGCTATCATGATCCGTTTTTACCTTGAAGTGTCTTCCCATTAGGTAGGGTCGCCATTTCTTAAGTGCATGGAGTATTGCCAACATTTCCTTCTCATAAATAGCTTTGCTTAAAAACTTTCCCTTGATTGGACGACTTTCAAAAGCAATGGGTCTTTCATCTTGCATTAGAACAACACCAATTCCATTTCCTGAAGCATCACATTCCACAATAAAGGTTTTTGTGAAGTCCGGTGTAGCTAAGACCGGTGCTTGGCACATTGCCTCGTTAAGATGTTCAAAGGCCTTTGTTGCTTCTAGAGTCCATGAAAATGCATCTTTCTTCAATAATGTTGTTAGAGGTGCTGCTATTCTCCCATAATTCTTAACAAACTTGCGATAATACCCTGTCAACCCAAGAAATCCTCGCAGATGCTTTATGGATGTGGGAATTTTCCATTCCTTAATGGCTTTAATTTTGCTAGGGTCTACCTTAACTCCTTCATGAGATACAATATGACCCAAATATTCCACCTCCTGGACTCCAAAGAAACATTTGGATCTTTTTGCATATAATTGTTTCTCCTCCAATAGTTGTAGCACCCTGTCAACATGTTCAACATGATCCTTCCAAGACTTGCTGTAGATTAGTATATCATCAAAAAATACTAACACAAATTTTCTAAGGAATGGTTTGAAAATTGAATTCATCAAACCTTGAAATGTTGAAGGTGCATTAGTAAGGCCAAAAGGCATGACCAAAAATTCATAATGACCCTCATGAGTTCTAAATGTCGTTTTCAGAATGTCTTCAATCTTCATTCTGATTTGATGATATCCTGAACGAAGATCCAAATTGGTGAAGTAAATTGATCCATGCAATTCATCCAGTAATTCATCAATGACAAGAATGGGGAACTTATCTTTAATAGTGAGCCTGTTGAGCTCCCTACAATCCGGACACATGCGCCATGATCCATCCTTCTTGTGCACCAATACTACTGGAGCAGAGAAAGAACTTTGACTTGGTTGAATTATACCAGCCTCTAGCATTTCTGTAACCATACGTTCAATTTCACTTTTTTGGACATAGGGATATCTGTACGGCTTGATGTTTGGAGGAACACTTCCTGGAATCAGATGAATAGCATGATCATGATCATGCATAGGTGGGAGACCTTTGGGAGTCTCAAATACCTTGGAATGATTGTCCAGGACTTTTTGGAGATCTGGAGAAATAGATGATTCCGATGTGGAAACATCTAGAGAACATAATTGTGCAATTACACCTCTTTGCTCCTTTTTTAGAAGCTTTGTCATACCATTAGAGCTGATTATCTTTCCTGGTTTCCCTGCAATACCCCTTAATTCAACTTCCTTTCCTTCCATAGAAAATTTGATGAAAAGTTCTTGAAAATTAAAAGCTATTGTACCCAAGGATTGTAGCCATTGGACTCCTAGTACAACATCAACACCTCCCATTGGAATGGAAAGCATTGGGCTAGTCAATACATATTCTCCCATGGATAGCTTGATATTATGGCACCTTCCAGAGCAATTTATTGTTCCTCCATTTGCAATCATCACTTGACACTCTGGTGCTGGATATAGGAAGCAATTCAATTCTTTTGCTACCATACAATGAATAAATTGTGGGTGCTTCCTAAATCAATCAATACTATTACCTTTTTCTTCTTGATTTGTCCTTCTATCTTGATGGTTTGAGGAGTGGTAATTCCTGCCAATGCATTACAAGATATGGTCGGATTTATTTGTTCTTCATCTATGCTTTGTTCCTGGAGTATATCTTCTTCTTTTGACCTTTCTTGCTCCTTTTCTTCTTCCTCTTCACAATCTATGTAGAATAATTTCTTCTCAGCACACTTATGACCTTTAGTGTATTTGCTATCACAATTGTAACAAAGCCCTTTTGCTCTTTTTTCTTCCAATTGTTGTGGTGTCAACCTTATAGGTTGTGGAAGACTAGGGGCAACAACACTTCCGTCTTTATAGTTGTGAGTGGTATGCTTCCTAGTTGCCATAATTTTTCTTTCCATTTTTCTTGCTAACCTGAATGCCTTCTCTAATGAATCAGGCTCCCAAAGGCGAACATCATGTTGGATATTATCCTTTAAAGACCCTATGAACACATCAATCCTATGCTCCTCTGGAATATCTTTTACCCTTATGTTCAATTTTTGGAACTCCTCAATGTGCTCCATTACTGAACCCTTTTGTTTGAGACTTATCAATTGGCTAAAAAAAGTGTTGCTTTTTGTATCTTCATAATGTGCTATCAATTCTTCCGTAAAAATTTCCCAAGTGATAAATTTTTTACGAGAGCAAAGCCATTGATACCATACAAACTGATTTGGTTCCAAATATACAATTTCCATACGTACCTTTTGTGTGTTTTGCACATTATTGAGATCGAAGAACTGCTACATCTGTAATATCCATGTGGCGGGATCCTTGCCATCAAACTTCCTCATATCGATTTTTGGAATATGGTGGGTCTTCGATCCAACATTAGAGTCTATGGAATCATGATTAGCACTACTTTTGTTCACATCATGAGTTTCCTTTACAACCTTTTCACCATTAGTAAGTATTTCTTGTAGAAAATTTGTCAAATCTGTCTTCAAATCTGCCATGTCTATCTTCAAATATGTCTTCAAATCTGCCATGTTTCTCTTCAAATCTATCTTTGAATCATCCATCTTAGCTTCCATGCCCTTTATCTTAGATTCCACACCATTTATCTTAGATTCCAAGCCATTTATCTTAGCTTCTGTTAGCTTTTGTGAGCGTGACATTTGTTGCACTTGTTCTTGTAATTTTGGTATATCATGTAGCATTTCTTCATCTTCTTCATGAGTCATGCTAGAGCTTTCAGGTTCCTTACTAAGTGTTTGAATTTTCTTTCCTCGGGGCATCAGTTACCGATAATAATGCTTTACTATGCCCTTTGAATTCCATTAAACCAAACTTACACAAAAATTTAAAAAAAACTACACACCTTTTTTCACTTTATAGAAGCCTGATATTGAATATGTATCTCTGTAATTTTGGATCATCCAGTTCTGAAATTGCACCTGTAATAGCCTTCTGCATCCTCTTTCCAATGCCACAAGTCTGACCCAAATTGGATTCTCCAAGGAAGATTTATGTGAAATCTCCCACAGTGACTTGCTTTTAGACTAGTTCAGTAGAGTGAACTTGTAGACGTTCCACGAGTCATTGTTTCAACATTTGGATCTGAAACATGCATACAAGAAACTACTGTCCATCCTCTTTCTTTACCTTCTTACGAAATTTCAATCCAATCCCCAGAGAGAAAGTTATGATGATTTTCCCCAGGTCACTTGTTTTGAATGTAATTCAGGAGTCTGCAAAAAGACCAACTTCCTCAGATCATATCTCCTGAAATATCATACAAAGCTCTGAAATTTGGACCCAAGGTTCAAAACGACTTATTCTCAAATGGGTTATTTTTTCGACTTCCGAAATGTCATAGAAACAAATTTATAGCGAAAATGCCACGATGACCTGTTTGGAGCAGCTAAACCCTAGAATCCAAAGCTTTGATACCAAATGTTATGAAACCAGCTCAAGAAAAGATAGAAGAGATAGATCAACGCCTTAGAATTCAGCCTCTTCGAGGGGGAACCTCCTTTACATTACATAAATGAACAATTCTTGGATGATACAAATGACAAAACCTCCTTTCTATATATAGGAGTCTAAGGAGTCACAATATAATCCAGCCAACCTAACAATAATAATATAAAGCGACAAAAATAACAATAGAGGGATTCTATGGGGCACAGAAATAACAACATGGGGGTAATAGGGGTACAACTACAATAGTAATTGGGTAATCACTAGTATTATAGGGACCCAACAGTTTCTGTTAATGCAATTTCGCCGATTGTCGATTGCGATATGTTTTATCACATCGGAGGATTTGAGCCTGCCTTCAATTATGTGTTGTTTTCTGATTGTCGATGGCCGATGGTGATATGCTCTATAGCATCGGAGAATTTCAAGGGGCTTAATCACATCGCGATTGCCATTTGACTTCACCGATCGCCGATTCAGATGTGCGTTATCGCATCGGAGGATTCAAATGTTCCTTGTTTATGTGTTGGCTTGTTGTCGTCGATTGCCAATGGCGATACACTTTATCGCATCGGAGAAATTAGGGAGGGTCTTTTAAATTGTTGCTTTGACCTTTTCCCTTTCCCGATACTCGATTGCGATATTCTTTTCGTATCGGAGAGAATAGATGTATCGTTATGCATGCTTCCTTTGTTATTGCGATATGCGATCTTTCGATCGCTTTATTGCAATAACAAAGCATTTTATAATTTTTAAAGACCCATTTCATTTCTTATTCAAAAGGCTTTTAAAGTATTTCATTTACATTAATCCTTTTGATAAGGGTTTTTCTTATGATGGTTAATACCAATTTATTCACACATCTAAGTTTCTTTTAAAAAGGGACCCATTTCATATTATGATTTTGTATAAAAAAATTATAAAATGGGGGGGGTTGTTGTACAGCACAACAATTGGTGATTCACTGGGAGAAACAGTTACCTCTGAGAAATTAATTAAAATACTTAAACTTTCTTAATCTGGAAACCTTACCTGATAGAGAAAATCTAATATAACTAGATAGACATAGATTCTGAAAGTAATGTTAACTATTTCTGCTATTTTCTTCTCTTTTCTAAAATTAAATACATTCTAAGTTTTAAATCAGCCTTAGTTGGTTGATAATGATAAAACAAAAGACATTTCTGTTGGGTCCCTATAATACTAGTGATTACCCCATTACTATTGTAGTTATACCCCTTATTTATATTGATGTACCCATGTAGTGCCCATATTGTTACTATTGTGCCACATAGAAGCCCACTATTGTTATTGTTGTGCCCTACAATATTATTGTTATGTAGGCTTTGATTGTATTCGGACCACTTAGACTCCTATATATAGAAAGGAGGTATTTTCATTTGTATCATCCAAGAATTGTTCATTTATGTAATGTAAATGAGGTTGCCCCCTCGAAGAGGCTGAATTCTAAGGCGTGGATCTCTCTTTTCTATCTTTTTGTGAGCTGGTTTCATAACATTTGGTATCAAAGCTTTGGATTCTAGGGTTTCGCTGCTCCAAACAGGTCATCGTGGCATTTTCGCTATAACTTTTTTTCTGTGACGTTTCAGAAGTCGCAAAAAAAAACCCATTTGAGAAGAATTGGCGCTGAACCTTGGGTCCAAATTTCAGAGCTTTTCGCGCGATATTTTCGGAGATATGATCTAAGGAAGTTGGCCTTTTTACAGACTCCTGAATTACATTTAAAACAGGTGACCTGGGGAAAATCGTCATAACTCTCTCTCTGAGTATCGGATTGAAATTTCATAAAAAGGTACAGAAAGAGGACGGACTGTAGTTTCTTGTATGGGTGTTTTAGATTCAAAGATTGAAACAGTGGCTCGTGGCACGTCGTACAAGTTCGCTCTACTGAACTAGTCTAAAAGCAAGTCACTGTGGGAGATTTCACATAACTCTCCCTTGGAGAATCCAATTTGGCTCAGACTTGTGGCATTGGAAAGAGGACGCAGAAGGCTACTGCAGGTATCAATTTCAGAACTAGATGATTGGAAATTACAGAGACACATCAGATTCAATATCAGGCTTCTATAAAGTGAAAAAAAGGTGTGTAGTTTTTTTTTTAATTTTTGTGTAAGCTTGGTTTAATGGAATTCAAAGGGCATAGTAAAGAATTATTATCGGTAACTGATGCCCCGAGGAAAGAAAATGCAAACACCTAGTAAGGAACCTGAAATCTCTAGCATGACTCATGAAGAAGAAGAAGAAATGCTACGTGATATATCAAAATTACAAGAACAAGTGCAACAAATGTCACGCTCACAAAAGCTAACAGAAGCTAAGATAAGTGGCGTGGAATCTAAGATAAAGGGCATGGAAGCTAAGATGGATGATTCAAAGACAGATTTGAAGAGAGACATGGCAGATTTGAAGATAGATTTGAAGAGAGATTTGAAGAGAGACATGGCAGGTTTGAAGATAGATTTGAAGACAGATATGGAAGAATTGAAGAAGTTGCTACAAGAAAGTGTCACTAATGGTGAAAAGGTAGTAAAGGAAACTCATGATGAGAACAAAATAAATGTTAATCATGATACCATAGACGCTAATGTTGGATCGAAGACTCATCATGTTCCAAAAATCGATATGAGGAAGTTTGATGGCAAGGATCCCGCCACATGGATATTACAGATGGAGCAATTCTTCGATCTCAATAATGTGCAAAACACACAAAAGGTACGTATGGCAACTTTATATTTGGAACCAAATCAGTTTGTATGGTATCAATGGCTTTGTTCTCGTAAACAATTTATCACTTGGGCAATTTTTACGGAAGAATTGATGGCACATTATGAGGATACAAAAAGCAACACTTTTTTTAGCCAATTGATGAGTCTCAAACAAAAGGGTTCAATAATGGAGCACATTGAGGAGTTCCAAAAATTGAACATAAGGATAAAAGATATTCCTAAGGAGCATAGGATTGATGTGTTCATAGGGTCTTTAAAGGATAATATCCAACATGATGTGCGCCTTTGGGAACCTGATTCATTAGAGAAGGCATTCAGGTTAGCAAGAAAAATGGAAAGCAAAATTATGGCAACTAGGAAGCATACCATTCACAACTATAAAGATGGAAGTGTTGTTGCCCATAGTCTTCCACAACCCACAAG